>VZSR01001018.1:441910-494020 GCA_013398615.1 Brachypodius melanocephalos | reverse complement strand
AGCTGATCCAGGATCACAGCCTCCTCATGTGGGTCCTGCACACCTTAGAGAAAAGGGAAGCAGAGAAATGCAGGAGAAATGGGAACAATTTTAGTGTCCCCAGTAGGATGATGATGTGACTGAGTATGAAAACGAGGGTGACACCAGGGAGACAGGGGTACCAAGGGCTGTAGTGGCCAGCTGAGTCCAGCCCCTCACCACAGGACATGCTCTGAATTTCAGACTGTCTTGACACAAATCAAAAGGTGCTCACTTGTGCAAGGGCTTTGGGTTGAACTGTAAACAGAGGATCTCTGCTCAGCCAAAAGTGCCTCAATAAAGTCTTGATCAAAATGTAGAAGTGAGTTTAAACCAATTTGGGAGCAGCTCCCTATGTCACCTCCTGCTTCCAGCCGTGATCGTTACAAGAAACAGCTAGTTAGCAGGTGTTTGTGTGCCAGAATACAGGACTGCCAGGGTATAGTCCCATAAAAAACACTCAGAGATTTCCATTCCTTCTGGAAGAGTTGTCATTTTCTTATTTCCCAGAGTATACTGTAAGTCACAAGCAAACAAACAAAGGGAAAAAACCCCAAAACTCAACAGTACAGTAGCCAACCTCTTCTTCCAGAGGTCAGTGCCACATTTGGGACCAATCAATACATCAGGACAATGACGTTACTTGGTCTGTCCTCAGGCAGTGGCCAGGGTGCTCTTTACAGAAAGCTCTTGTGGCGTCACTGCGTGGTCACCAGCTTGACAATCATCCCGATGATGCGAGAGCCACGGGGGCACATGCACAGATCCATACTGGGATTCTTGATCTTATCCTGCAGCAGCTGGTCCAGCTCACAGCGCAGCTCCTTCACCAGCTCACCCACCTGACACCGGGTAAAACACAGAGACAGGCTCAGGCTCGGCCCCAGCCCGGCTCTACAACTCTCCCGGGAGGGCCCCTCCCCTTCCTCACCTGGTGGGAGGCAGCCACGAAGCGGATCCAGCCGTCATCCAGGGAGATGACAAAGTCCCCCCTGAGCAGCTGCATGTGCACCTGGCCGCCGCCCAGCAGCACCAGCGGGTACACGGACACCATGCTGCAGTCCCGGATGAACACACGGCTCGTCTTGATCTTCTCGTGGTACACCAGGTACGGGCTCTCAAAGTGCCTGGTCTGGGACAGGGACACAGCTCACAGGGACCCTGCACACCCTGCCTCCTCTGCAGTGCAGAGAGCAGCAAATGTGCCTCAAGTACACCTGCAGCACTAATAGACCCTCCCTGACCCATAAGAGCTGCCAACAACTACTGGCTGGAGTTTAACTCTGTTAAACTTGGTCTCTGCCCAAGAGGACACTCCTAACTCAGGCAGGCACCATTATTTACAATCCTAACACAGGACTGTTCAATCATTAAGATTTTTTTGTTTTAAACATCAATAGGGATCACCACTCTAACTTTAAAAACTCAAGCAAAGGTGATTTCTTTTATAAAAAAAAAGCATGCTGTGCAGAAAAAAAAAGCATCCTGACCTGATAATTCACAGATGAAGGATGAATATGAACATAACCATCATTTTTAGTGATAAACTTCAGCTCTTCTGCTTTTGGTTGCATTTTGACTGCTCCTGTACTGGTCTTCTGGTATTTACCCTCTGGCTTTTTCACCTGTACGGTAAGAAAAAACAGTTATAAAAATCTGCTGCACCAGAAAACCTTTTAACTTTGTTTTAGAATTTTCAAAACCAGAAATTCTGTAGTAGCAACATGTCAAGTCACTGAAAACAGATGTGACACTCCAGGTGCTGACTCCTTTGTAACCTCAGCCTTCTAAAAAGGTGTTATTTTAGGTGGCTTCTTAACATTTGCTGCTGGCTTCTGTGTGACATTGCAGCCAGCCTGCAGGAACAGCAGCAGTCTCAGGCAATACAAACTGGAGCTCTGCTCCACTCTCTGACACCACAAGCACCAAACTTTGGCACCCTAAAGCAGGCTCAAGACTGCCACACTGAGCCCAAATGAAAGCAGGCCGTGTGGATATGCTAGACAGAAAAAGGAGAAATGAAAAAGCCTTCTTTTACCTGGACAACATTGGGATACAGTGCAGCACACAGCACAGCTGAGATCAGCTTGATGTTCTCTGCATTCGAATTTGCCTGTGAAATCAGCAGGGGATCATTAGGGATCCTACAGTTCAGGGTGTAAAGGTAAGGCCCTGTTCTAGGAATGACTGAATTCGTGAAACTGGTTCACTTTTATAGCTGCACTCCTGTGGTTCATAGAGGAGGACAAGTCACTGCTCCTGCAGCCTCAGGCTGGACCTGGGCTGTCTTTCCCCCCACTCCCAATGGAACAAACTGGCCATCACTATCCTGGTGGCTGGCTGAATTGTTCTCTGACATCTGGCTGCAAAGTGCTTTGCACCCTAGACAAAGCAAGCACGAGTTGTCCCAAAGCACAGGAAAATCCTACAGCTACCAAACCCTGATCACCCTGACCATCATGTAACCCCAGGAGATCTCTGGCCTCAGTCTTTCTGAAGACTGCCCACATGAAAAACTGCAGCAGCAAGTTGAAGTGCTGTGAATTACTGATGAAATGCCGTGAATTACCTCCTCTCCTGTGGCATCCAACACGCCATCACCTCCTTGGGACCACTTCTTCTCAATATCCCTGGCTCTCAGTCCCTCCTTCACAAAGCCAATGTCAGAGAGCAGCTCTGCAAATTGCCTCTTCAGACTGGCAATTTCCTACAACAGACAGAGCCCCAGTGGCTTATTTCTGTCACTGGGATTCTGCCAGTCCCTGTGCCAGGCTACAAACACTGACCCACCTGAAGAACTCTTGCTGACAGAAAGTTCTCCCTGCAGTAGTTGTAGCTTGCTTGAGATCCCTCTTTGATGCTTAAACGCCATCCCTGATGAGAGGATGGGAGGAAGCCTTTAATAAAATATTTCTGCTTGAATTTCACACACATCACAAAACCCCAAGAGAGGCTACTGAGTTTTACCTCACCTTATAGGCCTGGAGAAGAGCCAGGTAGTCACTGTTTCCTACTGCAAACTCCAGCTTCTTTTTGTTTGCTTCTTCCCTTTTATCCCATGGTGACACCTAGACAGGCAGTAAGAGGTTAGTGTGTCCTTCCCCTCAGCACTTGGACAAGCCATTTTAGAGCTACAGGGCAGATTCTCTTTGGTATTTCCACAGCAGCTCACAGGTCAGAATGCAAATTTTCCCTGTGGATAACAGAAAATACAAGGCATTCCAAAGAGCATCTGATTCAAAAAGCCGAAGTGAGAGTGAAGACACAAACTGAGATCCAAACTGACCTCTGCATTTACAGCTCAGATGTCTCAGCTCCATCATTATCACTGTATCACAATTTATATTGCCAGTAATTTTCACACCAAACTCAGATAAAATGTGTGCATTTCTTAGCTAAAAATAAAAAATAATATTCACTGCTTCTACTGTATATAAATAGCACTCTTGCTGCTACCACATAGATTTGAACTTCTGCTTATAACTGGACTGTTTTAACAGGCACTGCATGAACAATGTAGGCTAAAAAGAAGAATTCAAACACTCCAGCATAGTGTGCTGCAAGTCACCATAGCATTTTGCTGCTGCACAACAACACAGCCCTTGGGTCAAAAATACTTACAAAAGGTGACTTAAAGGCCAGGCTGGCTGCTATGGTCAGAGCAGGATCCAGGCAGCGGAAGATGGTGCCAAACAGCATGAGCTTGCCAATCCTGACATCCACAGGCAGAGAAGCCAAGTGATACCCCAAAGGAGTGAGCTTCTCATCCGGGGTTAACGCTCCCAGGTCCCGCAGCCGCACCTTTGATGCCTGCAGAGACTCAGTCCTGGGGGGCTCGATCAGTCGGGATAACACAGAGTGAAGACTCTGCTCAGAAAACATCTCCAGGATCTTAATTCTTAAGAGGAGGGGAGGGAAAGTGAAAAAGAGAAAAACAAAGAAAGAAAAAAAGCAGCTTAGTTCCATACACAGGATAAAAAAAAAAAAAAAAAAGGCAAGCTTTTGTTAAAGCAGAATGAAAAAAGCCAACAGAAAACATGCTTTGAAGAGCACCCTCCCTGGAAGAGGGCCTGGGCTGAAGGGAGCAATGTGGAGCAGTGAGTCTGTAAGAACAGATCTCTATTTAGTACACTAAGGTTTGAAATAAAGCTTTTACTGCAAAACTGTAATTTGTGCTGCTTTCAGTCCAAAGGGGTGCATAGCATGCAGCAGGGATATAGGGAGGCCTCTTCCTTTAACATTTGCAGGATGATTGGTGTGGGTTGTGGCAGGTGCTCCCTGCAGCAAAGGAAGGACATCCTGCACACTGGCCTCTTCCAAAAACACAAGAGCTCACCTCAGACAGAGCTGCTCCAAGGGCACTCTCTGTATCTCTGGCAGCTGCTGTTTGACAAGCTGATGGTTGTAGTGGTGGCTGCTGAAGAGATGGAAGCAGACACCCGAGGCCACCCGTCCTGCCCGCCCCTTCCTCTGCAGAGCGCTGGCCTTGGACACAAAGGTGTCCTCCAGACTCTCCATCCCTTTGCCTGGGTCGTACCTACAGGACAGCAAGAGACAGCCTTGTGTTCAAGAGACACAGAATGGCTTGGCTTGGAAGGGACCTGAAAGATCATCCAGTTCCAAGTTCCCCCTGCCACATGCAGGGACAGTTCCCACCGGACCAGGTTGCTCAGAACCCTGTCCAGCCTGGCCTTGAACCCTTCCAGGGATGGGGCAGCCACAGCTTCTCTGGGAAACCTGTGCCAGTGCCTCACCACAGTAAAGAATTTCTTCCTAATACCCAATTTAACCTGCCTTCTTTCAGTCTGAAGCCATTTCACCCCTCGTGCTCTCACCTGCCCTTGTAAGGAGTGACTGTCCAGGAGAGCACAGAGAACAGGCTGGAGGCTGAGCAGCCAAATGCTGCCAACTTCTGTATGGGTACAGTTCCCACCCTTGCACTTGGATCTCACTTCAACTGCCTTTCTCCACCTTGTACCAGCTTTTTACAGACCAAGTTTCCTTCCAGTGTTTCCCAGCTCTCTGGAAAACCCAAGGCTTACTTAAAACAGTTTACAAAAGCCAGAGGAATGAATGCCAGTACCTTTTCTCTTTCATTTTTCCAGAGTCAATCACATAGACCACGTCATCGATGGTGACAGAGGTCTCTGCAATGTTGGTAGAGATGATGATTTTCGTCACTCCTGCAGGAGGCCTGAGGAACACAGACTGCTGCTCTTCACTGGACAGGGAGGAATGAAGTGGATAAACCACACACCTGCAAGGACAACAGGACAACAGGCTCAGGGAATCTCCAGCCTCTTCCTTCTTGAGAATAATCTGCCCTGCACACACTTTTGCCTCACTAGGCACTGTCCAGAGTGTTGCATCTCCTTGTAACCATCCATGGCCAAACACAACCACAACTAAAATGTAACTCAGCAAATATTCTGAGATTTCAGCAGCCTGGATCATGCAGGGCACAAACTGGAAACCACTGCTCACTGGGGTCTCTGAGAACTTCAACAACTGACCTTCCTGAGCTAGGGAGAAAAACAAAAGGAACGAGCCAACAAGAAAAGGAATTACCCTGACTGGAGTCAGCTCACACAGTTAATAAAGCTTATTTATCCCTGGATAAAGGCAGGCTTTGTGCAGGAAATGACTCTTTATTTATGGGTAAAGACTGACAGTTTGGGGAGTTTTTCTGCCTTACCTCTTGCTGTGCCTGTTATTAAAAAGAGCATTAGTCTGAAGTTGCTCATAAAGCATCTTGATTTCTGCTAGGCCTGGCAAAAATATCAACACAGCACCTGTATATGTAGATTAAAAAAATTTAAAATCACTCAACAAAAAGGACAGCACAGTATTTTATTAATGTGCAATTACTGTACTCAAAAAAGCACACAGGCTGGAACAGTCCTTCACAAAAGACTTTTCAAAGTAGACAATTTTCTCACCTTCCCCCTCCCTCATGTATATCAAAAGCTTTGTAACTCAACTAGAATTTTTTTTTCCAAAATAGTCGGTAGCTACAGAAACTTTGCATGCAAATCATTAGCTTTGGGCTGTCCAAGAAGCTTACAAGAATCTTCTTTTGTTTATCTCCCAAGGACAATGAAATTACCTGGAGGGTATGAATGTCTGCCAGCTACTATCCATTCCAGCAAGGCCTCAATTAATTCCAGATTAACTTTGTCCAAGTCCATGACAGACATTGTTTTCAACACTGCCTTGCTAACCCCTGTGAAAAAAAGAAATCAAACATGCAGTAAACCCATGTCTTGTAAAAAACATCTGTGGATGCATGGGACCAGATACAGCTTAAAGAGCACCTGGCTTAGACCTGAAGAGGGCAGATCCCTGCAGTGCCTCAAGCAAAGCTGCTGCAGCAAGAACAGATACAGAGAGCAAGGGGGAACTAACAAGGCATCTGAAAAGGGATGGAAAGAGACAGTAGCTGAAAATTGTCCATTTTCAGATGCTAAGGACTAGTTTCAGCCAAGATGTTTGCTGTAGTTTAAGAGAACAATGGGTTCTCTCTTTTTTTAAACTGGCAGGAAGTTTCTCATCTAGAACTTCCAAGTGCAAAACTCTGAATTACAGATAAGCATTCAGCTTACAGTGCTAATATCTCACGTTGTCTATGTGCCAATTTATTAAATTTAAGAAGGAGCTCACCTTTATATCGTGTAAGGAGCTGCTTCAGAGTTAATTTCTGGTCTGGGTCTGAATCTCTGACCACGCTGTCAGTGGTTTCCAGAAGGCCAGCACGCCTCAGATCTTCCTCTACTTCTTCAAATGCAGTTCTTTTGTGTCTCTCACTCTGTTCTTGCTTTACTTTCCTTCTGTAGGGACTGCTGTCCTCTAAAACATACCTGGACAGCAGAAGAACATTTGGTGGTGTGGACAGAAGCCCAACAGTCTCCTTCTAATAATTAACTACAGAGAGAGGGTATCCAAAATAATTTTTTGTAAGTCTGAGAGGAACTTTGTATAAACCATAATGATAATATGAAGGTCAAGGTGCTTTAGTAGAGCTCCAAGAGTGCAGGTGATGGGGCAGATCTGAGAGAATTTACTTTTTAAATAAATGCACAAAATTACTGCAGTCTCAAGGTCAAAAGTGCAAGCTCAACCCCCCCCCACCCAAATACACCTGAGAATGTGTGAATTTCACACCTTGTCAGTGCAATCACATCTTCCAGAAAAAACTGGTCCACAGGAAATGTTCGACCTAGAAGGAAACATGAGAATAAATCTATCTGCACATGCCCCAACAGCATGGAGAGAAGAGGAACAAGACCAAAGATTACTGTCATTTTATACAGGTTATTATGACATACACTGGCTCCACAGCTCTCACCTTCATTGCACTCTTCACCACAATTCCTGACTAGGAAAAACAGTGGGTGCCTTCCAAGCATGGAATGCTCAAGGCCAGCTTGGATGGGGCTTTGAGCAACCTGGTCTATTGAAAGGGCATCCCTGCCCATGGCAGGGGTGAACCTAGATGGCCTCTAGGATCCCTGCCATCCCAAACTCATCCAGGATTCCATGGTAACATGCACAATGCACTCATAAAGGCAGAGAAGGGCTGATACATTTATGGGAACACATTCATGTTCCTCTCCCACTCCACACCACAACTCAGCAGTTTAAAAGGCACATTTGGCTAAAGGTGTACACATCCAGCTGGATCCTCACTGATCCTTTTCTCACAAGGATACAGGAGAGTCTTCAGCTGTGGTGAAACTAGGGAACCATGACATGCACACATCATATAATGACTGTCTTCTGAGGAGGGAAGCTCTGCTGGTATACAGACAGCACAAAAATGTCAATATTTCCAAGTTCTGTCTCCTAAATCTCATCAGTCTCTCCCTCCAAGTCTTCAGCATCATATTTCTTGTATACATTCTCATCTTGAATTGAGAAATGGTTTGCAAGAAGTAATAGTGAAAACATCTCTAAAATCATGATTGATAATAAAAAAGAATGGTTTTCACCTGGTATGTTGATGATTGGACAGGAGTGGAAGTACTGAGAGAAGAGCTCAGCATTCAGGGTGGCACTCATCAGAATAATGCGCAGGTCTGGCCTCTGAACCATGATATCCTTCAAAACCAGCAGCAGGAAGTCACTGACGAAAACAGGCAGAAGAACATTTGAATGTCTTCAGTGTTAACTTTCAGACTATTTTTCTCCCCCTTCTGTCCACCTTGCAAGTGTTTAACAGCATAGCAACACCATCACAGAAGCATGAACTTGTTGGAGTGGCCTGCTGAAAGGTGATCTGCAAATCTGACTCTCTTCTGGTTGTCCCTTACTGGAGTGTCAGGATTACTTAGCAAACCATTTAAACAAAAAGTTTTATAAAGTACTTATGTTAATGACAACACAAGAACATCAGATAAGAAATCAACTCAAAGTAACGGTTCCTTTTTGATCCTCTTCTTCACTGGAAGAGTTACTCAAACTTACCCACTCTTCCCTGCTCTCTGTATTTTTCCCTATATATTTATCATTTTTGTGGCATGCCTAGAAAACTGACTTGAAGTGATTTTAAATATGAAGGAAGAGGAATCCTTGAGAGACACGAGCCCTTTTAAGTGGCTACAATACCACCTGAGCTGCAGAATAACAGGTAAGAGACAAAGCCTCCTAGAAACCCACTGCACTGCAGAGTTTGACAAGGTAAACAAAGAAAAGGATGCTCACCACTTAATTTACAGAGATACTGACAGACATTATCTTTTGCCTGTGATCAGCAGGTAAGTGGGGTAAAACCGCAGGAGGCTAGAGCAGGATAGGATGAGACTGTCTAGTAAAATCTACAGACTGGAGGGAAATGTGTCCCTTTGTCCCATTTATCCCTTGCTCTGCTGAAGCCTGCATCAGGAGAAAAAGCTCCCCAAAAGGCATGTGAAGAATTACAGTATTTGATAAAAGTTGAAACAAGGAGACTGTAAGAAACAGACAGCTCTGGTTAAAAAATTACTTAACCCCCCAGCCCCACCCAAAACCTCTTTGCAACACCGCTGCAATGTGAGGGCACTTTGGAGGCCCAGCAATTTATGAGAGATGTGCTTTCTCATAAGCTGCTGCTGCACTATTTCCTACTGCTCAAAGACAAGAACCTAAACCCAGACTCCTTCCACCATCCCATACTGCTGCCACAGGATCAGCTACTTGCACCTTAGCCACCTTTATCCTTCTGACTACATTTCTTCTCTTTGCTTACAGGATAAGAGATTATTTACCTTTCTTCTGTTCTTTCGTGAACTTCATCAACAATAACATGAGTGACTCCCTGCAAAGTCAGATCTCCTTCCAGCCTTCTCAACAGCACACCAGTAGTGCAGTACAAAAGCCTGGTAGCTGAGGACTGGAAGGGTAAGACAAAGCATTCAGTTGACTCTGGGAAAATTAACACAGTGCAAACAGAGCATGTGCTGCTGTAAAGCATTTGGTTTCAGCTCAGTGCCAGCTGTGACTGAGAGGGAACAAGCAAGCCCTGCTGGAAATGGATTTTGATTTCTTGACTGACACTGATAACACTTGCTTCTTACCAAGGGGCATTGCTACATATCAAAAAATATGAACTGCTTTTCCTGATCTCTCTTCCTAGAAAGAGTTGATGAGTCTCTTTTATAGCATACTTCTTGGAAAAAGCAATCGGCTGCAACACAGACAAAACCTTGCTTCCAACACAGCAGTTTCTGTCTGGCTGTAGCTGTACCCTTCAGTCTCCACCTGAGAGACACACGGGAATGGCAACAGGCAGAAAAGCAGCCAGCAGCCTTCCAAAGGACAGCAGGACTATTCGCACTCTCAAACCCCTTCACCTCGCTCAACAGAAAGCAAACCCCAAGACAAAGCACAGCACTTTCATTCTGAAAAGTGAACTGTGCCACTTGAGATGAAATAAAATACAGAACATGTTTCATGATCTTTTATAAAATACAGATGATACAAACTTGCTTATCTCACTGCCTGGCAGGCATAGGGCAGAGATTCTGCACACTAGAGAAGCACTGAGCACATTTTAGTAGGAGTAAATGAAAGGCAGCAAGCAAAGCACGTGTACCTTTACACTTTCCAGACGGATCTGATATCCAACAGTGAGTCCAATCCTTTCTGTTCTTTCCTTGGCTACACGTTCAGCAACAGAAATGGCAGAGATCCTGCGAGGCTGAGTGCAGATGATGTTTGCAACTCTACTTGGAGAGCCTTGTAATGAAGCATCCAAGATAAACTGAGGAATCTGAGTGGTCTTGCCACACCTGCACAACCAAATCAGGAATTAATTAAAAACCTCACAAATCCAACACCTTCCACCCACATAAACTGACTGCATTCCACTGGAAATTTGCTTTGTTTCATTAGTGTGATCCTTCACATGAAGTTCACCTAGGACTGCTGTTAATGGTCACACTGGTCACAGATGAGCCCTCACCCCAGCCTTTCCAGAACATGGATCATATTTCATGTTATTCTGGGTATATTTTGATACATAAAATCTGTTTGTGCAATCACACTCTTACCCTGTCATGCCACTCACAACAAGAACTTGGTGCCTCTCAAGCAAACCCAGAATGTTTTCTCTCTCTTGCCATGCAGGGAGCTTCTGTCTTTCACACAGCATGGACTGGAAGTGCCTGGAAGACTGATGGACAAAGACAGCACAGCAGTAAGACCACCACTGGGATGGAGCAGAACCATCTGAAACAACAGTTTGTCTCTTAAATATTTATTTCTCTGAAGTAAGCAAGAAAATTATGTTCTGTACACTGTACCTTTTTCTGCCGAAACTGCGCGCAGATTTTAACATTTTCGTTATACAGAGACTTTGCCTGCACATCATACTTTTTGGAAAGCTTCTTCTTCAAGTTCACATAACTCTCATTCTCCACAACAACTTGTTCAGGCTCTTCTTCCTCCTCCTCCTCTTCTGCCGCCACCTCTTCTTCCTGAAGCTCTGGTACTGTTGAGGCTTGAGACAGAGAATGTTCAGTTAAGTATTGTTATTACTAAAATAACAATAGAAAGGGCAATGCAGGAAAGAGAGACATGCTCCAGCAGCATTCCCAACAAAGAACCTTGTTAGACCGGGCCTGAGGGTCTGCAGGACTGTTTCTGACATGCATTTAGCTCAACACCACTGGCAAACCTCCCCTCACCTCACCAATCACCCACACCTCCTCCAGCCCCTTGTCCCTACCCCTGCACAAGGGTCTGGGTGCCCACACAGGGAGCCAGGATGGTGGTTTGCCTTCCCGAATGTTTTCCTCAGCTCACCTCTCCAACACACAACCACTTCTATGCAGCACAAAGTGCTTTGATGGTAGCACCAGCTCGTATCTTAGCGTAGTTTTAATTAATTAAGTGTTAAGTCACTGCCAAATACTTTTAAACCAAAGCTGAAACTGGACCAGGTACTTTGGTGCCTTTGCCTATGAACTGAAGCAGGATTTGCTCAGACTGTCAGCCAGCCTTTGAAAGTTTTAAGGGCTACTTCTACCAAAAAAAAGGTATTTTATAGCATAAGGAATATTTTATAACTGAAGAAAATAATTTGGAATCTCAGTTTCTGGAACAAAGCTGTCTTTCTGTAGAGGTGTTAGAAGACGGAACACTTTGTCTTACTGTAGCAAAACCACAGTTTGTCACTATTTAAGTGCTCTAAAGCTCGAAGCAGTTGCTCTTGAAAACTGTCTTGAAAAACGCTTGCCTTAGATAAAAGTAACTTTGGAACTGAGAGCTCAAAAGTCACCCTGCCACAAGTGACACAGCCTCAAGCTGCCCCCTGTGACATCAACCTGTTTGCAGCAGCGAAATAGAATAGTTCAAGGGGTGATACCTTGAACACCATCCTATAACCACTTGCCACATTTGCTCAGCCTTAAATCCACCTTTGTAACTCAATTTTGAGGAGCTGTTGGTAATTTTAAGTAATTTAAAAAAGAGGTTTCTGAACTGATGAGTCACAGATGCAGCAAAGCTTGCAAACAACCTTCCCTGGTCCCTTCCAAGCATACTTCTCTATTCCACTCTGGTGAGCTCACATCTCTCAATGCTCTCCCTGGATTCTGGGGCAATGGGCATCACTCACTCTGCCAAACCAAACTCTGGGCTCCTTGAACTCAGCAAAAAACCTCTGCTGCAGCTTGATTACAGAAGGAGCTTCCTGAGGCACAGACAGATCACAGATCTGGCTCACCACATGACTTTAATCTCCAGAAATAGATTTGGAACAGATGGTTGAACTGGGGGCTCTGCCTTGTCTCTCTGCTTTTCTTTCAAATCTTTCTGACTGCTCTCAGCCCAGAAACCATAAAGGAGATTTGGTGTACCTTCAGCCTGTTGATGTGAAGGAGGTGCACTCTCTGTCCGTGGCTTTACAGGAGGTGTTGCCGGCAGGGACACAGGAGGAACACTGAACTTGTGCTGAGTATTGCTCAGTAACTCTCTGATCTCGTGTTCATCCTCCAAGCAAGTCACCAAGGTGTATACCACTGGCTCATGAGACTCTGCAGCTGCCAAGGCCTTTCCAAAGAGGAATTCAGCAATGTGCAGACGACAACCAAGAGGCAGGTTCTCATCAGTGGAGTAAAATGCCACAAGAGGTGCCTGAAGAGGATACCTGTTCTCATCAGGAAATCTCACTTCAAGTTCATATACAGGACCATCACAATGTCTGAGATGAGCATCATCTACAGAGTTCTTGGATGCGTTTACTGGATGGTTTGGAGGGAATTCATGTCTAAATCTGCATTTTGAACCAAACCTGCAGCCTCCTTGGAGGTAAAATTTACATATTTCCTTTGAAGTCTGTTTTGGTGTGTCCTTTGTACGTTTTTCTTTAGATTTGCTGAGCCTGTGTGCTAGGTAGTCCAGTTCCAAACTAAAAGTCCAAACACGATTTTTAATCCTTTCTACAAATTTTTCTCCATAAATTGACCGGAGGGCAAAAGCTTCTTCTTGTCTCTCTTCTAAACATTCCTCTTGACTGGCTTCAGCAGCTGCTGCAGAAACCTGCATCTTCTCTCCATACCTTTCAGAGAAGCACTGCAATAGCAAATACTCCAGTGATGCTCCAATATTACCATTGCAGGATCTCAGCACCGCCCTACAGCGCTCACAGTCAAAACCGTACCTGCACCAGAACAGAGAAAACAGGGCAACAGGTGAGTGAGAGGCTCACACGGAGCAAAATAACCACAGACCTGCTTGATTAGGGAGCATGCATGGCACTGCCTTACACCTCAGAATGGAGCACTTAACACTTTCAGGGTTAGATTTCCCCACTCAGCTACAGAAATGAAAACTCTTCAGAAAAAGCTGCCACATATAAAATCCTCCCAAACAAAGCAAAAGCATCCAGGTCTGAGCAAAACGGATGAAGAACACTTACAAGGAGGGCTTACAGAGTATTGAGACCGTCTGAAACGATACAAATTATTCACTAAAAAGCATCACCTGGAGAGTTTGTGCACGGCAAATGAAGACACTTCACTGTCTACAATTCTGTGCTCAGCTGGCTCAGCAGACAACCTTGGCATTCCATCAGAAGCTTCCTGTTCTGTTGACCAGCACTGTTCATCATCGAGGTAATCGGGCTCGTCATCATCTTCTCCAGCTACACTGATAAAAAGAGTTATCAAGTTAAAATGAAACAAAATTAAACAAACATAAAACCCTGCCTCTGCAGTTTTAAATCCTTCATTTAAATGGAAGATTTGGCTACCCCTTTCCCAGAGTTTGCAGAAGAACAAAGCAAAGAAAACCATAGGGTTTGACATATAATTCAAAGTTAAGGGAAAAAAAATCCTGTTTCCATTTCTAACAGTATGCCTTCTAAAGCATGCCCATGTAGAAAAGGTGGAAGTAGTGCCTTCATTTAAACTAACTCTGATTCAGGAGCCAGCTCCTGCCCTTGCAGCTCTTGAAGAAGTTCTTTTACTCTTCTCTGGTTCTCTGATGTCATGTGTATGGTCTGCAGAGGCATTCTTGCTTCGGATCTCTGCTTCATTTGCCCTCCTCTTCTGGCAGGGGCACTTGATCTGCAAATTAAAATAGGACATAACCATGAGTTATTTGCCTGGCTCAAATGATCTTGACTGAATTGGGATGTTAGGGTCCAAACTTGTAATTCAAAACAGGAAAACCAAAGTAAGAGAAATCCATCACCTAAGCAGATCCACTCTTATGTGACCAGGGTTTGTGTGTCTTTATCTGCACACACATGGGCATATATGAGTTGTATCCTATGTCTAAATACAAAATGATCTACTCAACACCGTGCTAGGTAAAGCTGTTCTCAGACTACAATACAACCACATATTTCTAAGGTAGCTGGGTCAGAACACACACAGGATACTAAACTAATTCTAAACTGCTGATTTTCCATGGCCCAGCTTCTGTTTTGTAATACACAAATATTTATATCCTGTGTTTATTAGTGTCTTCTGACCAAAAGTGACCTGAAATTACTTTATGACCAAAGAAGAAAATCAGATGTTCTAATCTTTAAAAAATAAAACACTTTCCTAGGTATCAAATTTATAAAACATTAATCAAAAAAGACAGGTAAAAACTGTTTCATACTGAAACATTTTCATCACCCAAACATGTCCAAAAAACAGCCACAAATGTCTATGTATGCCAACATCCAAAAAATTATCCCAAATGGCCCAATGTATCCTAAAAAACCCCACAAGTATCCCAGACATCTCCATGCCAATCCCTCTCAAATTAACAGAAATACCTAGGTTCTAGCCTTGGTTCCTCAAAGAGACAAAAATCCTCTCCATCGTCCCAAATTTTGGTTGAACATTTCCTATTTCCACCAAGTTGAGGCTTGTTTGAATGGCCACTGCTGCCTCCTCGTCTTCCACCGCCTCCTCTCCCTCGTCCTCCTCCTTTGTTGGGCTTTCCTCTTTTCCTCGCTGCCCAACTCATGTTTCCTTGCTGAAGAAGAGGAAAAAATAGCCCTTAGTTGTGAAGGTGATTAAGCACATTGTATATGTCTGAGCCTACATTATTTGTTTTTCCATGACAAGACACCCTCTCAAACCATTGGTTATCTGCACGTTGGTGATGTCTGTGTGCACCTGGAGCAAAAAAAAAAAAAAAAAATTCTTCTGCAACATTGTTTAGTAAGCTCTGCAGCTTTAGAAAATAAAAGTAATATTCCTCAGTCAAAAGGTGGAAGTTTGACAAAACTCTCTGGCATGAGCCTACCAGCACTGCTGCCTAAGCTGGGAACCTCAGTTCTGATGGAACCTTCTTGGACACAGAAGCTCACAGGATAAACCTTCAAAGGAAATTTCACAGAAGAAAGCAGCCTCCACTCAGTCACTTTTTAACTCAGCAGCTTGCAGGGCTAAAACTAAGAGGTGGAAGTGGAGCTAAAGCCAAAGATAGAATGTTTTTTTCACATCATCTCGCATTGGGCTCCCTTCTGCAGGGGGACAGGAGGAGCTGAGCCTAGTGAGGGGAGTGAGCGGACTGGCCTTGGGAAGCAGGCAGCCTCCTTCCCTTCTCACGGCAGTGTCTGTGCCAGCGCTGCCAGCGAACAGACCGGCCCGACATTGACACATCCTCCTCCTGCACCTCCTGCTGCTGGGGAGCTGTAGCAGGAGCCAGGCGAGCAGCTGTGGGCAGTCCGGCAGGAGCTTGTCCCGTGCATCTTTGCACCGGCACCTCCACAGCCACCACAAGAACTGAGGCGGCCGCGCACAAGAAACGGCCCAAACGAGCTCTAGGATAGAAGCAAATTCCCCTTTTTGTGGCCGCCCTCCCCACTGGAGCCCCACCGGGGCTGGACAGGAGCTCACAGCCAAGCTGATCCCGCTCAGGGCGGTTCGGCAGAAGTGAGAGAGGGAGGAGGGAGACCACGGCAGGCGTCCCGTGACAGCTGTCACACAGGGTTCTGTCTCCTTCTCAGCTCAGAGCCCCGGGCACGGAGCAGCTCCGCCGGCTCGTCCCGCACTCCTCTCCCCGGGTTTCTGGGGACTCTCACTCCTCTCCCAGCCCCGCCTTCCCCATGCCCTGCCCGTCTCCCCTCAGCCGCCCTCGCAGAGGCCCTGCGCACCCCCCTTGCCTTCAGCCCCGCTCCCCGCGGAATCTTGACGCCCCGGGAGCTCCACCACTCCTTTTCCCCAGCGTTCCCACCTCCCTGCTCGGTACCTCCGGCACTGCTGGGGACTCCCCGACCCGGATCGGCGGCGTTTCCCTTCCGGGCCACGGCCGCTCCGCCCGCCCAGCCCAGCCCAGCCCAGCCCCGCCCCGCTCCCCTCACGCAGCGCCCGCGCTGAGGTTTTCGTGTGGCTTTAGGCTGCTGTGCCTTTGAATATATCTACGTGTGGGGCTGTAACAATGACACCGGCTGTTTGTTTCTCAGCAGGCGTGCTGGGTTTTAAAGCGTCTCTTGTATTCCCAAGTAAATACGAGGAGTATGGTTGAAAATCTTGGTGGCTGCTTGCTTCACCAACCCACAGGTTAGTGAGGGAGCTGAGGGGGCTCGGCCTGGAGAAGAGGAGGCTCGGGGGGACTTTATGACTCTACAATTCCCCGACAGCAGCAGCCAGGCAGGGGTCGGCCTCTTCTCCCAGGTTACAAGAGACAGGACGGGAGGAAATGGCCTCAAGTTGTGCCGGGGAAGGTTTAGATTGGATGTTAGAAAGGTGTTCATGGAAAGGGTGGCCAGGCAGTGGGACAGGCAGCCCAGGGAATCGCCATCCTTGGCAGTGTTAACCCTGGACATGGCACCCGGGGATGGGCCTGGCAGTGTTGGGTTAATGGCTGGACTCAGGGATCTTGGAGGGCTTCTCCAGCCTTCGCTACCAAACTGAGTGAAGGGACGAAAGCGACAGCAGCTTCAGAGTGAGGATGACATAAGTGCCAAGAGCCCCCCAAGCTGTGTCACTGAGGCTGGAAAGGCCTGTCTGCAGATCCCTGCATACACACAGTCACCCACCACAGCTGCCCTGCAGCACATCCTGCTGGGTCTTTGTGGATGGAGACTCCACAGCCTCTCCAGGAAACCTACACCAGCTTGGAGTTTAAAGCAAAAAAAACTACCATAAAAAAAAATTACACTAGTTTGGCTGTATAAGAACCACCACAGCTCCCAACCAGAGACAACACCTGCCATGAAGGTGTTTCCTCAGGGTCCTTCTGCAGATGGTGGCCACAGCCACCACTCTGATGGTCCATTTGGGTCTGCTGTGCCCCATAAAGGCTCCCCACCACCCCCACAAAGGAGAAGAATGGTTCATAGGAACGCTGCTGACTCACGCTCTGTGCCACCCAAAGGTGCCTGCTTCGGCAGGGCTGATGTGATCCATGGAGCCACCTCTGGGAACAGCCTGTCCACGGGAGATGGAGAGTCAGCTCTGGGTGAAGTGGCTCTCTACAGCAGAAGAAATGCATTGCATGGGGTTTTGCCTCTCAGATGCTCTCTTGTCTTGAAGTGAAAATACTTCTATTCTCATACATATATAGACTGTTCTCATTTTCCAGAGGGGGACTGCAAAAGGACACCTGAGTTTGTGCTTGAGGGGAAGTCGGTTTAGTTCAATTTTCTTGTGTTTTGCTTCTGAAATAGCCAGCTCAAAAAAACCCACAACCAAACCAATCAAAAACAACAACAACAACAACAAAAAACCAAAACCAACCAACCAACCAACCAAAAAACCCCCCACGACCCAAAAAAGTCCCCAAACCAAAAAAGAAATGTGTCCTCTGTCCCTAGTCCTTGACTTCAGAGGTAGCAGCATCTTCCAGACAGCTGTTAATTTAGGAGCCTGTCCTTTCAGCTCCTTTGCTAGGGCTCCACATTTATCTCTGCTGCACAGCAATTATACAGATTTAGGCTGTGCAGTTTCACATTTCACGTTTTATGCCTGGAGGCTATCTTTGAAGCAGATCTTTGTCTTTCAGGGAGATATTAGTCTGCCTTTTGTTACTGTGCCTCCTCCTTTATGTCTCCCTGTTCTTATGCTTCAGAGTAATTCTGTGGACTGGCCCAAGCACTGCCCTGACAGCCCTGCCCTTGGGTTTCTTGCATTCTCCACATGATTTCTTAAGGCCCTTTGGAGCCAAGAACCCTCCAGTGAAGGGCTGATCCTCCTTAGGGAAGAAATGGTGTGGAGGGCTGCTGCTCCCCACCCTCCAAGCCCTTATTTATTTTTACTCAAAGGAAAGTTTTTCATCATCTAGCAGGAAACAAAAAATACTCAAGTGCTGGTTGTTGCTGCTCCCCTGCTGTGGCTACTTTGGCAACCTTGCCCTTGGCCCGTGTGCCTTCTTGGCCCTGGCATCCCTAGGAAAGCCAGGGTGTCAGCAGGTAGGGAGGAGCTGGTCCTGCATCCTGTCCCCAGCTGGAGGTTGTCTTTTTTGGATGCCACAGGAGGTATTTAGATGCTCTGAGCCTGGCAAAGCAGCACGGCTACCCCGGCCCGTGGCCCCACCCGGCCCCCACTGCCGTCACTTCCCAGGGCTCCTCGCCCTCCCTGCCTCCCTCCCCAGCCCCGTGCAATGCTAATTAAAAAGTCAGAAAGTCTGCACCGCCTCCTTCCAAGTGCACAGTCCTGGTTTCTGCATGGGCACGCGAGGATGTGACCCGAAGATTATATAATTAGAAGGCTTTTGTTATGCTTGCGTTTCAAATCAGTGATTAGCACATGACAGTCCCAGTCTGGGAAACGTCAATCCACCATTGCTCTCCCCTCTCTCTCTCTCTCTCTCCTTTCTTGCACAGTCCTAATTCCCAACTCTAGCTACTGCCAGCGCTGAAGGATCTTCAACTAGCCTGGGTAAGTTTAAAATCTACTCGGCTTGGGATGAATAGCAGGGATAATTATGCCATTTTGCATATTATTGGAAAAAGCTAGAGCCATAACTAATTATATTGTGTGTGCAGCTCATAAAATGATATTGAAAGTGTTTTGCATCTTCAGTGCCCACAGTTATTTTCAGCTGATTTCTTCTGAGATTCTGAATGGAGATCTAGCTTCCCAGTGTGCTGGACAATCTTAAGCTGCGCTTACAGTGAGGTCTCTAAAATAGTTTTAAAAGGCCTTTTTTTGCTCTCACCATTAGCTAAATTGAAGTATCATGCTGAATCGACTTACTTGGATGACAACTTCATTAGAGTTAGTTGGAGACAAAGTGAAAGACTGATGAGAGTAAATAATTGATTTTTTGTTCTCTTTAGAGGGCTGGGGGTTGTTGTCCAAGTGTGATATTTAAAACAGCCAGCAATCTCAGCTGGCAGCATTGAGATAGTCACCAGGAAGATTCCAAGCATTTACTTGGGAAAACTGTGGATGCTTCACAACTGAAGCAGCTAAGTGCACATGGATTCCTCTGCACTGTGACCTGTCATGATTTTAGAAGCAGAATGGGACAGGAAGCCAGACAAATAGTAACTGTTGTGCTCCAAGGCTAGGCTGTGATTGCTTTACTGACCTGTTTGCATGCTGAAGCTTGGTGTAGTCCCTCAGTCTTTCAGATCTGTGATCCTCTGCACAGCTGATTCTCTCCCCAGGCTGTGCTATTCCATGTGGGGTGAGCCCTGGGAGGGAGAGCATGGTCACACAGTTCAGGCTGCAGGACCTGCCTCCCCTCTCTGCACCGTGCATGGCTTTGTGCAGAAACCCCATTCCTGTGCTGCCTCAAGGGCACAACTCACTGGGACCTCATCCATCCATCCATCCATCCATCCATCCATCCATCCATCCATCCATCCATCCATCCCTTCCCCCTCAGGGATCCCATGGGCAGGGGGTGCTGGCCCAGGCTCTGTTAACAGGCTGGCTGCTGTGCTGGGCACGAGGGGCTGCAGTGCCAGCTGCTCGTGCAAGGCACCAGGGCAGGATCCTTTGCTGGTCACCAGCAGCATGGCAATCACTGACAGCAGGGTTCTTTGCTTCCAGCAGATTTGACAGGGAGACAGAAAAGGGGAAAACACAACCTTTTGCCATGGTGGAGGCATCTGGTGGCTTTGACACCTTCAAATTCTCCTCTGGCCTTTGCTCTGGAGATATTATTCTGACTAGATGAGAGCTGCAGGAGTGTAAATGAGTTTTAGTGCTCAGCTCTGAAGAAACAAGCACGTCTGTGCCATTTCTTGTCCCTAAAGCAGGGGGCCTGGGTTTGAATGGCAGGCCAGCAGAGCCTGGGAATGGCTCCATGTGACTGAGTACTGAGCCTGGCCAGTGGGGAGCTTGCAGAGGAGCAGTAACAACTCGCTGTTGAGGAGGGAACTGCCCTGTGGTGGGCTGGCATGTCAGGCAAACCTTGGATTCGCCTGGTGGTCGTTTAGGGAAGGAGCTTCATGGAGGCCTTGCATTTGCTGCTGATGGGCACATGGATCCATGTGTGTGTATACAGGGAGAGACTTGCTCAGGACTGAGACAAAAACATGAAGGGGAGAATCCTCTCCAGCTTTTAACTGCCCTCAAGGGTGCTGTAAAGAAGATGGAGTCCAGAATCTTCCCAGAGGTGCACAGTGAAAGGCAGTGGGTACAAGCTGCAGCTAAGGGAAACCTCGTCTGGGAGTAAGGAAAAATATTGTACTTCAGGGTACTGGAGGGCTGTGAAGACTCCCATGTGGGAAATATCCAGACCTGAGCTGGACAGAGTCCTGAAGAAGTTTGACATTGCTCTTGATTTGAGCAGGAAGTTGAACTAGAGCCATACAAGGGCTCCTGCTCACCTGGACTCTGCTGTGAGTTTAGGACTTGTCCACTGTCAGCAGAGGCATGATTTGACCAAGCAGAGGATGATTTGACCTCATCCAGGGTCTTAGGGCCAAATACCAATCCTATTTTCCAACCCATTTTAGCACCCTTTAGGCATAAGCCAGTCACTGTTCAGCCAGCTCAGGCTCCCTGAAGTCCTGGTCCCTGCTGAGGACAGTGTTAGCAGCTTCCCCACCCACAGCTGGGGGGAATAGAGGACAAACCTTCTCTCCAAACCAGGGCAAGACTCCTGTTCTGTTCCAGTGCCGAGGAAGGACTGATTCGTTTTGCTTCTTACATTCAGCAATTCAGAAGAACCAGGGAGAGGCGAGTACAGCAGGGAGCCCTAAATGCTGGAAAGCAAAGTTAATGCAATTATTTAATGTAGCAAAGAATCAAGGGGTAACTCAGGAAACTGCAGACAGAGGACACACAAAGGCAGTTACTCTGGTAAAGCAGGTAAGATTTTCTGGACCCACTTAACCAAGGTCAACCTACTTTGCAGCGCAGTCAGCTAGCAAAACTCCTGGTTTGCCTGGAGCAGGAGGGGATGGTGGCATCCCCGGTGTCCCAGTTTCAAAGACTCACTCCTGAGCTCTGCAGAGGACACAGACTGTGCTTAGACATGTCCTTAATAGAATAGGCAAAAATATGCTAAAAAGAAATTAATTTCCAGCAAAATGCTGTTTGCTTTGTTTTCACTGAAAACAGAGGAGGTTCATGTTTCTTTCATGTCTGTTTTGACTTTCCTACTTGTTCCTCTTCCCCCAGTGTTGCAAAAGCAATTCTGAATTTTAAAACCAGTTCTGTGTTAAGCATGCCAGTCCTAGTTCAACAGCCCAATAACAAAAGTCTCAGGAATTTTCTATTTAAGTGCTGACTAATTTAAACTGGGAGCAAAGTTTTAACAACTTTTACTACTGAAGTTGAATTTATAAGTCTATTTTGCTCAGAGACACACACTTAAATACCTTGCCCTCAAAACTTCTAGAGAGATTTAGCTACTTTAAAAACAACTCACATTCTTGTCATTCTCTGGAATAACTAATAAAAGGAAAAGAATTTTTTTTTTTCTTCTGAAGAGGACTGGAGCACAGAGCATAGAGTGAGAGGCTAAGTGAGTTGGGTTTGTCCAGCTTGGGGAAAGGAAGGCTGGGAGAATTCTATAGCCACCTGCAACTACTTCATAGGGGCTGTAGTTCAGCCAGCCAGGCTTTTCTCACAGACACAACGAAAGGACAAATGGCATAGGCACAAACTCCAACACAAGAAACCTTGGTTTGCCATAAGGAAAAAAAATCTTCCTCATAGGAGCAGTGTAGCCCCAGTATGCAGGTGCAGAAAGAGAGAATTCTCTAACCTGGGATGTACTCAGACCTTGACTAAGTGTGGCCCTGAGCAACCTGGTCTAGCTTTGGGGTTAGCCCTGTTTTGAGTCAGGTAACTCCAGAGGTTCCTGCCCATCTAAACTCTGTAATGACTCTAAGAGTCTTCAGAATAAAATAATAACTGTTACACTATCAGCTGATCGAAAAGAGATGTAACAAGAGATGTATCTCATTGTGGAAGCTTTCCCAGCCTATTTGTACAAAGCCCACTTCAAAGATCCCTCCACCTTTGCTCAGGTTTTCCACATGCCTCACCAAGGAATCCTCTGTCCTGAGAAGTCAGTGATCTTCTTAGCGAGTGACCTTGTAAACAGCTCTCTTACAAATAACTTTATCTTTTCACTAACCTTCCATCTTAAAATGATGCTTAATCCCTAGCCCCTCCAGTGCTGTGCTGGAAGCCTTTCAGTCTACACCAGCTCCTACAGCAAGAGGCCAGCTAGGGATTCTGTGGCACTGACAGGGCTACCAGCCTCCTCTCCTGAGAATTCACACTCAAAAGCTCTCAGGTTTAATGTGTGGGAGCCCAAGCTATACTGCTGACTGCACCAGAAGCACCTGCTTCTGCTCTAATTCCAGTACCCACACAGGACTCTTGCATATTTTGCAGTTCTCCCATCTATTTAATGCTATGTGCCTTTCTCTGTGCCTACTTCCCTGAACACAGCACCTCAGACTCCTCTGAAGCACCTTGGCAGAGCTGTGCCAGCAGAGCTCTGTGCCATAATTAGGAGGTTATTCTAGAGTCCTAAATCACACCTGGTTTCCTAGTAGGGCTGCACAAAAGCAGACTTGAATCGAAGGGAAGTGTGGATGTGGGGGGCTCATGTTGAAAAGAGAAGTGTGAGCTGGTACAATCCATTTTTCCGTGTCTCTGCCCATGTCATTAATTAGACATCAGGGTCCTAATCCCAATTCCAGGTGAGTGATGAGGTGCTTTACCACGGGACTGGCATGGGCACAGCATCATTCCCTGTTGTCCCTGGTTCCCACAGAGGCTACACCTCTGCACATCGAGGTGCCTTGCAGCACCCCCAGGCAGGGAGGCAAGGGACAGGGAAAGCAGGTATAGCAGGACAAGTGCCTCCTAAGGTGCTGGCAGAATTGTGCCAGTGTCCCAACCACAGGTCTGAAGCACATTTTGGGTGACTGGTTGCATAGCAAAACGCTGGCTCTTTGAGGCAGAACACCCATGCGAGATGTACATGTGCTGTTCAAACCACAGCATACTTGGGTCCAGTTCACACGGGAAGTATCTTGCTGAGAAATCTGTGGGATTACATAGAACCTTTTAGTCACCTGTCCATGGAAGCACAAATGGCCTTGGGCTGGGAGGGAAGTGTTTGTACCAGCATCCATTCTGTGGAGGCACTGTGAACTCAAACAGATCTTTAGGATGCTTTGTTCTCTCTCAAACTCCTCTTCCTTTCTCTGTTGCCTGAACTTCGAGCAGCTCTGCTCCATAAACCCTTTCTGCATCTTTCTGCACTCAGGGTTCAGATCAGCTGACCCAGCCCAGGGCTCACATGTGGGCAGCTCTAAGCCATGGGATGTTCCCAGTGACCAGCCAGACCCCTCCAGAGTGAGGACAGGAGTCCCTGCGAGGACGCACACCCCATAGCAGCCATGGACACAAACAAACACGAAGGTAAAGCGTCCTCTTATTTCACTTCTTGCTAGTAGGAAAGACAGCAAGAGAGAAATGTGCTCTGATAGGACCTGTCTGCTGGCCACTAGCCAGGCCCGAGAGCATCTCTCAACCATGGCAGCTGTGGGCAAACGTTCAGTACTTTCAGTTTCTTAGAAATATCCGGGGGTTGATGTTTTTACCTCTTATTTTAGAGCCACCTTCCTCTTTTCTCTGTTAAATTCTCCTGTGGCATATGTAATGTCCAACGTGGAAAGTCATTCCTTTTCTTGCCTCATGCCCCACTTCTGCCTTAGGATGTAGAGAGACTTCTGACTGTTCAAGCCGTGTTTGACATGAGGGTGCTGTGATGAGGATCCGCTTCTCTCCCCCGTGTGCTTTGTAGAGACGGGTTCTCGTTTGTATCAATGCCACAATCCAGATACCTGCACCAATCCCAACCTTGCAACCACCAAGATATGTCCAGGCCACGTTGCTTGCATGCACTAAGTGCTTGCTAAGGTTGGCTGCCTTCTAGAAAGTCTGCAAAGCCCAAATCCAGGGTTTTAGTGCTTACTGACTTCTTTCGGAGGAATGCAGTACTTGCTTTCCACCTCAAACCCCTTGCATTGTGCTTTGCCTTGCCACCTCAGGGGCACTGTGTCCATATGGTGAGGAACTCTTGGAATTAGGAGCAGGGGGAGCATCTCTAGGAGTGTCCACAGCTGTCAGCTCAGGAGAGAGACTGGACCACCTCTTTCCCTCTTAAAAGATGCTTGGTGGTGCCAGTATTCATGGCATAGTTAACAGAAAAGTTAATTCCTCTATTATTATGATGATTATTCTCGTTTGATGAAATTAGGTCTGGGTACATAGGCCCTTACACTACAGCAGGCTGAAAAGGAAATTAACTCGGGGATTTTTTCCAATTAATTGGTATGCCCTCATGGGCTGCAGAAACACCGCAGAAACTGGGAGACAACCACCAAGATATCCCTTGTTTCCCACAGTGAGATTGGGAGGAGCCTCCTCTGCTTCAGCTCTTTGCAGTGACTTCATAGAAATGATCTGGGTTTTGACTGGGTACATTCAGAGAGTGCTCATGGCAAAGGGGGGAGGGAAAGTCACAGCAGGAGTGATCCTCTCCCCAGTTCCAGTCTTGCTCGGGAGCAGTTCCTCACTTTAGGTATATCCAAGGACATTACAGACTGATCCACAATCAAATCCACAAGGAAGATCCCTACAGATTTCTGCAGGACATGGGTCAGGCCCTCTGGGTTATGTATCAGATTGAAAGACACCCAAAGAAAATTCGAGGAGGCTCTTTCTTGCTATGCTATGCTTCTACCTGACACCTCCAGTCCTTCACAGAGCTCAGCACTCAATACACTCACCCGTGTTGTAAAAACAGCATCTCCTTGTCCTCCCAGCAGCTGGTTTGTGTTGTACTATTAATTCAGAAACATGTCCTCTTGCTCTCTTTGAGGCAGTCCTTACTGTCCCACAGCAAGAGGCCAAAGGTTGGTTCCTAATTCACGTGGTTGCAGGGAAAATCTGAAAAAAACCCCAAAACCAGAAAGGCCAAAGCTGAAAACAACCTGTAATTTCAAAGTTGAAATGTGGGACTTGGTGCAGGCTGGCTGATGAGTTCTGACCCCAAACAGCTGGCAGTTTGGAGTCACAGTTACTTCTCCCAATCAGCTGCTGTTTCTCGTTTTCCCTGGGAGGAAGCATAAGAGGATATTCCCCAGAGGGTCAGTGTCTGACCCAGCTACTCAGCCCACAGCTGAGAGAGCCACTGGCACAGGCAGGAAGTGGCACATGGGCAGAGAGGAGCACACAGCCTCTCTGCCTCTCCCTTCTGCAAACCACTGGGGAGTTTGCTCAAGCTCCTCTGAATCAGGACAAATCCTAGAGACCAGAACAGGGCCATTTCATAGGTGTCCTTGCTGGTAACCCACATTCCCCCTCAGGGGTAAAGAAATCAGAATGGAGCTATGCCTTGTATAGCTCTGACTTCCAGGCTTCAACTTTCCTCTGGCGGACTGTGCAGAGCTGCCCTGTGTGCATTTCCAGCCTCTGCAGGACTGAATTTCTGTGGTCTGAAAGGCCCAGGTTGGAAAAGCACCAAGCATCTGCAGCCAGCATGGAAAAAAGGAGCTTGGCTTCCCCTGGAGTTGGGCACAGTCTGTGACCTAACAGCAGAGATGAGTGAGGCAAGAGAAAACCCAGCTCGTGAAGTGGCATTCCCAAGGGGAGGTGATCCAGGTGAGGAACAGAACAGCATGGTGTTTTTTGGGAGTGACATCCAGCCAGGGAGCCTGATGAAGGGAACAACACAATGGCCATGGGACTGCAATTCCTGGAAGTGCAACGGCAGCACAACCAGCAGTGATTTCTGTGGGACAGCTGAAGGTTTCTGCACAAGACAGTTGGACCACATGACCTTAAAAAGGCCCCTTCCAACTCCAGTGATTCCCTGATTCTAGGATTAATGCCTAGAGATAATGTCTCTGCAGTGTCCAAAATACTTCTGCAAAATAGATAGAATCTCCTCCATCAGCTAAGTCTGTTTCAGCAATGTGGAGTTGGACAAGATCAAGTGGGATCACCATACCACAAACCCCCAGGAATGAGGAAACCAATGAAAAGGTGTAATTTTGGGAGGTTAGAAAAGACATGATTACTGCTTGGACTGCACTGGGACAAAATATAAATTAAAATATACAGATAAGGTATTTTGCTTTTTGTGGAGATAACAGAAATATGTACAGATATAACAGAGGATAAAATTGACTGTTTCAGTAGAGAAACAGATCAGTAATGCTTGAGGACAAAAAACCCCCGTGACCTAAGGCTGGTACACAGAACTAAACTTCATAGGGACCATTTCTGTCCTATTTGAACATAGAAGCTTTCTCACTTCCTTGCATGGATCAACTCTGGCCAGACACAGGACAGCAAATTTAACAGTGAAATTAACATCTGAATTTAGGTGAGTCATTCCTATTTTATACTTGCAGTTTATTTTACAAACGATATGGTGTTCAGACCTCCTAAAGTGAGACTCGAGTCCTTTAAAACTGATGTGTTCCTCAAGAGGGACTTCAAACCCTCTGTTCCAGTTATTTATAGCAGCCATTATAAGTCATTTTAATTGACTGAAGTTCTTTATTCCCACAGGAGGGACTGAAAGTGTGCCTGTGAGTACCCCTGCAACACAGATTTCCCAGGTAAAGATGAGCAAAACGCCCTAAATAACTCCAAGAGTTTAAAGAGTTACTAATATATAAACAGTAGTTAAAAAGCTAAATTAAGTTGAAGGGAAAATGTAGGCATTTACAGGGAACACGGCAACCAAAATGTGCACACTGCATGAATAAATATCACACATCTCGGGCCTCACCTTAAAAGATCTTTCAGTAAAATTTCTCTGCTCACCTGTATTTAGACAGGCGATTTGTGAGCTCAGCTAATTAAGCAACTGACATCATTAGCACCAATTAGAGAATGTCAATTCACAGTGCACCATGGCAAGTGGAGAAGGCACAGCTTTCCATGATCTACCCAGCACTTCTGTCATCTCATCCTCTTTTCCCATCCCACAGCTCCAGGGGCCCAGCACAGTGGATCCGACGTGCCCGTGGGACCATGTGCTGGGAACACCACGCACACGTGTTGCTTTGGGAACCTTCAGGGATCCTGAAATGTCAGTCCCCAGCTGCCCCTCCCCTCCTGCTTCAGCAAGCGATGCAGTTACCAAAAGGGATGCACAGATTGCAACAAGGGCTGAGGAGCACTTGCAGCCCACTTTCAGTACCTTCACCATTCTCTTCTGTCCTTACTCTGCTGCTCTGCCTGCATTCCTACCACCCTTGCCTAGGAATATACATGCTGGATATACCCCTAGGACCTGCTTCTTTACCACTGTAAATCACTGCAGCTCTGCTGCTTTCCTGCCGTGAGGCACTGCAAGCCTTCCTAATGCTTGGCTGTAGAAGTGCTGCCCCTAAGTACAGGAGCTGGTAGCTGTTCTAAACTTTAGTTGTTTCCTGGTAAAAGCATGCATCATGCAACTGAGAAAAATCAGATCCAGGGCTTGTGTCAAACGCTGGACTTTGTGCCAGATTGGTTTCAAGCAGTGTCCTCAGGCAGCCCTCTTTTGAGAGACACAATGTTTATTTACCTCTTCAGGCCAGCCCCAAAAGGTGTGCAAAGTGCTGGGCAGTAAATAAGTTGGGGGAAGCGCCACAGACAGTATTCCTGCATGGCCACAGAAGGTTTGGCTCTTTTCAAGGTTGTATTTATAATAGCAGAATTGTTCTGTGCAGTATTTCTATATCATGAGCCTGTTTTCTACTGTTTTTGACAGGCTTCAGCTCAAGGTCCCAGACCACAGGTCCTGTTCCAATGTAAGGACTTGGGCAGCTGCCAAGGGTGGCAGATGCAGATGGCCATCCCTGTGGAGACAGAGCCCTGGACAGCCCAGGCAGTGCTGGGGAAAACCTGTGGGGACACAGCTACTCAGAGAAGCAAGGGCTCCCTCTGACCCTTTTAGTGGCAGTCAGGACAGTGACCCAGGTCACCAAGGCTCTGCTGCCCTCTTGCCATCCCACTCCTTCCTTCCATAAACCATCCCCATCTGCTGTCCACAACCATCATCCCTGAGCTGCTTCAAAGCCTGAACAAAGCTTTAGGCTGCAAGGACAGTCGTTATCTTTTACAAATCTCACATTGCTGGCACTCACCAAGACACAGCGGGGAGACTCTGCAGTTTTGCTGCCTCAGGTCCAGGAAGCAGCACCAGTCCTGTGCACATCCTTTGTGAACAGCATGGTTTTTCCACACAGAGCTGAAAAATATCAGGGCAACAGGTGAAATAGGAGTCATGGGGCCCAAGAGAGACATAACCTGGTACAGACACACGGCACTGGATGCCTCAGTGCTTTGCTTTGTCAGGTGTGAGGGCCACACTCCACAGGCAGATGGGTGCTGAAATCTGTACCTGGTACTAAATTATTTAGATACCTAAATGCTTCTTTTGAACAGTTCTTGGACAGGTTTGAAGGACTCCCTATGACTGTGCAGATTCATTTAGTTCAATTGAAATTATTGTTTCTTAAATTCCACAACTTAAGTGTTAAATTCCATCTTTACTCCCATGAATAAGTGTGCCAGGGCAACACATTACAGTTTAACTGTTGCTGTATTATAAAATCTGTCCTTTTGGGCGGGTGTTACACTTAGGAACTTTAGAAACACAGAGTTGGGTTGACTTTGCAGAGGGTCACAAACCTGTGAAGTACCTCTCTGGTCCTGTAGGCATAGGCCATCCCTGTCACTTGGGCAAGACATGGGCAGGGCCTGATACTTCAATGGCTTCCATCTGTTTTAACAGCTTATGGGATTTAAAGGATGGTTTTCTACAGCTTGCTTTTAGAAATGAGCTCAAACTAAAATCCATAGCTACACCATGCTTGGCAAAGAGTTTAAAGATAACATGCTGTTCCTGTGCCACTTCACTTGGTTTTGGATCAACCCTGCATCCAATGCAACAAGAATGTATTTCCTCTCTCTGCTAACCCTGACCTGCTCAGGGTTTCATCATACAAGCTCTGGGGCTGGTTGGTATTTCTGGCTGCATTCATCCCTCAAGCAGCAACACAAGGATGCATTTCAGTGTCTGAAACAGCCACTGGAAGCTGCATGGGGCTGAGGAAGGGTATATGGGGCAGGACAGACTCAGGCTGGGCTCTGGAGCACTGAGATGGACACATGAAGAAACTAAGCTAGCACTGTCACCACAAAAGCAGAGATTGGCCAACAGTGAATCCCAAAACAATAGGTCACTGTCTGCTCATAGATGCAGCAGAGGATATTTTGTCCAGGCTCTAATCCAAATCTTTCCTTTTGTTGGCTGACCTTGGCTTTCATAGAGTGTTTCAGTGCACATGGACTGCAAAGTCTCTGCAGTGCTCCATTTTTGCTGATGCCTTGCAGTTTCTTCCTGTGAAACCTCAAGATCAGCAATGATTCCCATCCCTATACCATTCCAAGGATCTGTGTAGTTTACCCCCTTTCTGGAAGCATCTGAGGAGGAGATGGCCAGGCTTGTGGGCAGAAACATTTCATTTTCAGCTTATTCTCCCCAAACCATCTTACCTCCAGGGCCAGCTCCAGGACTGCTCCACTGCTAGCAAGACTTGGGGCTGTGATATCTCCACCCTGAAGCAGATCTCTAAAATGGGTAGCATTGGTTAGAATGGAATAGCTGGAAGGGACACATCTAGCAAATCAACCCTTTTCACTTGGAGGGCAGTGTGTGATGCAGGCTGGCACACAGACTGTGCCCTGCCACATCAGCTCCAGGGGGAAGTGTGTCAAGCACCTGTGAGCAGGGATGGGAATATGAACATTTTGCACAGTCACAGTCCTTTTTAACCCTTCCTCCCCCTTCTCAGGCACATGTTAGGATGTCTGATGATGGTGAGATAGCAGCAGCAGTGTGGTCATTGTCTGCCCCAAGCAGCCCCTCTAACCCTTCAGGCTGCTTTCACAGGGTGACACTGTGGCCAGGAGGGTTGGGACAAAGGGCTGAGCCAAGGAGTCTGGAGCTCCAGCTGCCTTGGGGATTCAGGGTTGTCATCCTGAAGAGGGAAGATGTTGTCAGCCTCCCGCTCCCCTCTGCACTGTCCCAGTGCCTGTGGTTGCTGTCAGTCCCTCTCCTCCTGCCCAGGCAGCCTGGAGACGTGTCCAGCCAGGTCAGAGCGGGGCTGTGGGTGAGGCTGGGGTAGGAGGGGACGAAGGCAGACATCCTCTCTAAAGACACAGCCAGTGTTGAGCAGAGGGGCTGGTGCGTGCCAGTGCCCCGAGGTATCGGAAGCCATCTCTGCTCCATTTGCAGGACTCAAGCGCCTGAGCTCCCGGGGTGGCTCTCTGCTTCCCACCAGTGCTCCCGTTGTGGACTCAGTTTATAACCAGATGTTAGGCCGAATTTCTGTTGTAAAGGTAAAAATGCTCGGTGCCGAAGCGCCTTGGGCCGCGACCTCGCTGTGGGCTTTGTGCAGGCCTCGCTCACAGCACTGGGGGCAGAGCCCAAGAGGGGATTCCCTGCTCAGCCCCGTGCCAGCCGCTGATCCCCTCGCTGCCCACCCCACACCTGCCTTGTCTGCTTGCTCTGCCAGCCTGGCTTGGCCCAGTCCATCTCCTGCTTCACCCAGCTATCACTGGCTGCCTCCAGCTTAGGTGGTCAGCTCTTCCAGCAGCACCAGGGCCTCTAGGGACAGAGAACAGAGAGAGTGGGCACAGCGTCACTGTATGCCAGGGGAAAAGCTCCTGTTCCCTCCCCAGCACAAGTCAGAGCTGCCTCCTTCCATGGAAAGGGCAAAGGACAGAGCTTCTCCACAGCCCTTGGAGAGCGAGGGGTGGAGATGTGTGTGGGGAGAGCAGCAGCCCCACGTGTGGGAGGAGGACTTGCTCTAAACCAGACACGTTCTTGATTGCTCAGCTGCTTTGGAGATTATTAATCTGGCTGCTGTTACTGCAAACCTTCTTGGCATGTTTCAGGCTGTCCACTCCTACTACAGGCTGACAGGCTGAAAACTGCCAGGGAGCCTGGAAAAAAACTCAAAAAAGTTTTTAAGAAAAGTCTAAAAAAGAGGCACATTAATTGCCCAGACAAACACCTCCTACTCTGTACTGAGGCTGCAGCAGGGGCCAGACCTCTCCCTATGTTTCCCAGCAAGGAAAGGAGGAGAAAGAGGACAGCACCTTACAGGATGGGTTCCACCCAGCCTTTGTGACCCTCGGGGACACAAACACCTGAGCCTGGGAGGAGGCACTGAGTGTGTGTGGTTGCTGTAGTTGCAGGCATTGGCCTCTGAGCTGAAGGCTGGTTTCACAGAAGCAATGCAGGAGCTGTCACGGATCCAGCATGGAGAGTATGCCCTGGAAGAGAAGGTCAAGAGCTGCCGCTGTGCCATGGAAGAGAAGGTGGCTGAGATGAAGAATTCCCTCAACACGTTCAAGGTAGGAGTGTCACCTGTGGGGGGGCTGCACACATTCCTTGTGTTGCAGAGGGAAGCATTGCCCTGCCTCCATCAATACTCTCTGTTTGCAAGGAAAAGGAGTGGGCAATTGTTTTGGATACATCTGGGTACTTGCTTTGGCTTTGGGTCTCCCCTGACTGCTCCAATTAAGGGTAACCCATCCTCTGGCCTATTTAGCCTTCCTGGCTGGCCATGAGGCAGTGCTGAGGGTTACCTGGGCACCAGCAGCCCTTGCTCTGGGCTGCACATGCCATGGGTTTATGGCCACTGTCCCACACCCCTCCCTGCGTCAGGTCTCCTGCATTTCCTGCAGGAACCAAAGCCACTGGGGAGCAGCAGATTAACACAAAACCCTGAAGGCTTTTGAAGTGACATTTGCACACGGCTGGGAGGAAATGCTGCCTGGTTTGATCTGGCCCCAGAGGATAAAGACAAAGGGCTGGAGAGACAGCCTAGCAAGAAGGCTGGATGTACACTTTAGACCAGGCAGCATCTCCATGCAGAAACTGGATGACCAGGCAGGCAGAGGAGCTCTTTTGTTGTTTTCATTGCAAGTTTTCCCCATGGGGTTTTGCTGAGTCAATAATACCTTGTGAAGCTGAAGAGGGCTGTTTATTGCAAAAGGCCATTACTAACCCTGTGACAGGGAGACAGATGGCACCAGGCAAAAGGAGCCCTTGGTGCCAGACAAGCAAGGGAGACACCAGAAAGGGCAAGGGCATCAGAGCAACCAGAAACAGGGTTACCCAGGACATTGTCATAGGGGAAAAGGGGATTTAAAATGCAGGTACAAAGAATTATGCAAGGAACAGAAGAGGCAAAGGCTGCTCTGCCTCATGCCCATGTTGGCTGTTCAAACACTGAGCTCTCAGGGCAGCCACCTCCTGGCTTGGGGAAAATCCTTTGGTTTACATGAAACTCTTGAGTGTTTCTCCTGCTGCTCGTGAAACCTGCAGGAACTTCATGCAACAGAGCTCTACATCTGAGTAAGGCTTGGCTGAAACTGCTTGAGGGAGGAGGGCCAGGGAGGATATGGAGGGCCTCATTTCCTTAGGAAACCAGGCTAAAAGGGCAGATCCATGGCCTGATTGGCAAAAGCTTATCCATGTGAGTGCCCACACAGGGATCTGAACCAAGTGCAACATGTGAATACACATGCTGGAAAACTGCAGGGGGAAATGCTCCCTAAGGTCCACCTCCAAATGCCATTCAGGGCAGGAATCCTCCCAGTGCTGTCAGCTGGTGGTGGATGAAGCCCTGAGTCTCATCCTCCACCAGTGCCTTGATCAGATGGCACCTGTAGGATTAAGGCTCACCATGTTGTGCCTGACACATGTGACACATCCTGGACCTGCAAAGGAAGAGTGTGTGATCCCAGAGCCCCTCCCCAGAGCAGCCTGCAGTGCCTTTGGGGCACACCAGCCAGCGTTCAGAGCTGTGCCACCTGAGGCTCATGGACACCCTGGCAATGCTCTGCTTTTTTTTTTGGCCTGTTCCTCAGGAGGAGCTCAGCGATGCCAAGTCAATGATTGAAGAAATCAGTGCCAAGCAGGAGGAAATGCAGCAGAAAATTGAGCAGCTGCAGCAAGAGAAGCGGAGGGAATCACGGAAAATGAAAGCTAAGTAAGGGCCCAAACTCCAGGGTGCTGAAAATGCTAACTAGCAGTGCTGTCCATTTTGTTCCTTTCTGCATAGCATCATTTCCTAATATTTTTCCTGGCTAGACATGTGTATCAACCCTGTTTATGATGAGAAATGCTTCAGTTCACCTCAGGATTTTAGACACACACCCCACAGAGCAAAGACAGAAGAAAAAAGCTAACACCTCACTGTGATTCCAGCAGCAAAACAACCCCAGGAACTCCCTGGAGAACCAGGGCCTGGTGGAGCAGAGACCCACTGAAGACATGCTGGGGCTGTTCAAAGACAGAAGCCTCCACCATTCAGACATTGCACACATTGCAATTTCCCCTTCCAAGCTTGCAGGACTCAGTGGGCTCCTGCTGGTGCAGTCATGCTCTGCCTTCCTGTCACCAGCCTTTTCTCCTCTGAGCAGAGTCAGAGAATGTTTGCACACTGCTGGGCCACACTGATGCTGTGATGAGGCAGGTGGATGTCCAGCTTGGTCCTAATTAGCCTCCTTCTGAAAACACAGTTTTGATCATGAGTCTATATAGCTGCCTTGATGCAAAAACTTTGCAAATCTAGGCTAGCCCCTCAGCTAATTAAGCTATTTAATTAGATGAAATATGCTCTGCAAAAGAATAGATCTGAAATAACCTTCTCCTATAGCCACTGGAAGTTATTTCCAGAACATTTTTCAGGAATTGCCAATTCCATCAAAACCAGCTCCTTTCCTGGTCTCTGTTAGAGTTGTCCTATTTCTGACAGTGCTGGCCACAAATGTAGTGTAGGAGCTTCACCTGTAGCGTTCAGACCTTCCAACCGTGTCATTCTGTGTGTTTGTGCAGAAGAGCACAGAAGGACGACCACAGCTCACAGACAGTGCCAACACCTCTCCAGGGCAGCCCCTTTCGATCCATCAACCTCCCAGAACCTGTGCTCATTAATGAAGACTTCACCAGTCTCTTACACAACGTGACTTATGAGAAAGGTAAGAAACACAATAGGCAAATGCAGGGCCTTCCTCAGAAAAAAAAAAAAAAAAAACCACCAGAAAAAATTGCTGGGGTAAGCTGGGTTCAGGAAGTATTTGCTTTGTGAAGGCTGTCCCAAGAGCCATTTCTTGCCTCCTCCAAGGAGAGGGATGTGGGCTGGATCTCCATTCCTGTAGTGCCAGTGGCACAGATACAGAACCAAGAGTGGGGGCTCTTGATAAAACCCCTGGGTTTGTTTCTGCGTGAGGGAGCAGGGCACAGGAAGGAGGATCACACCTTGATGAGGAAAACAGTGTCAACTGCCAAACACTTGGAAGTTGGAATCAAAGGTTATAGATCAGAGCCTTTCATTCTATAATTAAATTTGGAGGTCTAAGCTGGTCTATCACTCTTGCTGTTCAGATAGGAAGATAATAAAAACATTTAAAATGTGAACAAAGGCAGAGATTAGATGAAAATCATGTGCTGTTTTCTACTCTGTTTTGCTCAGGACCTGCCAGCTGTGGCCCTTCTCTGCCCAGCACTCTGAGGTGGCATGTCAGCCCTCCTGCACAGCCACCTTTCTCACCCACTGCTCCTTTCTTTCCAGTCTCATCCCTCTGCTCTTCAATGAGCTCCTTTCCACTCAGAGTGGCAGCCCTGACTCTGTGCCAGGTCTCCATCCTCTGTGTTCTGTGTGGAGTATTTTCTACCCTACATGCCAAGGGAAGCCAAGACTGCTCAGGTTCCTCTGCAGTCACACAGCACTGACCCCCTGAGCACAGCAGGGACCCCACATCATCTGCCTGCAAGTGCCACTGAAGCACAGACTGTGACAAGAGCACAGCAGTAAAGATCCTCCTTACTGGAGAGTCCAAAAAGGGTGTTTTTCATAGCAAAACTATGAAAGACCATAGGATTTAACCCTGCTGACAGGCCTTGGCAGGAAGAAGCAAGCTCTGCAGTTGCCCTCTGTTGCTAAAGTTGCCTTTGTTCTTCTGCAGTGTCTGACACCAGGATCATGCCCATGGCAGAAGGAGGTGTGAAAGTCATAGCAGGCCCAGGTAAGAAAATACCAATCAGCAAAAGACAGCAGGACAATGATGCAGTTAGAGTGCTTGCTTTACTGCTCTGAAGAAATGCTTTCAGGGAAGGCATTTCACAAGGGTGTCTTTCACTCTGCCATGTACCTCCATTTTCCTACTTGCAGTTGAGATATGAGGGCAAGCCTGTGTCCCTGAGGTGTCTCTGATGGTCAGTGCCAAGGATTTGGCAGAGAAAGCCTTTGTGCTGTTGCTTTCTGAGATTCTAAGTGCTTTTGCAGAAAGGAAGAGCTGAAGCTTCCTGATGTGACAAAGAATAGCGAGAGCACCACTTTTCCCACTTGGGAAGAGATGGTGATTCTTCTTCTCTAACATATGTCTAATTTTGGATCTTATTTGGCTTGAAAATAAACACTGGAAGAGTGCAAACCTTGTGCTGCTGAAGAGCTCAACAACTGTACTTCCTTTGTAAATTAACTTACGAGACTACAGCCCTTGTGAAGAACAAAGAACGCTCCAAATTCACCTTCTAGTGCTTCAAATGGATGGAAACACAGCTTAGCAGCAAAAGCTGTCAGAGAGATGCTGAGATGTCAGAGTCCATAGAGCTGTTTGTCATTGCAGGAGCAGCCATAGAGACAGATGACAGCCTCAAGCCTTCCCTGGCAACAGAGGGGCAGTCGAAAATGCATCTGCCATCAACAGTGTGGAAGCAGCCCAAGGACACCAAGGACTGGGGAGATGAATACATTTCCAAAGAGCAGCCAGAGAGAGGGAAAGACATGGGCCAAGGCAGATACAGCTCAGCAGACAACATAATATGTGAACCCTCTCTGGCTGGTAAGGAGTAGGAAACTCTGGCTAGAGAGGCTCAAGGCTGGAGTGAGCTGGCTGGTGATCAGCATCCATGGAGGGAGACACACAGGCCACTTTCTGCTGCTAGGGGGGAATCTCTCAGGGCCTCACACTCCGAGACATCTGGCCTTTGTATTTGTTGGGCTGTGTGACTGCCAGAACCACTCTGTACCAGGACAGCCCTTCTCCTTTCCAAGACCTGTCAGGGTCAGAGTACTGATGGGATTGCAGCAGCGTAGTTGCTTAAGTGGGTGAAAAATACAACTTCTCATTCTGCAGGGATTCTTCAGGATGGGAAACTTTGATATGAGTTGCTTTGCCTTTGCATCCTTGTTTTGTTATTCTTAGAAAAATTTGGTATTCATAGGGGGAAACACCTCTGCTTTGGAGCTTTCTTAGCAAACATGACTCTGGTCATGTCTGGGGCATGCTGTAGCATCAGACTGGAGTTTAACATTTTGGGTAAAAAAGACACAAAAAGAAGAGACATTGATATCACTTTTAAACACGTTTCTCCTTTCATGGTCACTTCACCAATCTAACATGCAGCTGTCCTTGAGATCAGTATTTTCTTATTTTTAAACTTAACCATTATCTTCTGGAAGCCAAAAGGCAGAACATCGCCTTGGAGCTGCTGGAGTCAGAAAGGAAGTACGTCATCAACCTCTCCCTAATCCTGAAGATCAAGGCCACGCTGCAGGGGCCAGATGTGAAAAGAAGCACCAAAGAGAGAAGGTATTTGCTGTCATGTGCTCTCTGTCTTTTGGGGAGTTTTCTTCAGTCAATATTACTTCTGCATTATCCCCTCACACACTTTTCTTCCATCTACACAGAGATCTTTGAACACTTAGTTTATTTCCAGTTGAAAACTGGAGGCACTGGGAGGTTTTTGCTGTCATTAAAGATGTTCCTGCCTGTCCCTTGCATCTTGTCTACCATCTTCATTCTGATTCTGGGTGAAATCAATGTGAAGTGGCAGAAAGGCACATTTTGAGCAGCTTTGCATCAATGAAAGGGCCTGACAAATGGGACAACACAGAAAGCTCTCAGTGGGATGGCTCAGGACCACGGGCCTGCATCATCAGCCACAGCAGCATTGCCTGGGGCTTTTTAGTGCTGCTAGTTCTGGTCAGCTACTCAATGCATTGCAAGGAAAGCCTAAGGAGCTTTCAAAACACTTTATGAATGGCCAGCTGGAGAGGGAACTTGCATGTGCACAGCAGCCAAGACAGGATCCCCTGATGCAGGCAGGATTCCAAGTACAGGAGTCCATAACACCTGCACTATAGCAGCCCTAAGAGGTGTGCTCAGTGATACCTGTGCTGGGCACCCAGGGATATCCCCTTCAGCAGTACTCACTTGTTAGGGATGAGGGTTTGCTCTGTGTCACCAGGCTGATTTGGTCTCCTGTCAGCTTCTTCCCCAACTCTCTGCGGTTCCTGGTGCAGCAGCACGTGGATTTACTGCACGCTCTCCAGGAGAGAGTCCTGAGCTGGCCAAGGCAAGGGATCCTAGGAGACATCTTCCTGAAGCTGACAAATGATGAGGTATGTTAGACCTCTCCAGACCCTTCTGGGGATTCATGGTGTTTTGTTGAGGCCCAGGTGGACCGAGACACCTTGCAACAAAGGGGCTGTGCTGTGCAGCTGTGGCCTGAAGGGTCAGGCCTTTCAGCAAGCCCCTTGGAGCACAGTCCTGGGCATGGCAGCCCCTTTGTTGTTCAGGGATCCCACCTGTGGGCAAGCAGCCTCACAGCACAGCTCCATAACCTACATGAGACCCAGACCTGCTTGCAGGAGCCACACATGAGCCTTGACAGCTCGAATGGCTCTGTTTCCAGTGAGGGTATGGAAAGAGAGGGGTTCTGATGCTCCCCTGCCCTAATATACCCTGCTCAGAGCTCTGACAAGCAGCTGGGCAGCCAGAGGCCCACGTGGTTCGTTGCACCCACTTCTGTTGCCCTGGTGAGCAGCAAGGATGTGTAAAAACTCATCTGATACTTTATAAATTTTAAGAGTCTTAGATAACAAGCGCTTGTTACTGCCCAGCCGCTCTACCCCTCCCCACCTGCAGTAAAGCTTTCCACATTGTGCTCAACAGCTGAACACATTTTATAAAACACATTTTCCAGCAGTGATGCTGAAGAATCAAGAGTTTGGCTGGCTCTGTGACCAAAAATCTCTGCTAACTTTGTTCTTTTCTCTTTCTCTTTTGTAAGAACAATTTTCTGGACTACTACGTTGCTTACCTGAGGGACCTGCCAGAATGCATCTCTCTGATCCACGTGGTGATCCTGAAGGAGGTAAACTTCCTGCCTGCTTCCCAGACACACAGTGACAATGTGGATCTCTTCTTGTTATGCCGGCCCATGAGAGGGCTCTCCTGCCAATCCACTTGCTCTGTTTCCTGGAGGTTGCTGCAATGACTGGCACCTACAAAAGGCAGATTTAACACCTTCCTCACTGTCTGAAACCAAAACTGCTTTTCTGCTGTACCATGAAACAATGTCTGAGATTACACCTCCCAAAAACTTGCCTATGCTATCCAGACCTTCTCCAGGAACTGCCTCCTGGAAAATGGAGGACTCATCCAAAAAGTCCTTGACAGGGAAAAGAGTCTTCATTTTCAGCTTTTTGGTCCTGGATTCTTGGTTTTAACTTGGGAAGTTAAATATAAAGGTAGTTTAAAGTGCAATAACTGCACCAAATTTGCTTGCTTCCAAGATATTTTAATTTAGAAGTCAATCTCATTTTGTTCAATTAATTTGAGCCTAAACTAAGAACTTCATTCTGAACAACAGTGTCTTCTTGGGGTTTCACTGAAACTTAACTAGTGCACTTGCAACATGTCCCCCTGCTTAATTAGGCTGAGTGTCCCTAGTAGATAATCCCCAACCTAAATGCCTGGTGTGCCCCTGGGAGCTGTTTTAACTCCTTACAGCAGAACTACTCATTAAACCACAGCACCAACTGGAAGGAGATGTGTTTTATGGGTGGAAAAGACTCTTAAGTCACTCTATCTATTTCAGGTAGAAGAAGAAATCAAGTCTGATCTCTACATTCTGTTCTTTCATATAGTCCAGCGAATCCCTGAATACCTTATTCATCTACAGGTAGGGCCCCAGCATGGGAACTGTGTTGTTGAACTCTTATCACATCAGGTGACACTTAACTCAGAGCAGGTATTGGGGTCTGTACAGGTACTGACAAACCCAGTGGGTTCTTTGAAGAAAACACCCCAACTTTGAAAAGGAAAGCCAGCTAACAATAGGTTAAGTTTCATCTTTTTCACATGAGGCTTGCTTATATTTGCCAGTTTCTCGAACTGACTTGACAGAAACATCTTTTGTCCCCTGGGAAGCCAAAGGCTCTGCTGTCTGCTGCTCTGGGAAAACAGGAGGCCAGAGATGGGACACATCTGAGAGGGCTCCTGGGGCCCAGCAACCTGTCCTACAGCGAGATGGCTGATAAAAAGAGTTCTGGTTCACAGAGGGCTCATCTGACTTGTACTGAAGCATTTCAGACAAGGCAAATATACAGAAAGCAAGCCCTAGAAAACCAAAACATTGGTTTATTCACCCAAAGCTAAACCCAACCAGTGCCTCACCCACACATCCAGTGATTACATTTACAGTGGACGAGTGGGAGGCAGGCCCCATCCAAGCCCCTCAGAAACTCCTGGTGCCCAGCAAAGCTCCTCCAGGGCAGTGCCATGAGCACCCCAGAGCCCTCATCCGTGGTTCCAACAGCTCCTTCTCCCCAGAAAGGGGCAGGACAGCCTCCCAACAGCCTGCTCTCCTCTCCTCTGTGCCCCAGAACGTCCTCAAGTTCACGGAGCAGGAGCACCCTGACTATTACCTGCTGCTGGTGTGTGTGCAGCGCCTGCGCGTGTTCATCTCACACTACAGCCTCCTCTTCCAGTGCAACGAGGACCTGCTGATACAGAAGAGGAAAAAGCTGAAGAAGTAAGCACAGCATCAGCACATTCTCTCTGTCACCAGGGAAGGGAGGGCTGGGGGAAGCCTGGCAAACGGGGTTTAGGTCCAACGGGCACATTGCTCTGTTGGAATAAAACAAAGACCTTTGCACCTGGATGCTGGAGAAGAACCACTACTGGCATTTGCCCTCCAAACTGAGGTCAGTTTTGGGATGGGCCCTTCTGCCTAACTCTGGGAGTGAAAGAAAAGTCACTCCTAAGTCCATCTAAACATAGCAGCCACATGTTTCATGGGATCATTTGATTCCTTAAGCTGGAGGCAAAGCCACTCTCCAGTGGGAAAGCACACAGGGATTTAGCTCTGGCAGCTCCAGGCCCTGGGGAGGGTGAGGAATGTTTCCCTTATGGGCTGAGACTCCAACAGAATGGTGTCATCTTATTTGACTGAGGGAGGAGGTAGGAGAAACAAAAGCCTCCCATAACCTGTTGGAGATGAACTATGACAGAAATTACCCTGAATGTAGAATCTCAAGTTGCAGTTCAGAACAATTCCTTGAAACCAAGGCTTTTTACTAAAATCAGAATCTGGAGCCTTTGCTGATGATTTACCTGAGGAGTAGGACAAGATCAGATTTCAAGGGAAGCTCCCAAGTATGGAAGGTGGTAAAGGGCTGGAGTAGATTGCTGGGGAGGGACTGCTATCAGGAGAGCACCACAGGAAGCAGGATGCCCTGCAGGCTGGAGCAGCCTAGGTGGAACGGGCTCTTCCTTGGGGCAGGCAGAGGTGAACGGGAATATTGAGGTCGCTCCCAGTCCTGTTTTCTGTGATTCCACACGCCCTTGCTCATTCCCTGCCTTATTTCTTAGCCCGACGATGGATTTCTCCTCCCTCAGGTCATCCCTGGTGAAGCTGTACAAAGGTCTCACCTCCCAGTGTACAAGCCAGGAGGTTTCTCCAACTCCCAGTGCAGCATCAATGCGGGACAGTGGGATCCACACTGAAGAGGCCATCCAGTCATTCCCAGCAGCACCTTCCTCTGGCACAACCACCCCGTAAGCCTGCTGTCCTCATGGGCAGCTTTCAAAGTAGGCTCAAAACTCTCCTCAGCCACACCAGTGACACCAGGCAGCTACAGGCTGTCATTTCCAAACCCACTCCCTGTCTATGGATGGAGACATGAAGGGCTGGCTCCATCCTGCTATCCCCTGCTGCGTGGTTTACAACAGGGAATGCTTCAGAGCTCTACCCAGGGCTGCCTGCTAAGGCAGGACATCAGGGAGGACATGAGTTTGGAATTGAATGATGTGATTCACTGTCACAAGATACAAGGACAAAATGGGTTCAAAAAGACACAAGACTAAGTCAAGACAGACAGGGCTACTAGTAGCACTTGGAAATCTTCACAGAATGACAAAACATTCGGAGTTGGAAAGGACGAGAATCACGGATTCCAACTCCTGGCCCTGCACAGGACAATCCTCAATAGTCACACTGTGTGCCTGAGAGCATTGTCCACACACCTCTTGGACTGTCAGGCTTGGGGCTGTCAGCACTGCCCTGGGGAGCCTGTTCAGTACCCAGGCACTCTCTGGGTGAAAAACCTTTTCCTAATTTCCAGCCTAAGTCTCCCATGACACAACTCCAGGCCATTCCCTCGGGTCCTGTCACTGGTCACCACAGAGATCAGTGTCTGCCCCTCTGCTTTCCTTCACAGGAAGTTCTAACTCAGGTCTCCCCTCAGTCTCCCCCAGGCTGAACACACCAAGTGCCCTCAGCCACTCCTCAGTTCCCCTCTGGCCATTTCCAGCCTGACAGGTGCCAAATGAGGTGATGATCAGAGAAACATGCCAGAATTACCTTTATTCTTATGCCAGCAATTTGTGGCTCTTGTGCTCTCTTATCTGGTTTGATACTAACAAGAGTTTGGCTGCATCATTGCCAGTCCCCCTCTGTTAGCAGTGTCAGGGATCAGCCCTCGGCCTCCTTCTCCCCAGACTGCCCAAGCCAACCTCCCTCCTCTCACAGACAGGTTGCTCTAGGCCTCCATCCCCACATTCATCCTGAACTGCAGACTCAGCTGGAATACAGGAAGGGTAGGAGCCCTCCAAGTACTCCTGACACATTTTGGGGACAGAGTCACCTTACCAAAGAGAGAAATCCAGTCCACCTGAAAAGACAACCAGGCCACAGGAAAGTGAGGCACAGCTCCTACATTACAGAGAGAGAAGGAAAGTTAAAATCTAAAATGCAGATGAGCAGGAGAGAGATGGAGCAGTTGGCTCCTTGTCTCAGTTTCTATGCATTTCATGCTGTAGGGTACAAAAGTCAGCCAAAGCTACTGGATAAGCAGTTCTGTCTCTCTGAGTTTGGTCCTCCTAAGCAGCCAGACAATTTCTGTTACTGTCTGTTCTCCAAGACAGGACCTTTTAGCCATAAAATCAACACAACAGGGCTGGGGGAGTGAAGGGGTGGGGGGGATTTGTCATGTCTGCCATCCTTTAGTATTCCACTTCTGTCTGTTTTGGTTTTTATTTTTAAGGCATTTGCTGCCGCAGATGAAGAAACCCCAGCCAACCGTGATGGAGAACATCCAGGCTGTGAAGCCCCCCGACTGGGAGATGGAAAGCAGAAAACACGAGAGGCCAGAGAACCTCCTGGCCTCCTCTCAGCTGACAGAGCAGGAGCTCAAGGCCTTGACGGCGCCCTTGCAGTCCATCCCCGAGATGGAGTACGAAGCGCCGCCGGCTGACGCGGTGGGGAACACCGAGAGAGCCATCAGAACCTCCGTGGAGCTGCTGCAGGACGCCAGGAACTTTGCACCGAGCTACGAAGAGTTTGACTACCCTGGGGAGGTTTTCACCATGCCAGGCCCCTACGAAGACGACACCTTCCAAAACCTCGCTCTCTTTGAGAACTGCTCCCCGGCCTCTTCCGAGTCCAGCTTGGACATTTGCTTCCTCAGGCCCGTGAACTTCACCTCAGAACCGGAGAGGACAGACCATGCCTTGCAGCCGCTGCCCAAGAGCTGCACCCCCGTGAGCAGCAGCACCTACAAGCGCGAGATGTTCCACAGCAAAGGGAAGCAGCTGAGCAGGTCCCTGAAGGAGCTGCCGCGGAGCGCCGAGGGCGTCAGCACCAGACTCTACAGCACGCGGAGCAGCAGCGGGAGCCGTCTGCAGCAGAAGCAGGACAGGAATGTTCAGCCCCACTTGATCTCAGCCTCAGCTCGAAGCTCCCAAAGGAGCTACTTCCCCCCACAGAGAGGAGCGGGTGAAAAACCGAGCTTTTTGGAAGTAAGGAGGCTTAAATAGGAGGAGGAAAAAAAAATACAGGCACCTGGTGGTGCAGCAGCTGCAGCAGGAGAAAGATCTGAGATACAGTTAGAGTAGAACACGCCAAAACAGCTTTCAAGGCCACGCATTCCGAGTCCTCAACTGCACGTACATGCCCAAGGGAGGGACAAGACAGCTCGTTTTCACACACATCTTGCCCAGGGACAGGTATGGGGTTGAGGTGCACAGCTGGCTGAGCTACAACACCCTCGAGACAAGGTAGCCTCTTGTGTGTCTGCACCTGTCACTGAGCTTCCCCCCCCAGGTCACTGTTCTGAGCAGGTCACAAAGTTTACACAAAGCTGTTCAAAATGGGTGCTGTGGGTGGCACCCAGTTCAACAGGTGCCTTTCCACTGCTGTGAGGAGTGCTGGGTAAGTGCTGGGTAAGTCATGCCACTGTAAACCAGCATGACTTGGCCAAGCTCAGCCCATTTACACCAGCAGGGATCTGGCCCATAAGTTTTGTTTCACCTGTATTTGTTGCCTGGATTGTACAGAGCCATGCTAAAGTCTGTGTGAGAACAGTCAGAGCCCAGCAGGTGTGTCCCCGAGGTGGGACACGGCAGAGAGCACTGTCACCCTTCAGGGACACCACGTCCTGCAGGAGCAATGGTTCTGTAGTTTGCTACAGGTTCTGATCAGAGTCAGCTTTGGGCTGTCACAGCCAAGGAAGCAGAGGCCAAGGGTGCTGTGGGGTGCTTAGAGAGGAGGCTGTAGGTGCAGGTGATGATGGGAGGTAGGTTCCAACAGCCTGACTGAAAAGGCAGCAAGGAAACTTCCAAAGGAAAAAAGCCTAGTGAGTGAAGGAGGTGGTAGATGGTTGAAGAGGAGAGATGAGGCAAAGGGAGAAGAGCCATGGGGACACAGCCACCCCAGAGAAAGGGGCAGAGGAGCTCTTTGGCACTCACCTGCACAGACCTATGGCCCTCAGCAGGGTGCACATGTGAACTTGTCCAGAACTGCAGGACATGTTCTGCCCCACAGTGCAAAGGAAATCAAAAGTGGTGAGCAGAATTGGAGAAAAGGGTCTTGTCCATAGTCTTGCTGAGACTTGGCACTCTCCTGAAAGAGGAACAGATCTTTCAGTGGCACATTTACCACAAGGTGTGTGTGCCAATGAAGCCTTTTGCCCTACAGATATAAAACCATGCAGCAGCAGAGCCAGCAGAAGAGTCTTTCCTATGTTATCACAGCTCCAAAGCCTGATGCCTCTCTGCCCTAGGGAAGAAAGGAGAGGGTGGGAAGTTCTTCCAACTGCCCAAGCTGGCTTGGTCCCTCACTGGCAAAAGAAGCTCGTGAGCTTCTAAACAAAAAGCTTAGCATGAAAGGCTCCAGGTCTCTCTAACAATGCTTATTCTTCTATTTCTCTGTCACTGCCTCAGCCTTAGAGCCAGCAACAAGCTCTCTGCTGAGGTACCAGTGTTGTTTCCCAGCCTTGTCAGCACCTCCTCACCCACCAGGTCCCTCCTAGCGCAGAGAGAGAAATAGAAAGAGAGAGAAGGGAACAAGAATGTGAGGTTGCAAATGCTGGTTAAATTGTCTTTTCCCTTTTAGGAGCTCCATGCAGAAGACAACACCAGGTTCTGCCAGAAGGATGACAATGAGCAAACATCCTTCAGCGACCACAACCCGCGGCACGAGCCCAAGGGGGGGTTCCGGAGCTCCTTCCGCAAGCTCTTCAAAAAGAAATAAGCAGCCCCAGGCAAGGCAGGCCACAGCCAGAGCACAGCAGTGCTCCCCCAGGCCCCCGAGGGTGCAGACAGACAGCAAGGGCCCAGCATCCCCCTGGCTGACACACAGGGTGGAGGGTGGGGGAGAGGAGACTCACGACTGCCTTACAAACGCATCCTGCTCTCTCTAGCACAGGGCAGGGCCAGCCTTTGGGTTGCAGTGGAGCTCAACCAGCAGGTCCAATAAGCACAGGAACTTGCTAGCTTTCAGCCCTACCTGACTGAACTTCCCTCAGTTTTGGAAAGCTTTGGCCAAACCCTAATATCTTCTCCTCCCCCTCATCCCCCAAAACTGCTTGATTTGCCATACATCTTTGCTCTTCCAAACTCAAGGCAGGTCTTATTTGGGCTCACCCACAACAGAAAGGTTACCTTTGCAGCCCTGGCATCCTGGCCAGAAATCTAAAATTCCCTTCTTTCCTCTACTTTCCAAAATACCCACCATCAAAGATGTATTCCAGGAGGCCAGCTCGCATTACCCAGATGGTTTGAGAAGGTCTAAGAAGCATCAGCTGAAGCACCTGAGCATTGCACTGCCTAATCAGCAACATCCTTTCTTTTGGACTTCCACCACTCCCCAGAATCCTATTTCACCTTTTATGTGAAGCCCTGCTGTAGCAATCACTCCTCTCTCTCAGAATGGCCTGTGTCTGCAGGCAGGGGATGCAGGCTGGGCCCAGGGCCTGCCACAGGAGACACATTCTTCCCCTCCTCAGAGCGGATCAATGGTAGTGCCAAGCAGTGTCCTGGCTCCTGGTCTGTAGCACACCTGGAATACACTTTGCTGACTCTTTGGCCTGACACCCTCACGAGCCCCATCACGTGCAGCTTTGGAAAGGCTCTTCCAGCCAAAAACTGAGGCACTAGGGCAGCAAAGTTGATGGTGCACCATGTTTAGTGTCACAGTTCTCCTCCTTGTGCACAGACAGATCAAGAGGCCACACACAGGCCACCCTCCTCACACCTGGACATGAGAAACCCTCAGTAACTGTGAACTCTGCAGAAGACTGAGAGAAGCTCTGCTGTGTCGCACAGCAGCAGTGAGAGCACCACTGGCACAGTGCTGTCACCAGTGCAGGACTGCTGAGCTCTGGTGGCACCTGAAGCTGCGACATTCTGGGGGCAGTTTTAAAGAGATACTGGTTTTATCACTTTCTTTTGACAAGCCTGGGACACTGGTCTGTCCAAAGGACAGCTTCACCTTAAAGAGTTGTGAACTGTCTCCATGGGGCCAACAGGAATGCCTTGGGGGAACACTGTGAGACTGGGGGCTTGGGACTCCCCACACCAATGGGAGAGTGGCTGATTTTGGGGCCCTGAGAAGAGCACCCACCCTGCTGCACGGCTCTGCTGGCCGTGGCAGCAGGACAGGGGAGCCCAGAGCAGTGGATGTGGATGCAGTGGCCAATTCCTGCTGCAGATGCAGGGCCCAGAGCTCCCCAGTGTTGACTGCATCTACCACTGGCTTTTCCTCCTCTGCTGGAGGCAAAGGGGTGTGTGTGAAAAGGGCTATCCAGACAGACAAAACCCATCCTTTAATGCAATCAAGGTTTTTCTAACATTTCAACAATGTGACCAAGCAAAACTCCAAAGATTAAAATGTTTTAGCTGGTTCCTCTCCCATAGATTTTAATGAAACAAATATCCATTTCTCCTCCTTACAAAAAGGAAAGAAGTACCACACTTTCCTCCCCTAGCTTTTGGAAACTACTTTGGGAAGATTTTTTTTTTAATGTAATGCTTTTAATGGCAAAAATGCCATCTCCTTCCCTTCCATCTCCTTCCCTTTCCCTCATATCCTCCTAAAATTACAAATTCCCTGTCCCTTTCCAGTCAGGACTGCTCCATGCTGACCAGCCATTGAATCACTAAGCCAGTTCCTAGGACTTGGCAGCTTTTTTAGTCAGGCTGTGAAGGGCCAGGACAGAAATTAGGTAGGAAGAGCTAGATATTTGTAACTGAAGCACTGGCAAAGCCTGTTTGTTCTGCACAGGAATCAGCCACAGACACAGCTGTCTGTTTGTCCATGGAACCAGAGCTGTACCATTATGGACAAGTGTCCATTGAAATGCACTGATGCTGTCAAGGGCTTTGATTCTTGTGGTTTTGGTCTCATGTATGTAATGCCACCTTTACCCTTCACAAAACAAATCTGCTTTTCATATTTGCCAGGCAGATACCAGGACAGAAACAGGACAAAGGAAAAAAAACCTACCTGCTAACATCTTCTGGGTGAGGAAATCCTTCCAAAGTGGCAGACCCTTGCTTGTAAAATGCATGGATTTCAGCTTCTACTTTAGTGATTTAAGGCACAGTCGGAACTGATGGTTCTTTCTTTCTGATTCTGAGTTCTTACTTCCAGGCCTGTACTTACCACTTGAGATGTCCTTGTACCTGCTCAGAATCTGCAAATGTAAATAATATGAATGAATGAATGCTGCTCAGCACCACAACCTGTTGCAGGATCCATTTCAAATCCATCATTAGTGTACATGTGTGCTCTGGATTATTTTTCTTCCTGTGCCAAATAAACGTTGCTTTTAAATAACACTGTTGCCTCTTGAATCAGCCAGAAGGTTCCATCCATTAAAAGAAAAAAATAGGTGTTTTTCTGGTGCCTTTTGAGGCAACATCACTCATCCCTTAGTCCTGTATCCCTGCAGGTCCAGCCATGCAAGCAGACTGTTCTCTGCACGAGGTTCTAGGACTCTCAGAACTCAGCTGAGTCACTCTCCAGGCCCCTGGTCAGGATCCTGTTGCTGGTGCAGCTCACTGTGACATTTTCAGCTCCTCACTCTCCTAGACCACACCTCTCCATAGCTACACTCCCTGTTTAGGTCAGCCATCCTAGACTGGAACAGAAAAAAGGCTTTCTCCAAAACAGAGGCAACAAACTTGTCCAAAGCAATTCCAGTAACATGTGTCCTTGATCACTTACCTTTGTTTACTTTCTTTTAAAAAATATTACAGATGTTCTGCACATTTGGCAGCTAAATTGGCATGCATCTGGCAAAAGGGTTTTTAAAATATTATTTTTCCCTTCCAATTTCTCAGCCACCCACTACAGGATTTCACATTTGCTGGCTAGAAAGTAAAGAAAAAACCCAACTTACTCCTTACTTTGTTTCCTTCATAATGCACTATTTTCCACTGAACACAAAAGGTAAATTTGCTCTCAGTGGACAGAAAAATGCATTTAAGGGTAGTTTGTTTTCTTTAATGGAAAATAAGAAATGGAATTCACAAAATAAGTTATGAGCATTTCTGTTTTTACACCTGTATTAGGTCACAGGTTTCTCTCCTGAAGAGAGACTTCACCTATGCATTGTCTGGGTTTAGAAATGACAATTCAACAATCTTTTCCATGAAGTGCAATAATCTACTACGTTCAACAGTGATATCACTGGGAAAATCTAATTTAAAACACACACAAAATAAAGAGAATTAAATATCCCACAGTGTCACTCTAAAACTCAAGCACATTTCATTGTCCAGGTCACATCATCACCCCAGGCCACACCAGACCAGATCAGGGTCATTTTACCAAGGAGACAGAGAGCATCATTAAAATGATTTCATTTTCTATGTGAAAAGTATTGTCACTAATGCAAACATGATGCAAATAAGAAGCCATTCCAGATCAGAAATGATTAACACAGAGCTGCCATGACACAAACCAGTGGCTTAGCAGTTGTATTCAACTCCTAAATGTCAGGTTTGATTCTGACCCTGTCCCTCCTGTTTGCAGCTGAGTCAACACCACAGTTTGTGCACTGTCACTGACCCCTGGGCTCCAAAGAACTTTTGAGCTCCTGCATGGTGACCATTGTCACCTGTTGTCCAGTATCTCACCAGGAAAGCGCTTTTATCCTCCACCACAAACTGGGAACAGCATTCTCCATTTCACCAAGGGAAGCAGAAACCTCCTGACATTTAAGAACCTGCTGATTAGCAGGAGCCATGGGAGGTCTCTCCTGACTGAACAACCTGACTGGATGGCCTGCTCTGCCTTGGCTGCACAACAGCACACACAAAAGTGTGCTGAGGAAGGAATACAGAGCAGAAAGCCTCAATTTATGAAAGAGTCTTCCTGGTAACCCACAGAGAAGCCAATAATTTAGGTAACCCTGCCAGCAGTATGTTCATCACGGTGTTTTTATCCAAAGAACCCATAACTACACCTCCTGTGGCTTGAGAGTTTTTATAAAGCTCCCATATAACACTGTCCTCTAAAGCCAAGGTTTTGAGACCTTCACTTTGTTCTTCTTTTGCCAGAGAAAATGTTTCAACACACCATAGTTAAAGGCATCTAAGAAGGGATACAACTGACATTTTCAAGATCTGACTGTGCTGGAAACTGCCATTCCTGTTGATGAAATGCTTTCCAAACGACCACAGTGAAGGATCAAAGAGCCCTGACCACTGGCATTGCTGAAAGCATTTAAAGAAAGTGATTTCTGCCATCATTCCACTGACACCATCTTTAAGAGACACAGCTTCCCAAGATCCTGAGATGGGTTCTTCCTCCAAAGAGGAAATGTGAAGGGATTTTACTTGCCTCATGAGCCATATGAACTGAAGATGAGACGCTTTATGCTTCACATACCTACTGTAGAGGACACTGCAGAGCTCCTTTCTTCAACAACTCTCATCCATTACTGTCCCAGGCTGGGCTGGAGTCGAAGAGCAGCATGCAGGTTTATGGACAAACCATGTCAGGATACTCACAACATACCTGTTTTGTCATGTGTACTTTGGACAGAGAAAGCCACTCTAAAGATTAATGTAAGTTTGACTTTTTCTAACGTGTCATACAGGATGTGGGAATCATTTCATAAGGTATAATAATTCACTCTGGGGGTAACCCAGCCTCTGTAATATTACTGAATTATTATTTTGTAACATGCCAAAAGCACCTCTTTAGTCTCTTATTACTAAAATACGTACACTGAACTAGGAAAAGTATGTCCCACGAGATGGGCTTTTATCCCCCTCAGTGCTTAACTGAAAAACTCAGTTGAACATTTGTCCACGTAATAATTTAACGTATGTCAGCCAAACATATCTTTATCTTTATTTCAATTAAATTAAAAACAATCTGCAAGTATATTTATGCAACATTCACTATATACACACGATTTATGCAACTGCAAGGCAATCCTATGTATGCTGATTAATCTATTGTTAGTAAAACATGACAACAGCTATGGAAGTTGACAAGTGACTGTTTTCATGGCATGACTGAAAAAGAATAGCTACTAGCCATGAAATGGATTATCAGTAAACCTCAAAAAGAACATGACATAACCTAGCAGAGATTAACAGTCTTCTAAATGTAGTATATTTGCTTCAGATGATAGTGCTGCTTTTAAAAAAAAAAAAAAATCGCTGTCACCTTAATGATGTAAGACTTTCATCAGCTCTACCTAAAGAAAGCAATAATTAGACATTATGCTTCCTGGCAAAAATTTATTTTTGAACTGGCACCACAGTATTTCAGAAAATAATAATAAAGTACCTCTTTGGTGAAGCCTAGGTACCCCCTACTACTCATTGTAACAACTTGTAAACAGGACCGCAATACAGTGCTTTGCCTTAATTCTAGCTCGGTTAGGTACCACAGATCTTCCTCACAGTCCTTCTCATCATTTTAGGAAGGTATTTTAAAGCAGGGAGTAAGTAAAGCAAAGGAAAATTAAGGAGGATATAAAGTTCCCTGTTTGAGATTTAAAAAAAGTGCATAATGTTTTCATTCCAAAAACTGTGCCACTGTATGGAACTGATGGATACAAGACTGTTTTTCCTTCCTGTACTGGACATTATTGATCATTACACAAACACAGTCTCTGCTCATCGGCCAAAGAAGTCTCTCCAGACTGTTTTCTGGTACAATCAGCTGTCCAATTATTTCAGAACAATGTCCCGCACACGAAAACAAGAACGGCGAGTTAACCGGGTTTTCCACTGGAAAGTCTGCGTTTTGCAATTCCATTTCTGTACACCACATTCCAACATTGCATTGGAGAGTTCTTAGTGTTTGGCATCCACATCCCAACTCCTTGACACCACCAGGTTCAGTGCATCCATTGCCAGCAACAGACATAGCACCAGGAAAACGCGGCTCCCAGCGCGAGGGGCAGTTCAGGAGGAGGGGGCGTTCTCCAGCAAGGGCGGCCCGTCCCGATGCATCGAGGGGTGCGTGTGCTCCCTTTTGTAAGTTTTTGGAGGAAGCTTTGGGATATGTTGAGAAGTGCTTTGTCGTGGAGGAACGGGCGGCCCGGCAACAGGAGGGAGCTCCACGTCCTGCGGTATCAAGGGCGGCGACGGCAGGTGCCTCCGTGCTACATGTGGAGAGGGCGTCTGGGGGGGCGGGGGCGTGAAGGGAGAGGGGCTGTTCGGGAAAAACGTGTTCCCAAGTTCGCTTTTCCTGCCCAGGGGCGGAGGCTGGAGGTGTAGTGGTGAGCTAGAGAAAACATCTGGAGTTCGCACAGGCTCCCGTGGCGGGAGCTCGGGAGGGTTTGCGGTGCTAACGCACGAGTCAGAGATGCAGGTCCGATCAGGCACCGAGTACCTTGGAGAGTACACTTTCGAGGTTGGCTGCCTGGGAGGGATTGCTGGTGGGTTGTCCAGGTGTGCAGAAGTAATCTGAGGTACACAAACATTGCAGTCAGTGAAACTGCAGAGTGGCAGCAAAGCACAGGGCCCTGCTGTGAAACACAAGGCCCTTCCTGCACTGCAGATTGCTCTTAGGGGGCTGTGGCAACACAGGAGTGAACAGCCAAGGATGGCAGGAATGAAAATG
>VZSR01001018.1:401216-441810 GCA_013398615.1 Brachypodius melanocephalos | reverse complement strand
CACAGGAGTGAACAGCCAAGGATGGGAGGAAGGAAGATGCACAGAGAGGCACAAGGGCAAGGCAAAGAATGGTCAAAGCAACAATTTCCATGCTAGTTCCAGGTCTGCTGGCTGGGGAGGTATGGATATGTTCCACCACCTCCCCAGTAACAAGCACTTGGAGTGGGTTAACACACCAGATATTTCTTCAAGAGAACAAGAAAAAGGGAGAGGCTGATGATGCTCAACAGGGAAACAAAATAAACCATGCTCAGGAGATGGAGTTAAGGAGTCAGATTTATGGAAGTGAACAGTTCCCAAGCTGAGCATAGTGACAGGACAGCTGATCTCCCTATCACATAGACAATGTTTTCACATACATTTTGGTAGGATTTCAGATACGTTTTGGTGATGTATTAAATTCTGCTGACTGACAAAACTGTTGCCTGTGGTCTGAAAATAACTGCATAACTGGTGAAGAGCCACTTTAGAGCTCTCTTCAAAGACGTATCTGCTCTGAAGTAATTCTGAGTGGGATTTTCAAATCTGAAGTCACAAATGAGCTCCCACTGAAATCAGGTGAAATTTGACACTGTCTGCAACAAAGGCTGGATCAGATCCCAGCTGCCAGGCAAATGCAAAAGGAAAATGCAGCAGTGGCTAAAGCAGGCATGCAAACAGGATGGGTAAGCAAGAGGGGAAAGCAAGCACTTGAGCACCACAGCATCAGGGTCAAATATTCTAGTGAAACTTTCCAGAGGACTGATCTATGCACAGTACTTCCCATCACTACTGTTTATCAGTTCTTACTCTCGTTCATATATCCTAAAATGATACTCTGGAACAATTAATCCCAGGTGGAAACATCTGCCTGAAGCCACAAGCAATGCAAGGGCCTGAACATAGCATAGCAGTAGACGAGACATTTCTAATCCTAAATTTAGGTCCCATCTGTTTTCATTTATTTGAGATCAAGACATAGTGAAGCAGAGCTGTGAAGGCTTGAAATCCATGGCTGCTTACTCTTTCACATACAAGAAATGTACCCTGTCTTTATGAGTTACTTTTCTATCATACCCTGCCCCTGTTCTCTGTCTTCACAGAAAAAAGACGACCTTTTTACTGCTTACTTACTTTTGATGGGGAGGATTCAGCTGGGGCAGATTCTGGTCTTCTTCGTGGAGGAACAGGAGGAGGGACAGGAGCATCATCTGAAGTTTTGGTGAAGTTTATGGATGACACAGAAGCAGATCCTAAGGGACATCAAAAAACCCCATTGATAAGGATGAACTTTTGGCTCAGTATTGCTGCCAATTGAGGCGCCATAAATAATACAGCAATTGCTTATAAAAATCATAATGAATCAAGGAAGTGGTAAATAAAGACAAGGAAACAAGCCTCTAACTTGCAGCTGCCAGAGACACTGCTTTTCTGAAATGCAAAGATCCCTGTGGCCATCAGCTCCTGAGCTCTCTGAAGTAATCCTTGAGATCAAAACCACACCACAAACTTCTTCTTATGTCACAGAAACACTAAAACAATATCCTGAACCTGCAGTCAATGGAGCCAACAACAAAGAAATCCCTTCTTCTCCAGAGGCTTTTCAAATCCCTGGCTTGGACACTCAGCAGTGGCACTGCTCTGCTAAGGAACTCTGCCTTTAGGAAGTCCTTTCACCTCCTTGTGGCAACCAGCTGAACACAGGAGTGACCTCTGAACATCCTCACATGTGAAAGGAGCCTATTTCCATTATTAAATACTGAGAGCACACCATAAAATACCAGCTTTTCCTGGACGCCCCCTTAATTACAGAATTATAATGATTTAGAGAGAGGGGGTTGACATTCTCCATGCCAAGGGAAGCTCCGGCTTTCCTGTCTCTCTAAACCAAGGCAGTTTTTGATGCTGCAAGGAGACGAAAGCGATGATTTTACGCTCCCCGAGGTTAAAGCCGATTTTCCCCCCTGACAGCCCAGGCAGTGAGGAGCACCCACGTGTGTGGAAGGGGCTGGAGGGGTCGGAGTCGAAGACGCTGCAGGCGTCGGTGGTGCTGGAGGTGGCCGAGGCGGGCGGCGGCGTCAGCGGCGTGCGCGGGGAGTTGGGCGCCGACGCCGTGGCCTCGGCCTCGCTCTCGGGGATGCGGCTGTAGCTGATCTTGCGGGGCTCCTGCTGCAGGGGCGTGGGGTGCCTCATGGTGCCCGGCCGGGGGTTGGACGGACGGACACCCGGGGACTTCAGGGGGTAGCTGTACTTCTTGGGCTGCAACGACAGAAAGCACCAACCCCAATCAAGAGGCTGTGACAGCACTTCAATGGAGCTTTGTGGGTGTGAAGGCAGGACCACAAGGACAGTGCCCCACCACCCTGCGACGGGATGGATTGCTTGCTTCTGAAACCAAGGGTTACTCTTACACCCTGACCAATTCATTTCTTAGGGGGTTCACTTCCCTTGCTCCTTGGAAGCACGTGACGACCGATAAGACAGGCAGAAATTGCTTCTACCATCTATGAAAGCGCTTTTTGCAACAGAAATACAAAAACTGGATACTAACAAATCTTGGAGGAGGCTTGACGTTTCGTGGCTCTATCTCCAGTGACTTGTTGAACAGATAATCTGTAAATTCTGTCTCCACGCTGTTTCCCATTGGATTCAGGTTTTCAAAAAATCTCTGCAATACAAGAAGGCAGACAACTTGTCAGCTAAGGTGCTTCTTTCTACAGCACAAGTGATCCCAACTGTTCAAGAGAGAAAATGTTGGAGTCAGAGGTAATGACAGACTTCAGCTTTTTCAAAACCATTATATCTGATCTTTACTGGACACTGCTACTTCTAGGCTTGGCCTGAAAATCTGTGCAAGCACCCTAAATGCTTTCTGCAGTGCCAAATCAGATCATGTTTGCTCAAACACCTCCAGAAGAAGCTGCAAACAATCCATCTTTACACTGATGCAGGAAAGACTGCTCCCACCGTGCATTCTGTCAAAGCCTGAGGAGAACAAACTTAAAAAGACCTGGCAGGATCTCTTAAGATAACTCTCTTCAGAGAGTCCGGTGATTCTCTGAAAGTACATAGCTCAAAAGATGTTAACACAAAAGGGAGGAAGGAAAACAACCAGAGAGGACACTGCTTAGACAACACCTCAGACCAAGGAAAACAAGCACCAGGAGAAAGGAAGACGTGGGTACCATCACCATCAACACATGGTGTAAACACAGTGCCAGCAGGTGAACATGGAACAAAAGGCAGTGTAACAGAGGAAAACACAACTGGGCTCACTGGACAAATAACTGCAACTGAGCGAAGGACAGTGAGAATCTGTCAGCTTCAGTTCCTGTCTAACACTAGATCAATAAGATCTACCAATGCTCCAAGAGCTGAGAAAAAAATGAAACAAAGCCAAGAAAGTGCAAGCCTTGAGCTTTCTGCCCTTTCTTCCAGTGAGACCGAAGGGAGGGTTTATGGCAGGTCTGTGGTTCAGTCAGACTGAACCTGTGTGAATTCAGCCTGTCCTTCTGGTCTGTCAGCTGGCAGAATCACCCCAGAAGGAAATGATGCCACTCACCCTGATGTCAAATTCCACTCTCAAGCAATAGGGCTGGTTCTGGTACTGCTGGATCTCCCCTGTTATCTCAGCCACCTTCCTTCTCTTGCTGAAGTTTATAAGGTCTTTCCCGTGTCGCTTGAGGAATTCAGGATTGCCTTCTTCTGTTTTCAAGATGTTGGTTAAGTAAATCCCTAAATGGCAAACAAAAGGGGTTTTCAACACAGAGTACAAAACAAGGAGGAAGTCACAAATGGAACACAAGGAATCCTCGAAGCATTTAATTAATGCACTGCAATTATTTAGAAAATTCCTCTGTTAACATCAATAAGAGAACTGCACCTCATCTTCCAATAAGGGCAACAATTTGAATATTTTAATATGCCTTCTCCAGAAAGCTGCCTTTTTGCATCAAAGTCCCAAAGCCTGTGCATCTTTCTATGGTTTAGGAAGCTCACACAACTGGACACTAAAAGAGGACACTGAACAGGAGTGCTGTCTCTGAACTCCTCTTCTCCATTAGACACACCAGCTAAACTCCAAGAATTATTTTCAGGTTTTTATTATTTTCATACTACCTTCATAAGGGCATCAAATAATTTGAATATTAGGAAGCAAAAAGTGCTCTCCACTGCACAGATCATGTGTCTGGAATTGTCATTATGACTTGACAGAAATAACTGAAGCTATTCACATGTGATCCTGCTAACCTCTACTCATCTCTGAAGCAGGACAGAAGGTTTCTTAGTTGATCTTATCTTTCTTTGCAGAGCTCTGGAGTATATCTTTCCCCAATCTGTAAAAGGCCAAAAAAGCCATCAACACTATTTTCTTTCAGTTTTGGCCTGAAGCCTCTGTTGGACAAGTGCACTGCCCAGACTTGGAGCTGATCTGCAGCAAACACTGAAGTGTTGCTGAAGAACAGGAGTGACATGTGCTTAACATCACAGTTTGCTAAATGTCAGCAAGCTGCTTCATAGAAGAACTGTTAAATCTAATGAGAAACAAGATGCTTGCTTTCCAAACTCTGTTTCTAGAGAAATAAGACTTTTTAACAGAAATGGGACTCTAGCTGTATTTCTTGGAACACTTGATGAGGAACAGGATCTTTCTTTCTCTCCCAGTCAATGGCAGTAATGTTTCTAATGTGACTGCCTTCTGTTGAGAGCATTTCTAGTTGTAACAGTTCAAACCACACTCAAAGTAAATATGGAAATAGGATATTGCAGATATCCTTATTTTTACTGCAAATAACGTATCCCATGAATAGTCACTTTAGGGGTTTTTCCACATATTTCTGTCTGGGCACCTGAAATTCCAACCCACCTGTCCTGTTAAAATGGACTTTTCTCTCTATTGTTCATAGTGTGTCTAGTACCTCAGCTCAAAACTTTCCAAATGTTAACGTGGGACACGGCTCATCCAAACCAAAGGTACTCACCAAAAAAAGGCACACAAGGAGGATTAATGGACCTGAGTTTTGCCAAGTATTTCTTATAATGGTCCTCACTCAGCTCATAAGCTTCTTCTAAGATCTTCTTCTGGCGACTTGGGATTTGCTTAAAAGAGACATCAAAGAGGTTGTTTGGAAAGAGAAGACAAAGGCAGGCCCAGCAACAACACTGAGAGCAATGGTCTCCCACTGGTACTTGGATCAGGGACCACCAGGACATCCTGGGATGCCTCTCTTAACTGGGGATGGATTTCTCGCTTCTGAAACCAAGGAGCAAACCCTCTCTCTCACACCCTGATCCATCTCTTGGGGGGTTCACTTTCCTTGCTCCTTGGAAGCACATGCTGACTGACAGGACAGGCTTTCAGTGTAGCCAAGGCACCCTGCATGACACTGCCAGAGCAAAAGTGGAAAACATTTCACTGTACCTCAAACGTGTGATCCAACCTATAAACTGCTGCGGAGTTCATAGCACTGACAATCTCAAGGACACCATTAAAGTTGTTTAGCTCTTGAAAAACTTGCAGGATCTCAATTATCCGGCTCACTACAATTACTCTTTCCTCTAGGTTTTCTGTTTCTACAATGCATCTGAATACACAAGAACATTGGGGTTTGTATTAAAGCGCTGAGGACGTTGCCAAAGTCAAATATTCAGTTGTCAAATCAAGGTCCCAAAGTCAAATATTAACACAAAAAAAATACCATTTTATCAAATTACTTGAGCTAGTTCTGAAAATGTCTTAAGAGATTTGAAAATATTCTAAGAATAAAAAGCTTGAGAGCATTATGTTAATATTCTTACAGGGACCATTTTTAGCATCTAAACATCAAAACAGGAATTCTCCCAGAACAGAATTTTTCGTGGTACACTTGTGAATAGACTGTCAATGTCCAGACATGGAGAAGGTGCAGATTCAGGAAAGTCACTTACTTTTCAAACCACAGAGTTAGGTTAGTTGTATGCCTTATCATTTTGAGCAGGTTGGGAGAATTAATTTCTTTATCTTCCTTTGTCCACACACTTCCAACTAGTTCTGACGGCTGCACAGCTCTGGAAAAGCAAATGTTTTATCAAAAAATGTAACTAAAAGAAGGAAAGAAGGCATTATTTTTCCCAACTGTCTTGATTTTCACTGAATTTGGAATTCATATTTAGAAATAAATTCTTAGGGTATCCCTTCTATAATGTTAGGCTGCCCTCATTACTAAATGACTGATATTTCTACACTTCTTTTTTAGACTGTAGATATTTCTTAAATCCACGCGACTCTTAACCACCTTTGTTCATCTAAATGAAGAATGAAATCTCCAACTCATTCACTGTAACAAAATGTGAGCTTCCAATGTCCAAATAATTTCCTACAGACAGCTGATGCCATCTGACACATCTTGATTTGCTACACAAACCAGGATGTGAAGAAAGCTGATTTAACAACTGTTCATACTTCTCAGAGCGAAGTTGATCTACTCAGAAAATATCAAGGGAAAGCTGGAGCACAAGACAATTAACAGTATGCAACAGTCACACACACTGCACATTAACCTGGGGAGGATAAAGCAAATATTGCATTTGAGAGAGCTTCCTCTGCAAAAACGGAGATTAATACACACCACTGGTAAAGCCCCTTGATTTCTGTGGGGTTTCACATCAGAGGCCCCCAGCAAGAATCTCAGGCACGGAGAATATTGTGCTTTGTGTTTCCCAGTGGGGGAGAGGTACCTGTAAAAATCTGACTCCAGTAAAGTGAGCTGCCGAGCGATTTCTATGGGGTGCAGAGTGAGCAGGTCAAAAGTCTCTGTGTGGCCTGGCTTGCTGATGTGCCACTCAATTGCTGGAGGGGGGCTCTCAAAAGTGATGTTGTGGCTGGGGCCAATGGCTTGGGCCTGCTTTTTCCTGTTGATTATCTTTGTGATGGATTCAACCCACTTCTTCATGGCTTTGCCTGGCACACAGAGAGAATGACTGTTTAGTTAATACTGTTTTTCCTAAGACATCAGCATCATTCAGGAATCTTTGGATTGAACACCAAAAACTACTAAATTAAAGCACTCATATATTCTTTAGGATTGGTGTTCTCACACAAGTGTAGAAATATTTAAAGACAGAAAGAATTCCTCAGCAGCCAATGCTGAGCACTACTTTGCCCAAGCACAAATCAAAACACCCAAATTAGACTCCTGCTCTGATTGAGGTGCTTTTCTTCCTTTTCTGAGTTTACAGTCACCTTATTTTGACCAAAATGCACCTCTGCAAACATCTTGAACTTTACAGTTAGGGCAAGAGCACATGATTACCTCAGATAAACTAGAAAGCCAAAATAACAAAGAAGGAGAAGCTTCTTCCTGTACTGCATTTACCATCAAAGCTGAGAATAAAACTGAAAAGCCAAATGCCTTTTTAGCTCTGCACCATAAGAATTTCATGCACCAGTCCATTGAAATTTTTCCAGTAACACCCACTGAATTAACCGCCTCATCCTCCCCTTTTTAATGGCTAAATAACCACTAAGTACTTCTCTGACATAGTCTTTTCCTACAAATTGCTCCTGTGTCTGTCTTGGTTCTATTTAAAAGGAAACAGGAAAAATCTGTACAATCACAATGGCAAGGTGTCCTACAGCTCTAATACGCACTGTGAAGTAGCTGGAAACTCTTGTTTCAAAGAAAAAATTATTTCAATCATCCATCTTTTACAAAAAGTACCCCTGTGCAAAGTTTAAGATGACAACCAAAGCAATTCTTCTGTCCTGATCATTACTCGCTTCTTATTATTTTTCATTATTTCAGTCCCTCTACAACAAAACTCGTCATTCACGTAAATAACAATCATTATTCTGAACAGGAGCCAGATTTTGAATAAAAGTGTGTGTGTGTGTGCTTAATGAAAGTTTATTTCATGCTCTTTATGAAGCATTTAATAAGCAGTCTGTCCTGTTTTTCCTGAAAGCAAAATTGATTGCATTCCATATCTTTTATATGAAATATGTATTTATATCCCCTATCTTTTATATTGAAATATCTATAATATATTGAAAGGGGATGCTTTAGGATCAATGCCAGCACTTAAGAACCTGTGAATACCTCTTACTGTTCCAATGAACTCCTCCAAACGTTTCAGAAGGTCAGCATCTCTCTCAAAGTCATAGAAATGGTGCTCCACCCAGTGTCGACACACGTTCAACACCCTGCAAAAGCAAGGAAGAAATGAGCCCTCTGCAGCTCAGCCTGCCTTCCCTACCAAAGCAGCAGCAGGAAAGCAGCACCCCGAGGCAGGGGCCCTTCAGGAGGAGTCCAGGGGAGCTCTCAGCACTCACCTCAGCTGCACAGGCTGGATGTACTCTTTCCTGAACCTCTTCAGCTCTGCACTCAGGGGCTGGTCTCCGTTCTCCATGGCAATCCGGTCGGCTTCCGTCGGCTCAGGCTCTGGAATTTCAAATCTAGCACAGAAGATGGGTGTTACACCAGTCTTGGGCACAAGCTTCTGGATAGAAACTTGTGCGTTTTACTGGCAATCCGTGAATTGGACAGCTTTTTAAAAGGTGTTTGGAGCGGCTCAAAACCAACTGGAAAGCCAGAATCTTACACACTCCAAGTAAAAAGGAAAAAAATGCACTTGATAAGAAGAGTATTTGTAACAGTGGCATACCTTTCTATTAGCAAACTCAGCAACTCTTGAGGTCTACAGAAGGATCTATATGTTGTGAGAAAAGTCCGAACAAAGTTGGGATCTAAGACAAAGAATAATTTTACACTTATGTCAGCAAGATTTTCCCCTGATTTTTTCCCCTTTATAATAACTTCAATTATCTGTTAAAATTAAGGATGTCACCCTATCCATTTACAGAGAAGATGATGTAAACCAAAATGGCTTTGGTAACAATTCAAAACCTCCCAAAATAGCAATACAAAGCAGAACTTAAACAATTTTCATTCTGTTCAAGGTTCACAGCAATGACTCTTTCCCCCCCACTTCAATTGTTAAAAGACAGGATTCTTTTCCAATTACTTTGAAATTAATGAATTGATGATTTTATTTATGAGTAAGCAGCTTTGTTTGTGACAGTGATCAAAAAACACATCAAGTAACTTTGCATTGGGTAGAAATTCTTCCATGGGAGAATATTTCCCCTAAACTGGCACAACTGATAACCAGTCATGGTTAAAGCAGCCTAGATATTTTTTCATCTGACAGCTATGTTAGAGGTTACATTTATTTCACTTCGAGAAAATCAACTCATTTCATTTAAATTGACTGATTACATATCAATTCACTTAAAATACGAAAATGTGTCTTAAAAACAATCGAGTACTCAAACCAGAAAACCAAAGTGTCTCTCATAATTACAAAAGCAAACCCATTTGTTTTCAAATATGAGGAAATGCAGTGACAGCTCCCTGGCACTGCACAGAGCTGACTAGAAACAAGGTTAACACTCTTAGCACTGAACAGAATTCATGAGCAGCTTGCACCAGCTTTGCACAATTAAATCCATATCCAGAGGTGAAAACCAAAGCCAGTTGTAATTGTCCTAACACAGAGTGGCTGAAGAGGAGCTCACAGGACGTGAAGCAAGAATTCCTGTAGGCTGTAACACGTAGGATAGGAAGACTGCATTATTTGACCTAATGCCCTATTGGATTTGTTTCCTGCAATATGGATTTTTAAGAGGTGCTTCTAAATCCTCCTTAACCCTTTACCAGCATCTTGTCCATTTGAATGAACATTCCACCCTTCTTAGATCTCACAGTTTGCTGTGCTGCTCACCCTAACTGTGCCATGTAACAAAGCATTTATTTCCTTGCCATTTGGCTGCATGATAATTCTCATTTCTTAAACAGTTGGCTATTCTGCTTCTCACATGTCCTTCACAACTCCATTTTTCTAATCATAATCCCTCTCCCAGTCCTTGAAACTGTACAGTCCAAAATTATTTGCAAAGGCAGAACTCCAATACTTTCTGGACAAAGAAGGTCATCCCTGCTCACATCATGTTTATCATGAAAATACACAGATTCTGCTGTGCTAAAGAAGCACAGTAACTCAAGCTTTCACAGCTTGCAATCTGTACACAGCATCTACTCTAAATAAAGAGATTTTTGTCCACACGAAAAAAAGAGCTTCCAGAGCAATTAACATTTCCAGATCACTGCAAGCTCTGAGTCATAGCTATTGTTATTTACAGGTAGGGTCAGCATATAAATCCACAATACGCATTGAATTTCAAACGAAGTTAGATCAGAAAATCCAATCTAACTTTGTTATCTTACCAGCAACGACCGTGACTCAAAATAGTGGACAATATATGAGTAAGTGTTAAAAAAATACAGACACCACCAGTTAGCCAGGATGTCTGCTCATGTGATAATTCTCTCTTCAACACAGCCAATTTGAAAGCTAAAAAAGAACAATAACTGCTCTACGAGGATTTATAAATAATCACCCTTGAATTCCTTAAGAAAGGAAACGGACACCACGATGACGCACAAGCTCTCTTAACATATCAAAGCTTTAAAAATAGAAGAGTGCTGCCCTATAGATAAAAAAAAAAAATGCCATGGCTTGAAAATGTTGGTACCACCTAACCCAGCTGCTCCCAAAGAATGGGGCAAGAGGAGATAATGAATGCAGAAACACATGAAAATGAGGAAAAGCCACCAGAATATGCAATAGGGTCAGGACCTGAACTCCTAATGGCAGGGCGATTTCTCTCATGTAAAAATACATGGAAAGCTGCTTTTGCAGAGGAGATTTCTCCCTGGTTTTGTCCACCACAGGACAGTTTGGTCATTGTGAGCAGGTGGCCACCAGGGCTGTCTCCCTGGCTGAGCTGTTGCAGTGGCTGGATGCTCCCACCCCCGGCAGAGTTGTTTCCTTAGAGCTGTCCCTGCTGCACAGCAAAGAAATTCCGGCTGATAAAATGGTTTATCATTTCTCAAGGGGGTGAGGATGATAAATAAAAGGTCCAACACCCATATCTACAAATGAGGTGGACTGTGTGGATCTTCACACATGACAAAAAAAATGAGACCTGATTTGACTACAGCAACAACTAAACTGCAACAAATTGGCAGGACCTTTGCAAGTGTACCTGTAATTATTTCTTACACCACTTGACCTACAAAGACAAAAACCTAGAGAAAAGCCACAGCTGTAGTAAATACTGTATTCAGCCAGTCAGATCAAGGGCTGCCACAACCAGTCACAGTGAATTTCAGGAAAATTGCCTCAGAAAGGTAAAACACCTGCTGTTCTGGCATTTGAATATAAAGCCAATAAAGACTTTTGAGATTTCCATCACACATACGCAATCCTGCGAGGGGCAAGAAAAGCACTTCTACAGTCTGTAGCTGTTTGGTGACACATCCCCACAGCTCTCCCAGGCCTCCAAGCAGAGGAGAAGCCTTGAACTCAGCTGATATTTGTGTGAAAGTGCTGCCCTGGTACTCTGGAGAGCTGCTCCCCTACTCACTGCATCTCACAAGATGCAACCAAACCCTGAATGATTTCCATCACAAATGGACCACGTTTCCTGGACAACAGAGCATTTTTGGTTGAGTCACTCTATCTCTTGTTTCTCTGCTGCCCTGGAAAAGGCTGCACAGACTGCTGAGAACAATGATGTTTTTCCTTACAGATAACCAGTTATAAAACAGAAGGTATAGAAGATAAGAGTGTTGAGAAATTATGGACAATGTAGCAATCCAGCATCACTGAGATGTCCACTAAGAAGTTTAAGGCCACAAAGACAGGCTAAATACATCATAAGACAATTATTTTTATCCTTTTGGTCAAAGTCTTTCAGGCCCTATCTCAGTACCCATGTTCTCAGTTTTCTCATACAATAGTTTTGCTAATTCTTTGGCAAAGACAAAGCCAAATTTAAAAGTAATAATCTAAAAGTGTCTTCCTTTCTCTGAGTTGTTTGATTTTAACTTTCAAGACTATAAAATTATGTCAGGAATCATGCCCATAAAATTCAAAGCTAAGAACTAGGAGCTTATAAAGTCACAAGAAAATGAAGACAGGTACAAAGCTGCTCAGGTAAAAACTGCCAGCACAATATTGCATTTGGCTTTCTAGTAAATGTTAGGAAAATTCAAGGAAATTGAAAGGAGACCAAAACCAGTAATGGAGTGAGGAGATATAAGTATTTTAAAAAGTAAACAGAGTATTAAACTACAGAAATTATATTCTGCTTACTCCCCGCTTCTCTCAAACGAATATTCCTGATCTATGCAGGGTATCTAGGACTGAGCTGCAGAAGAACAACCTACAACAATCAAGAGTGTAAAAAGGAAGGAAAGATAAATGGTTGAATATGAAAAGCACTAATACCAAGATGCATGAAGTTCCAGAATAACTGATATACAGATAGAACCAGAAAAAAAAATCCAAATCCCAAACACAAGCCCATGCTTTACAGCACAGCATAGGAAAATCCTGGGCTGCTATCAAGAACGCCACACACTGAGGTCAGCCTGGGTAACCACACAAATGTCTTTAACGTGTCTTCAAGACAAACAGGAACCCTAAGTCAAAAATCAAATCCTCACTGAAGTTCTGATGAAGGCAAAGCTCTGAGGCCACAGTATGCAAGTGACTGCACCTATCAAGTTGATATAGGTCATTGGACAGGTCAGCATGCACACAGGTCATAGTGATAGAGGACAAGCCTGGACTGAAAACACTGTGCCCATCATTCTCTCCCACAGTGCCGGCCCTTCCTGTGTCACCCAGCTTCAGAAGCCTAGAGGGAAGGCAGTTCTTGTAGCCCGGGGCACAGAGGAAAAAGTATTGTCTGGAGCTGGATTGCTGCAGGCCCCCCCCATCCCCTGCATGAGAACAATCTCATGCACATGTAATAATATCCCACGTCAACTGCCAAGCATATTCACTTTTTACTCACTTTCTGTGTTCTGCTGCATGTATTTAACACAGGAAGAGAAGCACGAAGGAGTTACTACCCTGAGCTGTGGCTGCACAAACCAAGTGCCTCACCTGCATACATGTGGTACGTCAGCCTCTCGATGAGCTTCACAACAGTTCCTGCCTTGATGATGGGGATTCCAGACTTGGGCTGCATGTTTTCTTCAAACACAATATTCTCTTCAGAGTCGGGTTCTGCAAATCTATAAAGCTCAGGGTTTGGAAATCTCATCTGCTCCTCTTTTTCTTCCTGTAACATTGTTACATCCAACATCCTTTCCAGCGTGCTTCTATATTGCAAAGATATCAACGCTGCCATCCAGTTGTTTTTCTCCTCAGCTGATTTAGCAGCAAAAATAACACTGTTCTCATCTTTTAAGATGATTTCAAAGGCATGTCTGTACTCATTAGTGTCATCTTTGTCATTGATTTGTACCTTTCTCATGAAGAACTTCTCCTTGAGTCGATATTCTGCATTGCTAGCACCAGGAAGTCTTGGCTGGCCGTGATTTGACTTACAGCAAATCATCAGCCCATCAAACAGGAATATGTGTCTCTCGTGCTTTGCTCCTACTCGTGTGAGTGTTCCTTCCATGATGAACTCGTTACAGCACTGTCCAATGTCTTTACCCTCCCAACCATCAATATTTTTCTGGATTTCATTCATTTTCTTAATTGCTAGCTGCTTCCCCTTCATCTGCTGAGTATAGAACCGGCATGCGGACTCACTTCAGGGGGGATGGGAGAAAGGCAGCCCGTTAGTACACATGAATTTTAAATAAACACAACCACCACTAATACAAAAGCACCACAGCATGCTTCTGAGAAGTGAGGATTCTACTGAGAATCCAACTCCATCATTCAACATCAGCACCATTGCAAAGGCTTGACTAAAGCATCTCATCTGATCAATGTTCTCCTGATCTTCAGCAATAGATCTTTTACCTAAACACAAGCAACCAGAGGCAGGCAAGCTGGGAGTGCTTCTTAGCCCAACAAGCCACTCACTTCCATAACCGACAGAACAATTTGAGATGGCATTAATTTGAAACAAGTACATTCAGAAAAAACCAAGCCGTTAAATGCGTTCATTTTCAAGCCTGAAGATTACCCCGGCAAAGAAAATACTGGATCAATTTTAAGAGTAGTCTCAAATTCAAGAACACTCCCTTCTAACCACACAGAAAGGTACTTTTAGAATCTTTTAAGGTGGATTTTTATTATCTGAGCACAGTTAAGCCACCAGTGCAGTAACTTTCTACTTACCAGTGAACTCTCAGAACGTCTCAACTACCAGTTTGCAAGGACACATAGAAATTAGAACTGGTTTAAAACAATAACAAATTATCTCGGCTTTGATGTCACTTCCTCTGAAAAAGCAGGCTTGTCACAAACTATTTTGTTCATTGTTTACTAAAAGAGGAAACCGGGAGCCCTGGATTTATAGCGCAGCATTAAGAGCAGAGAGCAGAAAAACCGGAAACGTTTACCTAAGCCTTCGCTTTGCGAGGCTCTTGGAGCATATCCGTTCCATGCTGCTTTGAAGATTGAGCAGGGCAGTTATTGCTTGCTTCAAGCACTCCTTATCCTCCTCATCCTCACTTTTTTCTTCCAATTGCTGTGAACATTGAAAGTCAAAGACAGGAAGCGTTACGAGCATTTTTGGCAGGTGCAAATCCAGAAGTTTGACCCAGGAAGAAGAAGAAATCTAAAACCATCTGCTGATTTTCCATGCTCCTGCTTGTTGTAAAAGTTACTGGAAATAACCTGGTGTGCTCCTGACACGAGTGAGAGACAAGTCTCTGCTAGGAGCTCACTCTCACTAGAATACAGCACAGTCACTGAGGCCCCCAGATACAAACACACTCACACACAGTATTTAGCTCAGACTGCTTTGCTTTATCTCACAACTCCTTAATGGAACACATTTCAGGTGTTCAGTCTTAAGGAGAACAAGCAAGGAAAGAGATCCCCATACACCCCATACTATTGACAAGGTCAAATGAGCCTGTATCACATATAAGCATCATGAACAGGCAAGCTGGACCCAAAGCTAAGCAGAATTCCTTCATCACATTTAAAACCAGAAGATTACAAGTACCCTCATCTCACAAACAACAGTCTAATTAATAAATCAGGTTGAAGGGAACCTTGGAGATTATCTCAGCCAACCTCCAGCACAGCTGCAGAGCCAGCACAGACCAAGATGCCCAGAGCCACAATGAGTTTTGAATCTAAAAACTAAACTAAAACTGGACAAGAGTAAACATTAATATTTTGTGTCTAATTATTGTTATGAAAGGTAATTTTTTGAAACAAGACCTGCAATGTTTAAGATTGCTTAAATTGAAGATTTTCATCTCAAATCTTCATTTAAGCATTAAAATGTTTCACATGAGTGAAAAAATAGATGACTACAGCTGTGGCTTAGATGTTAAACTGAAATAACATATGCAGAATTATTAACAGACAAGCATTTTAGACTATCACACACCAAGAATTAGCTCTACACAATTGAGGGATTTGCTTTGGTGGTAGAAGTGAAATGAAGGCCAGCACGAACCAGAATGAGATACTCTTGGAAAAAAGTACCATTGTGCTGTTTGATTCCAGTGTAAAATATAAGTACTGCCCTCTGAAATCCAACAGAGCCCAGCATAGTCATGTTTGATATTTGAATGGGTCAGAGAACGGCATTATTTTTCCCCTAACTAGAGTTAATCATTGAGTGAAACAGGTGTCAATGCCAAAGACTACTTTATTTGTGTTTTCAGCCACAAGGATGACCACAAAGTTTATTCAGGCAGCTTTGTTCACATGGTGCCATCTGTTGTACTCTGAATCTAATCAGCATTAGGTGTGAGAGCCTGCTTGTGTAACAACCACTGCAAAATGCACCACAATAATCCCCAAAAGATCATCCAAGGAGGAACAGACCACCCTCTTCACATTCCTCCTCTCCAGATTTAGTGGAGGCATCATCTCCCCTTTGCTTGTTTTGCAGGTCTGGGTTCAGAGAGAATTTCAGACCGATGAGACAGGTATAGCACCACTGGCAGAAGTCTTGAAAGCAAGCTTTGCAAAAGCTGTCACTGCCTCTAACATTTTCTATCTTTCCTGCACAAGCACTCAGAGAAGGCTCTGTGCCTCGTGTGCTGCCTTTTTACAAACTTCCATCACAACAGTCTAGCTGGATTTCCTACCATTCCTGGGTTGCTACTCTTCAGCAGGGGAAGAGATTGTTTAAGCCTGGTCTTGAAAATAAGCCCTACTAGGTCCTACAATATTCTGTACATTCTCTTCGGAAACAAACTAGTAGAGATTAACATTCATTACTGCAAAGCATCCTGCTCTATGTTGATTTTACAGCAACCTCTCTCCAGTTGCAAAAATGTTGGTATTCATCCATGTCCCAAAGCAAAATACATATTTGCATATAGAGAAAGCAGTTAATACTTTCCCAAAAGGATCCATTGGGAATAACCCTGTTTCCAATGGTAAACAGAAACTAAATCAAAACCCAGGGAGTGTAATCATGCTCCAGGTCTAACATTTAGAAAGTGCTGTGCAGAAATATGAGTCTTCTTCTGTGTAACACCAACACAAACAGCAAACCAGGCAGTACTGTGAACTACTGTGCAGACACTTCTCTGGACACAGGAATTTGGAAGTTTGTATTCCAGTATGGTACAGAACAATTACCAAAACCAGACTCAGTCAGAACTCAGCGTAAATGACAGCAACGATTTCATCTTACACTGCCCCTGGACAGTTTGGAAAAGGTGAAAAGTAAAATGGCATCGTTGGAAAGCACCCAGAAAATTTCTCTGCAAATCCCACTCATTCTTCTATAGCTGTGCAGTGCCCCCTAATGAACAAACCAGGGAGATTATAAGTGGTGGTGGAGGGGTTGTTTGTTTGCTTTTGGCTTTTTGTTAAACAGAAGGTGCACTATATACTCCAAAAAATATTATAATATTATGTGAAGGAAGTGCAGACTTCTGCTTATCAGTAGTATATAGAGACTGTGGGTTTTAACAGTCTTAGGAGAAAATATTGGCTTATTGTTCATGTGATTCACCATGCCACAGGCACAAGACCCTGCTCATTCAAGGAAAACAAACTTGGAAAATAGACTGCTAGAGGAGTCTCTAATAAAAATAAAGTACTCTACAGTCTAGGCCACAAGTTCTGAAGAGACACCAAGAAGTGGAAGACAAGGTATTTTGTTCTACCTGTCGCACGCCGCAAGGATTACGCATTTATAAATCCCAAAGGGATAGAAAAGAAATCCTTCTCATGCTGTGCACAATTAGACTGTGGTAATTGACCTTACTCAGTCAGAATGCATCTCTCTGGAAATACAATGCCAGAAAACACATGAGAACATGCAGATACAACCACAGCAGCAGTCATGATGGATAGGAAGTCTTATACTTTAGGGTTTGCATCACAACCTAGACTTCTGTCTTCCCAGAAGTTTAACCACTGAAATTTGTGAACTGCAAGTTCCCCAGTTCCTCTGGGAATCAAGACCACAGCTTCAATACCTAGAAGACAAAGCTATTTTGTAATCAAGAATAAAAACCAATAGGGTTTCTTCTCTGGCCAAGGCAGGCAGATCTGCTGGCACTTTGCCATAAACCAATCCTGGAAGGTGGCTCAATAGCACAGAGACACCTGAGGGTACGCTCTTTTTGTAATTCCTGCAAGAAACAAAAAACTCAGCCCAAAGCAGCAGTGAACTGGGGACAAAAGAAAGTGTTCTCATATCCAGAAATCTGAATTTTCAGAAAGCACCAGGAAATTGTCTGGGACAGTAAATGGGGACAACTTCAGGGAACACTGCGCACTTTTGGAAAATGCTAACAGACTAAAAAGCACCTGACCCTTGAACCTTGAAGGAAACTCCACATGCCATATTCCTGAACATACATGCACAGCTTCAATGTACTGAAATTTGAGAAGTCACTTTGTTTCCATATAAACTCAGATAATCTTGAGCATAGTGCAGTAAAAATATTCATACAGTTATCTGTTTACTTAGATCTACATTACAGCAGGAGTGGTAATTGCACTGCCAGTGGAACAGAACCTAATACCTTACTGAAGCAATGATAAAAACCTTTTCTCCACTCAAAATTTAATTATGCCTTCTCAGTTCAATTTTAAAAAGTTACATGCAATAGCACATGTTAAATATCAAAGCCCAGTTATCAGATATTAATTACAAAAAGCCTTCAGCATTGTCTTGGAAGTACATTTTAAAAGACACAAGCTAAAAGGCCCTCATCTTTTCTTTCATGTTAATTCACAATATAAAATCTGATCAATCCATTCGGAAGCATACTGGAGAAGTAAAGCATCAAAAGAAAGGAAAACAAAAAGCATTTCAACTTTTAGGATAAGATTCCTTGTTCCTTCACCTCTTTACTATGTGACCTAAAAGAGATCCTAAATACACGTTGAAAATTCAAGTACATCAAATGTCATCCGAGCCCAGAAATGTAATAACATCTGGGCTAAAGAGACATGTGAATTTAAGGAATTGCTACTTTGATCACTCAGTGTGATTGTTCTCATTTGGGAAGGGGGGGTGTGTGTATGTGTGAAATTAAAATAATTCTGTTTCAGAATTCAATGGCACTACTCTCTGAAGTGGCACTTTGAAGATCAGGACGGACACTGAGGATAAGTCAGGAAGACCCATTCAGAGATATACACTACACAAGTCTGTCAGCTGGTGTTTCACCAACTCAACAGTTCAAAGTTTTTTACAATAGGTTTCATATGTGACCAGTTTGCCATTAGCATTCCCATAAAGGGGCACAGTCTGTCAAAAGCCCATATTCCAGATTTGCTCCAGAGCTACAGCACCCTGCCAAGTGTTTCACCTGGTGCCTGCTCAGCAGGAGGAGGTGCAGTTTTGCTCTCAGTTTGTGCAGCTTTGTTCCCAGTTTGTGCAGTTTTGCTCTCAGTTTGTGCAGTTTTGCTCCCAGTTTGTGCAGCTGGGAAGGGATTCACCTATGCAGTCCATGTTAGGTTACACACTCAGCATCTCCTTCACCAAGGAAGGGATGGAAAAGCAAAGCCTTTTATCCAAATGCCTTCTCTGAGGTTCTCACAAAACTATTTCCTAAACATTCAGACTTTTTGTAGGCTCCTAGCAGCCATTTATGCATTTTACATTCCATTACTGGGAATGGCTGCTTTGCCTGTAGGAGGCTTTGATTTCTCCCAGCACAGAAAACCCATTTGCTCTGCATTTTTCAGAAACATGGGATTTGGGTTTTTTGCATATGCTGATGTCTCCTCCACAGCAGCATCATTACCTTTCTGCAACAAATGTACAAGTTCACACAGATCCTTCCAGAGCCTTCATGCTCTGAAACTCTCTTCTTTCTTACTGTCACACTTTGGTTTGTCTCATCACTATTAGCAGACCTGCAGAATACATTAGAAATTTAAAACTCATAACTTAGTCCATAACATTTAGTTAGATCAGTACTTGAAATATCACAGAGTATTTACCTATGTGCTTCCACACTTGTAATTGAGGTCTTCCATTTTCTTCCCCCAAATTTTCCATCAAAGTAAAGACAATGCAATTTGAACACATCTTCCCTTTCTCTTTTGTAATTCCAAAGTGGATTAAAATCCACTTTGTCTGCTTCAAAACAATTCGAGTCTGATCTCTGCCAGAAAATTTTGCAAGGCTGTAGGCAAAACTGGATGACATCTCTGTGTCTGGACAGAAATGTATGAACTTTTGAACATAAATGTATGAACGTTTAAATGCTACAGAAGGTGAATACACAATTTCAGTGATCACTCTGGGAAGCAAGGGTAGAACCCTGTTGATTTTAAGAGGAACCCTGGTGGTTAAGTAAAAAACAGCAGGTGAAATGAAATGAAACAGCAAGTGACAAGAAGAAACCTGGAATGGAGTCTGTTGTTCCACTTGTGTTTGTTATTTCCTTCATATTTCCATCAGTTCCCACTGAATATCTCCAAGTATTGACAGAAAACATAAACCTCCACTGTTATGAGAGAAACAAAGCAAGCTGGCAGTGGAACTAAATCCACAGCTCCACATCCAGAAGGATTTCCAATGAAGAGATCCAAGCATATGGAAGTCTCGACCACTGTGTTACCTTTCTCCAAGGATCTGCCTTTTGTAGAGAAGGCGGCAGGAGAAGAAGACAGGGAAATACTTTTTTTTACTGTTTTAAAAAGATTATGCAGCAATACAAGTGTATCAGAGACTCTATCATGACTGCCACAGTCACAATAACTAGGAGTTGAAAATCCCAGCTAAAATAAGCTTCTTAAGATTCTTAACTTGATGGGTTTTGTCAAAACTTTTATTTAGCAGGGGGAAAAAAGGATTAAAATTTGTGCAAGTTTCTGTAACACCCATGCATTTTCAGGGGAGCTTGGCCTTGGGGTGTTAGCACAAGCTGCTGCCATGGAAGCTGAAGAGCTCTCTGCCATCACTAACAGGAGCCACTAAAAAGTGGGAACATACTGTTTTTTATCTTCTTTTTGCCAGAGTTGGGATTAAATGCTCGAGATGGTGTTTCCTGTTCGGACTCAGATGTTTATTAATTCTTATCTATGGTACAGCCTCACAAGCTCTGAGTTCTACAGCACTTCAGGCTAACAAACTAAAAAAAAGAGTGGTATCTCTCTCTCTACAAGGCCTTTAAGCACAAACTGTCCAATTATGAAACGACATCTAAATTATTTTTGCTTTTAACTCAATAACCAACTACCCATGGTCTGCAATGTGGATTTTTCCATCCAATTACAAAACACCACCCAGACCCATGGAGAAGAAGGTGAAAGAGAAAGGACTCAGCTTCTGCCCTAAATCTTCTATCTTGCTTTATATATATTACCATATTCTAAACCCTTAAACTCTGAGTTTCCCCCCCCGTGATATCACACACTTCTACCCAAACTCCACCCCCACAATCCCAGCACTGTCACTCAATGTTGGGAGCCTCTCCACGGCCTCAGATCAAATGCAGAGTTTGCTTGGGGGTCAGAGCCTGTCAGCACAGAAAGGCTGGAATTTTCAGTGCCCAGGGCTCCAAGAGGAACAGATCTTCCAGCTCCCACAGCACCACAGAGCGTTTGCCATGCAGGTGTTGCTGGAAAATCGATTGGAAGGCAGGACTTTGGAACCCTGCAGTTAAACACGTCAGTCTGGAGTTCAGGACCTGCTTCAATTCACTTCCCAAAGAAGGCTGGCCCTGTGACATCCCGCTCCTGCCTCAAGGGAGCAAAGTACTGCATTTGCTGTTACAGGTCCAGCAGGACTGACTGACACAGCCCAAGTGCACTGAGGACTGGAAGGCAAAGGGTCACAGGGGGTATTTTATGCTCAGTTTTGTTATACTTTATCCTGGTTTTTGCAGAAAAGTAATTTTAGAGGGATAACAAAAAATATTCTCAGAAATATCTATTTAGAAATAATTATTAGAGAATTTCCTGGAAAGAGACATCTGCTTCTCAAAATCACAGATACATCCTGTGTATAGGGAAAAAACCCTATAAAGCAAGACATGCAGCCCCTTTACAACTCCACAACAGATGACAAATCACTGACAAATGAAGTGACACCCATGTGCACAGATTCATCTGATATAAACACAGGAAATACATCAACGAGTGCCACAGCTAGAATGAAAACCAAGGACCAATTAGTTTGATTAAAAGTAACCAAGTTTCTGGGAAAAGTGCGCACACACACACACAAATGTGTGACAAAGTTTTATTTTCCCCTATCACCTTCTCCATTTTGGCTGATGAACACACAACTGACTTGAGGCAAAAACCCACTAGCACTTAGAGGAGAAAATAAATGGAAATATTGTCAACGAAACCCCACAAGCAAGAAATAAATACAGAATCCCATTTCCTCATTTCACCTGGCTGTATCAATCCGGATTCTACCACATGACACAACTCCTGTACCTTTACAACATTCCAGTTTTAAAACAAGTCTTCTTAGCTTCACAATATGAAGTTTCTTAAATTTTTAACCTACTGTCATATTCTAGGAAACCTTCTCTTAGACTTCAGACCCAATTTTCCATCACCCCAGCTTTTTCTCCTAAGAAACACCCAAAGCCACTGTGCAGTCCTTATCACACACCACCAACAGCTTGGTCAGGCTACACTTTCTTTAACACACAGACCATCCTCGGTCACAGAGACCTAGAAGTGCACATTATCTCCAGTGGATAGAAGAAGTCACCCACATCTGCAGTTCCACACACAAAGATATGTCAAACAGTAACACTTCTGCTTTTTGTTTTATCTCAAACGGTATTGTGTATACAAGCTACTGTCTTTGGAAAGAAGAACTGACAAAAAAGTGATTTCAAAAAGTAAAATCTTGTGCTGATTTTTAGTGAATACTTTCTTAAAATAATTCCCACCTAGTTCAAATCCATGATTTACTGGTTTTAACAGTAATTAAAGGTTACTTTGCAAATTGACTGAAGCAACAGGACCTGTTAATCACAGTGCTGTACTGAAGACAAGCAGTCCAGACAGTGTTGTGAGACAATGATCTGTAATTGCAGATACTGTAAAACCTCTGCAGACTGACAAAGTTCAACTAATGAAGACTCTGATTCTCCACCCTGGGCTGGGTTACACCACTTGCAAACCAATTCACTCAGTTTGTCACACTCTGGAACACAACACTGGGTGAGACAAGGCTGAGAATCAAAGTGAAGTCAAAACCCAAAAAGCTTTGGGATGTGCTGCCCAATAAAACACACAGCAAGAAACTCAGGGGATCAAGCTCAAGACACTGCAGTCCTGAACGAACATTTTACCACCTCCTGCCTTCTTCAGCAGCATGTAACAAATTTAATACCAACAGGCTAGGAAAAGGAGAGGTCACCATCTTGAAAGACCTTACCAAACCTGAATTATTATTTTTACCATTAGCATGGTGAAAGTGGAAGACAAAAAGGTTCAGCTGTGTCCAATTCAATTCAAAGGTTCTTAAAACCTCTTTCTTCAATTACTAAGGGTCATAGTTATGATTCCATGATTTAAAAACCCTCCTTTATTATCTGAACATCTGCAGAGAAGTGCAGCTTCACACAAAGCTGATGTTTTATATAGTTCCTGTATAAAAGTTTGAGGACTTTCAGGTGAGTTGAAGGAAAACACAGCTCTTAGCCCTATGCTAATTACCCAACAATGTAACAGCAAGAAGATTCTGCTAAAAATAGAATATGCATTTGTGCATTTCTGGTGCCCTGTCCAACTTCAGGAGGGATTTAGTTTCTAAATAGAATAACCTTTAGTGAATAGAAATTTACTGGGGTTTTTTTCTTTGTAATCTGCATGGTTAGAAGGTAACTAAAATATGCAACATTATACACCACAGCTCAAAGATAAATGCTAGCCTCTCTATCCTTAAGTATATCTATATTCAAGAGAAAGCAAATGTTTTCCCACATGCTACTTGGCCAATATTTTGTCTGTTCATAACCAGAGGCCCGTGTTCATAGCATTTTTAACTCGATTATTCACAGACTGCAATCACTAAATCAGGCATCTCACCACAGAAGAGAATTCAGTACAACCTTCTATCAGTGGAACTGTCAAGAGTGTCAGGATATGGCTAAATAATTGCACCAATACCCTTCTGTGGCAGATAAAAATCAAGCTGGAATCTGTTCAAAGATTCCAGATATAAGGAAGAAATTATTACTGCTAGCAAAGAGTACTTGAGGCAGGGATTCATATGCTGAGGGCACACTGATGTACTCACTGAGAGCTGAAGGTGCTGCCACCAGAGAGGATCTCTCTCTCCATGTGCCCCCTATTTATCCACCACTGCCTGGTTTGTGTACATAAAATGTGTGTGCTGACAGACCACAGGGAAAGGTGTCCAACTAAAACATGACATGAAAACCTGGGAGGTTATTACCAGACACAGAATAAAATCCACCCCAACAGCATCAGACTGACACAGGGTAGAGGAGTTCTGAGAGTGTAGAGCATGAATGTGAAAATAAGAATTTTTCACAAAGCAGAGGTCATGAGTTGCAAAATGACTGATAAACTTTGGGGGGGGGTCAGCTTAGACTCCATTCTGCCCTAAAAAAGGTGAACAGAGGCTGCTCCCTGTTCCTCAGGCACACATGCTCTCCTTTTTTCCCCAAACTGCCAGCGGCAGGGTGGCTGGGTGTCAGACAACATGAATCCTTCATGCTTTGTCCATTAGGTAACACAGTGCCATGGTCACAGGGAAGCATGCAAAGTCTTCAGAACTGCATTTTGAGACTGTGAAAACAGAGTGAGCAGAGAAACCTTAAATCTGTGCAGGTCTTTATTGTACAAAATGCAAACAAGCTGTGTCAAACCTCCCTTCCAACGCACTGCCATCAAAGGAAATGCTTAATATTTTAAAGATGTCTGAAGCCAGACCAAACCCATGAATGAGACAAATCAAGCACACATCCCAAAACTCTTCAAAGAGCACGTTATACGAGATGTGCCACACACCAAAGGTGGACATGTAGATCTAAAGCAGTAAAAATGGGGTTATAACTGTAGACACTTAGGCTCAAAGATGAACTAGTGGCTTATCCAAAGACAAGCAACCAAACATTCAAGGAAACACAACAGATTTCTTTAAAATTGTTTTGGGTTTTAGCTTCCTTTTTTTTTTTTTTTTTTTTTTTTACTTCTGATCCAAATTTCCATAAATGCTTGTTTGGAACACTGTATGCCTTATGAATTTCCAATAATCCCAAAAGAAGATCCTACTGGAAAGTTTTCCTCAAAATGCTTTACACTCCTTAAAGATCATTATGCAATACTGATAAGTGACCCAGAAAAACATTCTGCAGCTATCATATGTGTTTGTTATTGTGACCCTGTCAATGCAAGGTCTAATTACAAACGGCACAAGCGCAAATATTAACCAAGACTTCCCTCTGAAGGAAAGATATCACCTTTACATCTCAGTGGGATCCCATCCCAATCCCACTGCAAAAACACTGAAGCTTTTATTAAAATAAAACGAAGTCTGAAGGGGAACCTCGCTGTGATTTCAAATTTACAAAGTAACAGCCTGAGAAAAGCTTGGACATTTTCTGTAGCACAGCCACTTGCCCTCATCTCCTAGCACTGTTGAAACAATCATTCCAAGAATATGAGTGTGTAGATCTCTGCTGCTTTCTAGATCGATAGATTATTCAACAAAAGTAATTATCAGCTGATAGTCAGTTAATTATGGCATCTATCTGCAGAGCACACAGCCTGCTCTTCTCTCAGCACAGCAGTTTTATTGTTCACATTCTAGTGAGAGATTTTACACCTAACTGAGCACACAAAGCTCTCACTTAACACTGAGAACCATGAAAAAAAACCCCAACCCCCCCCAAACCATCAGATTTACATAATATTCTTACTTTTAGCAGTTCAAAATAATGAAGACAGTGGTAAACAGGGGCAAGGAGGAGCCGGGGTAGAACATACTGAACAGCTTCTTTAAAGCCTTCACCTATTGACTAGAAACAAAATAAATTTCAGTCTTAAAACAATACATGTCCTGAAGCAACAAGACAACCTAATTAAAATAGTAACATCAACAACATGTCTTACTTAAAGGCAAGTTACCTGTAAATAAAATGCTGCTCCTGGCTTTGATAATTGACTTAGAAAATGATCGTGAAACCCAGGTCGCAAAATATCTTGTGCATATGATTCGTATGGATCAAATGCTAGTTCCTAAAAAGAGACAAAGAACCATTTTACAATCACAGAATCCCAGAATGGCTTGGGTTGGAAGGGACCTTAAAGATCTTCCAGTTCCAACCCCGCTGCCATGGACAGGCAATGCCATCAGTTTACAAAACTGATTTGACAGCTAAACTTCCATAATTCTTACAGACAATACATATCCCTACACAGGAGAGACTCTTCTGCATACTTTTCCCAAAATGCCTAGAGAGAAGAATTCACACTTTTATGTGCACAGACTCACAGATTAAATCAGTCTAAAAGAGATCTGTGGAAGTCAACTGGTCCAATTCTTTGTTCAAAGCAGTGCCCACCTCAGGGCCAAAGACAGACGTGTCATTCGAGCTGGCTCAGAATGCTCAGGGTCTCCCATCCTGTTGAGCTCCAACTCTAAGAACAAAGGCACCAAACCCTCTCTGGGCTGCCTATCCCGATGTTCAATTGTTCTCATTGCAAATTTCTAATCCCCCAGCATCTAATCAGAATTAATCCTTTTGCCATTTTCATGTTCTCTCACTCATCTCACAGTTCTCACCTGAGAAGAACCTGCCTCAGCCATCCTCACCTTCATCCTTACCCTTCCTTCAGGTAACTAAAGGCAGCAGTAACATCTCCTACTTCTCAAGAAGCAACAAACCCAGCAGGCTCAACCCTCCTTGTGCACTGTGGGCCTCAACTCCTCGATGATCATGGCAACCTTCACTACAAGCCTATCCTGTGCCAGAAAGTCCCAAACCACAATTTGGCAGCACCTGGAGGAGGCAGACCTCCTTCCACACCAGCAATACGCTCATTAATGCAGCCAGGCTGCATCCCAGCCATGCTCACAGACTGTGCTGAAGAGCTTAGTTCAGACAAGAGAGAATAAATAACTGCTCTCCAGCCACCCCTCTGAAAGCTGGACAGCTACACTTTGTCCTCTGGAAATCTGGGCTGGCTTTTGCCAACCACCTTCCCGTCCTTCACGTGGCTGGATGTGAAGTCCAGGAAGACCTGCTGATGCTCTCAGAGACTGAGGAGAGGCTGACCAGCTTCTGCTTTAACAGAAACCTCCTCATCAGTGTTGCTGAGTTTTTTTCACCTCTGCTCTGTGAACTTTAAACAGCCACTCCAAAAGCTGAGATTTAGAGACTAAAAAGATAAGAGCACTACAGAAAATTGACAGTCCCTTTATTACAGTGGGGTTGAAAGAAGAAATCTCAAACTGAAGAAAGCCAGCTGGAACAGAGATCTAACTGCAGGTATTAAGATATCAACAGCAAAAAAACAAACCAAAACCCCCAACCCCATTCTCTTACCTCTGCCATATCTTCAAAACAGCTGCCTACAAGTGGGTGAGGGCTACCTTCATCTGTCATTTCAACAGTGTCCTCTATGTGACCCAGTAACTTCACACTAAGCTCATGGATGTCTGATATACGACTGAATATATTTTCCACATCCTGCAAAGAGCAACAAAACAAGACAAAAGCCAAACGTGCAAACTACTCTGCTCTGCTCGTCAAGAACTTCCGTAAACAGAATAAGATTTTACATTCGTTTTATAATATACTTTTACTGTGATTTATGTAAGATCACGAAATGTATTTTTAAAATAATGAACATACACGAATAAATAAAATGTACATTATTGAAACACAGCAAAGAACAGTGACAGATCTTAAAATTACAGGTCTGTAAGTGAACTAAAGTAAATGGGAAGGTTTCTTCCACAGTTCTACAAAACCTGCAAGTGCTCTTTTACTGTTTCCATTTCAGAATTCAAGAAAAATGCTTTTTCTACTACTGATACATTAAACTCGACAACAGTTAAGTTTGGGAAGTATCCACCTGTATTTATACATATTATAGTAGGTGCTCTTTGTGTTTGTGGTCTGTACAATACTTACATGAGATGAAAATAGTTTGGAGTTGGAGGCATATGGCTCTCTGAAAACTCTGATAATGAGATTCAGTTCCCTTATATACTGTCGAACTTCTGCCATAAATGACTTCACTAGGTCATAATAGGTTTGCTCCCCTGAGGTGGAGGGTTCTTCATCAGATAAAGTTAGTGCACTTAAATCTTCTACATCTTGATGGAACATATCCATTAATACCTAGGCAGCAAAGAGAGGGAAATCCACAAAATGAGAACCCCTTTTCCAGATTGACCAGTGAGTCACCAATAAAGAAAACCTATTATTCCCATGAAATCACATTGATCAGCAGTATTATTCTGCAATCAGCTGAGCATTACAAAACCAATATCCACTGATATGAATTTGCAAGTCATTATCTGCAGTGGCAATTTCTGAAGACTCCCAGCCACTTAGACCAATCCAGGCAGCTTTCCAAGAACGTGGTCCTAAAATTAATCACAATTTTAAAAGCTGAAATACACAAAAGCAATTAGCATTTAGCAGAGCTCTATTGCTCTCAATCAGCAGTGCACAATCTAAGTTTCTGAACACACCATACTGTGTGAAGTCAAAAGAAGTGGACATTTTGTCTTCTCAGCTCTAGCTTTACCAGGAAGTAACAAATGATCATGCCCAGAAGCCTGTGACGTACCTGCAGTGAGCACTGGCCTGTCCACAGAATGTACACAGCCCAGTTTCTGTCCTGAACTGCTGAGCTCTCTGTTTAAAATGAACCCTGGAGGACGCTTCAGAAACCCGTCCTGTTGCAGAACTACACACACAACAGGAACTCCTAACATGACTGCCAGAGGTCCCAGTTCATACCCAGCAAGATTTACCAAACACAAGCCATCAATAATTTAAAGTTCTCAACAAAAGCGCATCACTGAACACTTTTCCAAATGCGGTATCTGGGCCAGGAGTCATTACAGTGCCTCTCTACAGGCAGAAAAATGCAGGACATTTTGCATGAAGCCTCATTTCTGAAGCTGTAAGAACAGAAGGTGATTCATGTTTCAGTGACTGTACAGGGAACTGGGATTAAAATGAATCCTAACTAATTCTGGGGAATGGGACATTACAGCATCACTGCTGTAGGAAATGACACAGAACAATCCAAGCATTGAAGGAGAGCCCACCATTGCTCACTTTTCTCCCCAGGTACAGTTCCAGCACACTGCTGGAAGATTCCACACTGTATTCACCAGGCCCATGTCTCACTACTGAGGAAGATTGAGCTGAGGTGCTAAGGAGATGGGGGTTATGCCTGACCCACTGAAACATCACTTTTTACACAGAATACAGTCCTAAGTTAGTGCTGCTTCACAGTCATCTTTAAAGTATTCACATGCTGCTGACATTAGGCAGGTGCAATCAAGAGAAAGAGATTTAAGTATTAATAAGCACAAGGAAGAGCTTTATAAGCTCAATCAGCTTTCTAGTAGTTTTGTTCTATTACTGGAACCATATTTTATGGCACCAAGTTCTTCTTAGAAGGTACAACATTCCACATACTCACTAAGGAAAAGACACTTTCCTCTCAAAATTACCCACAGCTTTAGTTGTTAACTTGACAAAGCAGAGCTGGGCTTACCTTATCAGCACACATTGCTACTTTAATATCTTGCTTTGTAATCTCATAATGTCTTATATTCCGCACATAATTCCCAACCAGCTTTAAGATGTCTGCAGAAATGTATTCTAATACTGCTACTATGTAAACAGACACTTGGTGGTCAATTTTGTAGCCTAGAACCTCCTGAAAAGGAAAAAAAAATAGAAAACAAAAAAGCATTCCACTGTTACTTAGTTGATTAAACAGACACTGTAGATTAAAACTCAAATCGGAAGTAAGCTTAAAACCCTGCTCAATGAAGATTCACCACACATCCACAGCCTACTTTAGGAACAGAAACACAGGAGTGTGTAGGCCTAGAGAAGAAACAGTGCCATTGGAGATGCTGCTCTATTAAATGGGAAAGTGCCAAGAGCCAACAAACTGTCCCAAAAACCTCACTTAAACATTTAGGGCTACTGCCACGAGTTTCTTGAGTGTTTTCTTAGTCATGGAAAATGAAACACAAACAATCAAACTTATACAATGGGTTCTTGGCCTTGTTTGTCCAAGAGAGAACTGAGTGATTTTTAACTCAGAAATAAGTACATTTCATTAACTGGAACACTTAGAACTATGTAACAAACACAGATATTCCTAATTCTTTTAGGAATTCCCAGTTCAGGCAGCACACAGACAATCCAGAAACAAAGGAGTTGACCTCTAACTGTGCTCTGAAAGCACGATTCCATCTCTGCTTACCTTTAACAAGGGATGGATTTTTTCTACTGGAAGAGACAACGGATTCCTTCGTTTCCTCTTCTCAATAGCAGACTGGGCATCAGCTATTGCCCACTTATCAATAGGATGGGGAAAACTCTTCTGAACACGATCCTTAAGACAACAAAACGTGACCAAGGGGTAAATGCACCACCTGAATGATCTCAGCAATATCACAGTTATTGTAAATGTTATCCTTTTGGTACATGCTGCTCACTACATCCATCAGGCTGTTCCAGAGTATCATTATCAGAGAATAATCAAAATTCAAGAATTAAGCTGCAGTTGAAGGCTCAGTTTGCTCCCCTTGTGCACACATCTGGTAATTCAGCATTTACATACCTGACTACATTTTCCCCTAGCACTTTATTCCCTGTACAGGATGGTCACTGAATGAAATGATAACAAGCTTTCTGTTTTACCTTTACTGATCAGCTCATGGTGCAATCTGTACACATGCCAACCGCTCTGATGATGCAAAAAACACAGCAGGAGAAGAAAATGTCCAACAGCACCCACATATTTTAAACCAGTTTCAGGCTACAGGTGGGCCAGAAATGGCCCTGTTTATTTATTCCTTCCAGCAGTGCCTGAGGACACCTGCACACTGCCAGGCACTGAACAACTCTCCTGCTGGAACTCACACACAGGTCTCTGGAGGCTCAAAAGCTTCACCTTTCTTTTTGCAGCCCTAGTTATTCACAGATGCCAGAAATTTCTTTTCTCACATAACTTCACATTTTATTTTCTCAGAGCACGGTTCCCACTGACTGTTTCAGTTGCAAGTGCTCGCTTACGTAAACATGGCTCCTGTTTGAGTAACCATGAAATGAGGAAGATGAAGTTAATGACCACTTACAGACAGCTGGTACAGGAAAAACACAAACAGAAACTTTCTAACAACAAAAAAAAAGGGACAGAATACTATTCTATAACACTTTTCAAAGTGCAGGCTTTTTTTCCCCCTCATAACACTTTGGCAAAAGGAAAGCGGATGTGCTACCAAAACAAAGTCTGGTTCACTATCTGATACCAATCCTGGTCTGTGGACTGAACAATGAAGGTGTCCCAGGGAAAAAACCAATGTGTTTGACCAGATAATTAAAACCAGCATCATTGTGCATCAACACCAAGGGGGTAAATGGTGGCTGCTTGATCATCTCTACTTTTTGCATTTCTCCTGTGTTGTGTAAACCAGCACTGAACAACCTTCCCCAAAGCTCCTGTCTCTTGAGCTGCCAGACCAGAGTGATGTTGCAAAACAGGTCAGCCCTCAAAGGGGACACTGGAACACCACTGGAGGTGGCAGTGTTCAAAAGGGAAGAGGAAGGATGAAATTCATCGATCTTGTGCTCTGAGACAGCCACATTTTAAAGGGGTTTTTGTTAGTAAGGTTTTCTTTGCCATTAGTCCACTTTCTTCAGAATGTGAGGAAGTCACTTGGCACAAGCCCTGGCCCCAAGCACTGGAAACCAACAGGCACACAGAGTCTGTAGCTTGGCACCAAAGTCTTTAAACCATGGGGAAGCACCAAGTGCTACCAAGGTATTCATGGTCCAACAAGCTGAAGTGACACAGCTTCACTAATTTGTTCCTCAGATGGAAAAACTCTTCAGCTCAACCTCTCTTCTTAAACCTTGAGGTGCTCTGCTGAGCAGCAGGGGTTGTAGATCTTTGAAAAGGCAATGGTAAAAGACCAGGTCTCTGTGCAGAGGAAAGAAGTGCTCCCAAACGCTTTCAGAAAAAGTGACTCAACTACTTTTGTTTTAATTTCTGGGACAGCAGGGGATATATCAGCCTAAATTACCATGCTGAGAAAGCAGCACAGAGCCTCAGACTAAGCAGCTGTAGTTTGCATACAGTATCAGTAGGGGGGAAAAAGGTCTATTCAAAGAGCTTTATATACAGTCAGCTTTATATACAAAACCTACACTCACCATCTATTAAAAAGTAATACAGCTCACAGATACTTTTGCTGTGCATTGAACAACAAATTCAATTGATAGGAAAATTAGTTATTAGGGAACTCAGTGGGCTTTATGCAGAAGGCCCTGCTACATAAAGATATCTAATTACTGCTTTCCTTTTTGCATTGTGAAATGATTAATATAGTAGCTTTCAGGCAATAGTTCAAACTATTTGTAATAACATTTCAAATATAGGTTCTCTATACCTCTACATCCAGGAAACTTCTTGGTTGAGCTTGACACAACATATTTAACAACTGAAGAATTAACTCCTCCACGTACTGCAATGCATCTTCAGTAGAGGAAAGTTTGGGATGGACCTGCACCTGAACCTATAGGAAAGAGAAGAATTCAAGCTCTGAGTTTTGTTCTTCCCCAAACCACTCGCTTTACTTGCAGAAAAAACAAAGATGACAAAACCCAAGTCAAACAGCCCAAAAAACACAAAAGTGTAGCTCTGTTAAGGTCCATCAGCCAAACCTGAGTGTAACACTCACACCTGACAGAAATACAAATCTCAAATGCTTTATGTACTCAAATCACTATAAATTATATTTAAAGTCAAGAAAATGGTTATTTAATAACTGTGCTTAGCTGTGCAATTAGGAAAACTTTTAAAGCCCTTGCATATACTTATCCCTCTCCACTAGCTCTTTAACCACTCTTTTCCCAAGAGCTTTCAGCAGTGGGGGTTTTCCTCCTTTGACACAATCTATAGTAACAAAATACACAACATTTTTCACAGAGCACACTACAGGAACAACGACTTCAGCAGTATTTATAATTTAAAATTATTTAATCCATTCTCAGCACTCATCAGATTGGCTTAGAGGTTTGTTTCCATAGTGTTTTTTTCAAAATATGTCAACCTCTATAGCAAAAAAAACCACTTCAGAAAAGGCCACGGTATTGTCTTGGCATTAAGTGACAGCTCAGAGATTCTAAAAATTTGGTGTTTACTTGTATGTCATAAGTGTGTCTAATTTCTTACTGGTGCAAATTCAACAAGGAACAATCCCCCTTGCTCCTTTCATTTTTTTTTTCCAGACAGTCATGTAACTTCTGAAACCTGAGGTACACTTTTCCTTTGCACTTCTGCAGTTCACGAATTAGCACAGTTTCAACCATCCTAAATTTCAGGTACACAAAGCTCAGTGCTTCAGAGCTTAAACAGACAGTTTAATCTCAGCCCCACACCGATGGCAAACATTGTGCCAGAGCAAGCTGCCTGCTGCCTTTCGCAATGCATCTGTCAAGCCCCAGTTTCATCATTTTGCTGTTCCCCTCCACACAACCCAAAATGCCTTCAGTTGTCTCAATCACCGACATGAGAGCCCAACAACTCTGAGGCAAAACCCAACAATCTGCCCCATCCAAACGTTAAACCCACGTCTACATCCAAATAATGCTGCCGTAATTATTTAATTTCACACCTGAGTCCTAATTCCTGTTTGCAGTTATAGCAAGAACTAAATGTTATGAAGTTCAAACACACGAGAGCCTCAAACAGAAATTCACCTGCCTGCTAAGGCACTCATTAGTCTGAAAGCTTCATGTCTGGGCATAGTCCTGGTGCTCACTTAACTGCTGCTGAGATTCAAATACGCTGGATCACGCGTTTGGCTTCTCGCACGTTGCACACCCTTATTCAGCAGGTCTTAAAAACACCTCCAGAAGTCACTGCTTTTTAAACTTAAAAGCAGTCTGGCAAAAAATAGAGCAGAAGAACTTCTCTCCATTTGACTAGCTAACACAACTGTTTTGATTATGCCAACAGTTTCACTTTTCCTAAGAACTTCGCTGTGCACAGCTACAGTGTGTTTGTGGAGCTACACGAATAACAGCATGCCAGGCGGTCCCAAACATTATTTACAATTCAAACACTGACATCTGAAACACTGTACCAGCTTGGAACACCTTAACACCAGAAATTACAGACTTGCCAAAGTGTTCTCTTACAGAGCACAGCCAATCTGAGCCCTCTGGAAGATGCTGCCTTTAATGTGTTGGGGTTTTTTAAAGCAGAAGTGAACAAATTTGTGTTACAGTCTCCCTGCGTTATACTCCAGCACTTTGTATTTCAAGAAGTGTTAAATTACCAAGTCAATTCAACAGTAAAAATACAGAGCACGATGAACTGGAGTGATGAAAAGCAGCTCTATTTTCTCCTTTACTTAGAAAACAGACCAGACTTTAATAACCTCATTACAACTCCTTTGGTCTGTAACACAGAGCCTTTAAGAACAAGAACAAACAAACAAAAATACCACATCAGGCCATAACCTGAAACATCATCCACAGTCAGTGAAAACAGAGCCAACAATGATAACCTCCTGAGTTCAGGAGATAAAAAGTTTCAGACATTTTCTCTGAGCATTTCTGTCTGGGGGCAGTGACACCATCCTTCTCAAAGGCCACTGCCCAGCTCCACTTTAACACAACATCCCCCTTGGCAGAAGAAAGCATCATGAGTTACCACTGGCCCGCCAGCAACAGCTTATCTATATTAGGTAGATGGTAAATAACCTTCATTGCTACGTGAGACTGAGTATCAGTTAGGGTTCAAAGTCATACAAGGGAACAAAAGAAAACAACCAGCCCAGCAAGGAAAAGTACAGCAGAGTTAGCTGCACAATCATCACAGAAATGTGTAATTCCAGTCTCTGCACTGCTGGAGCATGCAAAGGCTCACACTGGGAAGGACAGAGTGGTGTTTGAGGGTGCTCAGTGCAAGTCCCAAGCCTAAGACATCATGTAAGGCTGGGTAAGATGCAAGATTTAGTAAGAGAAGACAAGAAATGGGAACATCTGTAAGCATAAACCATCACATGATTAGTTTCAGGGAAAAAAAAAAAAAAGAGAGAAGATCGAATTACCAGGGGCTTTCCATCTTTCTCACAAAGTCATTTCCAATTTTAAATTAAAAAACCTGGGCCACCCTGCCTTATCACCCTGGAAGAGGGGGAGGATGGCTTGAATCCCACCAGATCCTTCAACCCTACTTAGGAAAACACATGATAAAAACAGACTAACAGCTTCTGAAGTGTTGTGATGTTTAGATCAGATCCTTATCTAAACAGTTAACCTCTCCCTTAAATAATGACAGAACCATTCCCTTCCCTCCTACACACACAATAAAATGTCTATCTTATGATAAGGGAAATTACTAAAAAAGCAGTTTAAAAAAACTTTCAAAAGAAGCTTCAAATTTTCAAAATACCCCAACAAATTCCAAAGGGCAAATACAACCTACATCAGCTACAAATCCCTGCCGCCATGGCTGTTTCCACTCAACTCATGTATTCACTTTTTTGAATATCCAACCTTCTCAATCTGTCCTAATTCTCAAAAGAGAAATGACCAGAAATTTCTTCATTTAAAGATAAGCAGAGCCAGCATTTCTTGAACAGCTTTTCAGGATCTGCTAAAGAACATGAGCAGAGACAAACAGTGCCTGCTTAAAAAAAAAAAATTATAACATTTAAGGAAAATTCTACAATATGAACACTTGGCTTTTTTTCTCTCCCTGTCTGTTTTGTGCTCTTCCCTTAAAATCCACAAAAGCAAAGAATTCCTATCAGGAATTGCAAGAGCTTAAAAATTAGGCAGCTGTAAATCTAAACTGGCAGAAAATGTCAATGAAACCAACAACAAAGAATGAAGTGATTAATGTATAATACAAATACAGCTGATCTTTACTTTGTAACACATAGCAGCTTATTTTACATAAAGTCTTCTCAAACCATTTTTTCCCCAAACTCTCCATAATAAATTAGAAAATAAACATTCCCAGAAGCCTCATGGGAAGCAATAGGAACTTTAAACCAAAGCCTGAGAAACGTTTCAAGGATTCAGGTTAGACAGAGGCTTGGTGTCTCAACAGTTCCAACACCACAACTCCTAGGCTGGTGACAAGATGACCCAAACCCCAGTCTGGAGTGACACCCACCAGCTCGTTCTGCCTTAGGGGCTTGATTACAGATAAGAAAGGAAGACAGTGGATTTAACAATCTCACTGATACATCCTCAGCAACAGTTTCCAGTTACTCTTCCCCAGTGGCCCCGAGAAAAAGCCTCACAGGTTGCTTGTAAACTGCAAACTTTTAATTCAGGATAAAAATATCTGGCTCCAGAGACTTCTAAAAGCAACTTCACGTTAAATAAACACCAGCTTTATCCTCCCAAACCATCGTCAACAATCAACACAATCGGATTCACAGTTGTTCTGCTAAGTCAGAACACACCAGACAAATCCTGCAGCTTCAGAGAACAATACCTGCCCTAAGTCCATCAGGAGCAGCAGAAGCTCCAGCAGCTTCAGAAAACGGCATAATAAAGGAAACAATTCTGAAGGAGTTCTAAAGAAAACCATTCTAAAGCTACCTAACAAACTGAAACAAAAATGAAGCATCAACTACGGGTTACAGATAATTTTTTCATAACTGGGCAGGACTACCCCTCTCCTGGGATTCTGGCAAGAAGTCACACTATGAACCAAAAATCAACTCCTGCCAAGGAACAATAGTGCTTCACTGCTGAGCATGGGCTGTGCTGCCAGTCTGCCCTGGTGGCAGCTGAAGGGCTTGTAAAAAGGGTCTAAAGGGTAAAAAGGCATGGTATTTACCACATCTTACTGATCATGGAAGGAGTTCTGTAATGAGACAAAATGCCAGGCCACCCTCCAAGGGATTATCAGAGAAGATAAAACTTTACTGACTGTAAGTCCTTTTCTAAACTGAACGTTTTCTAAACCTTTGGAAATGGGTTATGAGTAGAAATAATCCAGCATAGAAACAAATTTGGCATCAGAGGAGATTACTCTGGTGAGAATTGTCTTCAATTCAGCACCCTCGAAAGTCTCCACTAATGTTGTCACTCTCATTTTTACTCAATACATCCTTTCTCTATTTTCCCTCAAAGACTCAAAAACCACTGACAAGCTTATCACTAAACACTCCAGGACAAAGTACTTTATGTACACCTTGCATGGATGAGTGTTCTTACAGAGTCAGCATTCCTTAAAAAGCTTTTTCTTCTATTCTTGTACATCTCTGCTGATATTTGGTAACCTTGACCATGTTTTGTTACCTTGATCAATTAAAAAGGCAGTAAATTAAATCAAATACAAATGTCTTGGATGCACTCTTCAGCAACGATCCACCAAGGATGCAAGACTTGGATTTTTGCTGATGTCTCAGAAGGGCAGCAGCATTACACTGCTACACTGAGCAGGTGAAAAAAAAAACATGCAGTGAAGACTTGAACTGTAGAAGATTCTTAGTTTTATCCTCCACAGCCACCAGAAATTCAGAAAGCTCCACATCTTGTGAGAAGCAACGCTATCAGTAAGAAGTGCCACTCTGAGTAGCAAGTGGCAACTGGTTTGTCACCAATTTGAAGAGCCAGGTAATTAAAAAGCAGGTAGAAATATCAGCAACAGCTTCCTGAGAACTCTGTAGTGATTGAAGCAGCTTTTCCCATGTCTTTTGCTCCAGGAAAGGTCCAGATGACACAGGGAGTCCCTGGAAGCAGGCTGTCTGGAACAGTTTCCTTAACTGAGGAAGCAAATCCCTTCAGCTGCCAGGCCACACAGTCCACTCTTTCTGACCACAACAAATTCCAGCAGTAGCCCTGGTTAACTGCTCAACTAACCCAAACCAACTCGAGGAATGCAAGCAGCAGAACATTCTTCTGTTTTTCTCCATCATCAGATGGCTTCAGGTATCCATCAGTAAGGGCAACATGCTTCCTACTGCAAAAACCAATGGATCAGGGAGCAAGTGCATCACACACCTGCAGAGAAATTCTGACTCCATGAACAAACCATACCAACGAGATGAAGCCACAAGGAATGACATCCAAGAGAAACAAAGGTTCTGACCAGAATCAAGTGTGTAAATTCACTGGCAGAGGAACACCCGTGCTGGAAGAGGCATCACATGGCAGATGTCACTCCTGAGTCTTTTCCAAGGTGCATTAAAAGCTGTGTAGCTCTGTCTCCAGGTACCCAAGACCTCTGCTGTTTCAAAAGTCTTGAATCCTTCATCTTCAGCATCTTCAGCATCTCACCTTCCGTCCATCCTTGCAACTACAATTTCAGACACCTGCTGTTGCTATTCCTTCTTCCTTTTCTTGTACCTCATCACCATGATTACTGCCTTTTGCCAGCAAACAAAGATCCCTGCAACACTCCTCTTCTGCAGCTTCAAAATAACTGTGAGCAGGCAGAGGAGAGTCTCAGTTGACATCATTTTCTTCCTAGTTGAGAAGTTGCACTGGAGTCTATCTTGACAGCATCTGAAGAAGAATCAGAAGAAAAGGGATTACATTATGATCTCAATGGTACAAGAGCTGCTCTTTGCAAAGGCAGCTCTGCTGCTAAGCTTCATGTGCAACCAAACACACGGCACGGTCTCCTAAGAACTGCCTGATGTAGGAAAAGATTTATTCTTACTCTGTATTCTTGGAGTTTGTGCTTGATAAAAAATAGAATCAAAACAATCCACTGGCAAAATAAAGCTATTTACAATGATTCAACAACACCCATTTTTTAAGAAAGCGATCCTGAGGCTGAAGTTTGAGCTCTGCATTAGAAGCCAACTCACAGTTACAAAAGGACAACGGCATTTTAACGATTCAGTCCACGCGTGGCAGCTTTCCCCAAGAGCTGCAAACACTCCATCCTGCTACACATGCTTTTACAACCTTAACTTCACTGCCACTCTCCTCAATGGACCTATTAATTCAACACAGGTCTCCACAAACCACTCATTCTCATTTTCAGCTGTGCAGGAAATCATCACAATTCTGCTTCTACAACCAGCTGTTTTCAGGTGTTCAGGTGCTGTCACTGCCTGAGAAAGAGTGTCTGATCAGCTAAGGGAGAAGTGAAGGAAAGCTTCTCCTCTAGCAACAATGGGAACATATGTGAGCTTCCACAACTCTGACTCCTACTGGGACAGCAATGCTCTGGCAGTTCAGCAAGGTCACAAGGCACCAGCTCCCCTCCAGGACAGTCCTGCCCTTTGACCCCACCGGGAAATGCTGCCACCCTCTCGGGACTTGAGCAGTCCCACGTGCTGGCCTGCAGGTGCAGCTCGGGGCCCTGGTGAGCTGCCCGGGGGTCACTGACTGCAGTGCTGCAGTGCTGCACCTGCCTTGTGAGCCACGAGAGACAACTGAACCCCTCAAGGCAAGTTCAAGGGTTTGCCTGCCCCCCGTGACAGGCTCGTTACTTTAGGGACCTTTATCAGGGCAAAACACCCCACTCAAAATTACCTGTACCTCTACTACGTTAGGAAAATACATGACTCAGTTTCTCCATTAATGGAGAAGCCAATAAGATAACAATTTAACTTTTCCATCTGCCATTTAGTTTTCCTGTAACTCAAATATTTGGCTCTTCAGTAAAGCTGGTGACAAGGTGGAAAGACTCTTTATTTCCATCTTTACAAAGACAGCAGTAGTAAAAAGAAACAGCCCAAGAGAGGGTGGTGATCTCATGAAAAGCTGAGGTCAAAAGAGCCAACACCTGCCAGACAGACACAAGTTTCAGTGTGAAGCCTTCAGAACTCACTCCACCTGACTCCTGTCACCCCTCTACCCACACAGAGAAACAGAGCAGAGGACAACAAAACCGAGACAACTGTACCTTGCCTGGCCAGCTCATCATCCTTGGTCACTCGTCCTTACTGGGCTTCTCCGCTGACCTCAGATTCCAGAATTCCTTTTCCCACTGCAGAATTTATCCAACTCCTTCAGGAAGTATCTTTAATGCAGGGTGACCTCACGAATTCCTCGTCCACTGAGAAGAAATCTGGCGCCTCAGACGTCAAGTTATTCCAAAGTTTTAATGCTTATTGCTTTGAATCCTCATTCCACGCACTCCAGTCGTCAGCGCTGAGACTCCTTCCAAATCTGACAAACATTTGCTCCACCATGGAATAAACCATCCTCCAAAGGAACGAGCTCTCTGTGGCTGGGACCTCGGGGAGCTGCAGTTCCCAAGCAGGGTTCAGCTGGATGGGTGTCCAAGAGCCCACAAGCACCACCAGTGAGTCGTGTGGTTACTGCTGAAGTTCCAAGGAAGCAACTATCCAGGGATAAGACATTAACAGCATGTGCTATGGAGGAGACAAGCACAGAGACTTCCAAGAACTGGACAAAGCCACACAGTGCTGGAGACCTCGAAGAGCATGCCCAGAGAAGAGAGGCAACACATTGCAAGAGGAAATTGGGAAGCAATACTGCATGTGTGCAACTGGAGCACCTGACACCTCTCAACCACCCCAAGGAAGGAGCCTTTCAGGGAAAAGTTGCAGTTAATCGCTGTAACTAGACAGAAACTCAGAAAGTGTGGCCGTGTAGGACTAAAGCACATGAAGTTCTGCAATCCGAAGGCAGTTCAAGTAACAGTGTCAGAAAACTTGTTTCTTAGGCTTTCTACTTTCTGGGTTCAGGCTGCAAAAGTGGAAGAGGAGCCCTCACCATTTTTCCCTCTCTTCCAAATAAATTCTTTCCATGCCAAAGGCACAAGCCTCACCATCCTGAGGGAGCAAGACTTGCTCGTTTGTCCTGATTAAGCCTTCTCAGCAAAAAGGTATTTAAACTAAGAGAAGGTTAACTAAAAGCTATTAGACACGAGCACTAATTAACCAAAATTCTCTCAGGAGCCGCTCATAACAATCCCCCCCCCCATTCCCACT
>VZSR01001018.1:320679-401116 GCA_013398615.1 Brachypodius melanocephalos | reverse complement strand
GGCCTTGTGTGGATGAACAAGGAGCTCCTGGACAAGGTGACACTGAAAGGATGCCTGTGGAGGGTGGGAGCAGGGGCTGTAGGCTGGCAGGAATAGAGAGAGATTGTCCAGAGAGTAGTCAAGGATCAGGGTAGAGGAGATAAAGCTCTGAGAGAATTAAATGTGGCCAGGGACACCAAGGACAAGAAGAAAAGCTTCTCCAGGTGTGTTAGTGATGAAAGGAACACTAGGAAAAATGAGGACCCTCTCTGGAAGGAAAAGGGAGTGTGGAAGTCGAGATGGATACTGCACTCAGTGCTTCTTTATTCCTTCAGAGGGCTCCAAGTATCAGCTGCTCATCATCTAAAAGGATCTCGTACCTTTTCTCAACTGCAATCCCAGGGGTGGCTCCACACGGCTCTCAGGGTTTGTCCAGCTGCACCTGCAGCTCCTCTGTAGACAATGCCTCAGCTCTTCGTCACACTGGACACTGTGCCCAGCTCCATCCAGGCTGACCTGGGACTCTGCGGTCCCTCTCACACCCTCCTGTCCCTCCCTCCTCACAGCACGGCCAGCAGACCCCAACTGGCTCCCTCCCAGCTCACTCACTCTTTATCACACCCAGCTGGGAGGGCACTCTTGGATAATTAACACGGCTGCAGTAAATCAGGGGCAGGATTATCTTCAGCACCATCTCTGTCTCCCCACAGAGCACACCCAATTGCCCGAGACATGGCAGAGGCTGAGGCGCTCCGTGACAGTTTTCCCCATTTCCACCAGGAAGTGCTCCAGCCACACTCCAGCTGGAGTTTCAGGAGGGAAAGGCAGGGCCTGGGAGACTGAAGAATCCCCTGCTGAAGAAGATGGGATTCAAGACCATCTAAAGCACCTGAAGGGCTACATCAGTCCACAGGACCTGATGAGATGTAGCCACATGTCCTGAAGGAGCTGGTGTCTCCCTCCCCAGACAAATTTCTACAGCTCTTTCTACACCACTCATAGATGACACAGGCCTTCCTGTATTTCAGGTGTGTTTCCTTGGAGGGAAGCAAGAGGTTTGGGCACACTCCTTATTTTTACCAGCTTTTTCCATGCAATCCTTCAAAACCTAGCAGGGCTATTGCTAAAGCTGAACCCTGTGGGGTGTAAGAAATGTCCCCCGCCTGTGGGACACATCCACCCCCACCAGTGCTCACAGCATTGCTGGGCTTCCCCAGCCCCACTGCAAGCTCCCGTGGCAAAGCTGCAGGCAGCCAGCACCCTGCTTCACCTTGCACAGCCCCTGCTTGCAGTTCAGGGCTGTAGGATGCACAATTTGAACATGAACCCCCTTTTCCACATCACAAGATGCAGTTTCTGACACAGGCAGACAGTACTGCATGGAGAGATGGGCAGGAAAAGATAAAAGCAGTGTTCGTTCCCCTGTGATCCCAGCTTCCAGGAGCACTTCCACACCATGCCACTGCTTTGTTTATTCCCTGTAAGGTGGCTCAGTTTGGGCCAAGGCCCCAGCTCAGCCCCCTGCACTGGTGGGTTACAGGGTAACCTGATGGGGTTTCCTGGCTCTGCCTGGGCTCCCATCAGTCAGCCACACACCGATCCCAATCCTACACCAGCATCCCAGTCATCAGCTCCTACCAGACACAGCTCAAGAGAACTTTAGTTCAAGGCAACTGCAGGTCTAGCAAAGGAGACTCTTGATTCACCAGACACCCAGGCAAACAGCTCGAGGGAAAGGCAGTTCTGTAGCACAAACCCCAAATCCTGCAACAGGACAATTCCTCAAAAAAGCAGGAACCCTTCACTTGTTACCTTCAAGGCTGGAGAGCAGCATGTGAAAAGCAAAGCTGTCCTGATGATACCGGAGACTGGAAAATGCCTGTTCTGGCACAATGCTCCCTTCTCCCACATGCCACCAACATGTCCTCTTCATTTTTCACCCTTCCAGCTCCATCCCTGCATGTCTGCTTGTACCAAAAACACCCAAGCAGAGTAAAAAACAACAGCCCTCAGCCTTTGGTGCCTGTAATTCAGCCATGGCCTGATAAACTCAGCCCCAGCTGCTGCAGAACCCCCCAGGAGGAAGCAGGTTCACAGATCAGCTGCAGTTAAATCTACTGCACTTTGTTACATCTGAGAGCCTTTCTGCATGTCCAAGTGAGGAAGAGCCCACAGGAGCAGGATGCAAACCCCCCTCGGGGATCTCCCAGGGGTGCTGTGAAACACACAAGCTCTGGACTTTTCTGGGTGTTCAGCTGCTCGGCAGTGGGGCTTCTGCCACCACCTGTCCCCACAGGGTGAGCCCAGGCTCGGGATGAGGAACAGCCAGGATGGGGCTGGCAGGAGCAGCGAGCTTGAGGCCCACAGGCAGAAAAATAAACCTGCTGGAAAATAAAGAATCAATCAGCTTTGCTATCAACAGCGGTGGAAAAGCAGGAAATGGAGGGGAGAAACCATACAAGGTGGAATTTGGAAAGACTTAGCTCAAATCCACACATCCACTCCCCAAAGGCCAAAAGGGTATACTGATGCCAACCCAAACTGAGTGCAGCTCCAGCAACCTCTGTTCATATATTCAGAGACTTCTGTGTTTGGCACAACCATTTAATAGCAGAATTGAAAACTCAGTATGTTCCATTTTAGTCTTGCGTGGAAAATCAGTGCAGGTGATAATCTAATTGTACAACAACATGTTTAAAAAATTTATTTTACATTATATACATTAGGGAACATATTCCAAAGCATTACCCATCACAACAATAACGCAGGCCATAAATCACTTTTAATTTAGTGTGGTTTTAGTGTATATTATCACAATAAAATATAAAGAACATATACAAAAAAAGGAGTCAAATGTGTGCATTTTGCTTAAAACTTGGCATTTACACACTCCGTTGGAAAATAGCAATCAAAAATACTTCTGATCAAAACTAAGTTCCCGTGATGCGTAGTAACCACTGTATTGTTTCAATGAGGTAGTAACTAAATTTTGGCCATGTGCTAACATCCTAAAATCAAGAAAAGTGTGAAAATGGTTTTAAGGCCAAAAAAAAAAAACCAAGTCAAAATGGCAACATCTCTGAGCCATTTCCACAATGTGGAATGTTGCTTCCTTTTCATCGTGATATGAAACTATTTAGTAAGACAAACAGTAATAACTACTTTTTTATCATTGTATACACTAATAATTCAAACACCTATTGCAGAATTACAGCCAGGTACCACTAGTCTGGGACTGACACCCATCCATAAGGTATTGTTTTCAAGCATAGAGTAGTAATCATAAGGAAAGTTTTAATTAAATATAAAAATACAGGTGTTTAACTGGTTTGTTTCACAAAGAAATCTACCCAAATAAACGAAATAAAGGAACTCTGAAGCCCAAGTCATATCCACAAAGTCACAGCTTACCTTTGTGACTAAATACATCACATCTCAATACATTGTGCAAACATGAACACCAGTGTGTTGTATTGAAATTAAAACAAGATTGTAATCTGATTACAGCCTTGGTTACAATTTCTAAAAGTTAATATTTATTTGTATTAGTAAATTACATATAATAAAATACAATAGTGTTGCTAAATGTACTATATTTGTTGCTAGAATCCCACTTTATAATAAACACATGAGACGTCCTTATAATAGTACCCCGATTTAATTTTTGCATCCTCAGTGACTTTTACATCTGTACAGGTAAGACACTTGTACTCAACAGGAGGACCTCTATCTACAGAAAGTCAGTGTAGGGCTTCAGCAAGAAGTTTCACTGAAAAATACTGCATATGTACAAAGATTACATAACAGTAAATTAAGCACTTCTGTGGTATTGTAACGCTTCTGTGTCCATACCACAAACAATTCTCGTCTTCCTCTTGTGCCACAATAAATTATAAAGTAATGAAGTGGGGTGGCTGCAGCCTTTGTGCAGTTGCAGCCGCTCAGGAGTGTTCTCCTCACGGTGAGCTGTGCTCAGTAGCTGTTCTCGTGCCCTGCCAGGATGTACAGGTTGCTGTTGGCTGTCGGGTTGTCCGTCGGTCGGCTCTCCAGCACCACCACCCTAAAGCGGAAATTCAAGAGTGTCCAGTGATCCTTCACTTAAAAACAGCCCTGGGGAGAGTTAAATATCCTTTCCTACGATCCATCTGACTGGTTATCATTTCCCTTTCCCTGGATGCCTTTGGTCCAGAAGCCCCTCAAACCAATGCCAACCTCAGGGCAAGCTCATGCTCTTGTCCAGACAAGGTCTCCAAAGATCTCCCCCAGCCTCTCTGGGCTCCTGCTACAGTGTTGAAGCATCCTCACCGTGGTGTTTATCCCTTTTTCCCACTGGAAATTCCCTTGCTGCAATGTATCCCTGTTGCCTCTCATCCTCCTAGTGAGGGCTTCTGCAATGTGTCCATCCCTCCCCTACTGGGCCTGTGCTTTCCTGGAGGTCTGCAAAGCAAACCCATTCCTCAGGCTCCAGTTCTGAGAGTTGTTGGTCTGCCCCTTCCCACAGGAATGACGGGTGAACAAAGCTGATCCTTCTGTAAGCATTTCCAGTTAATGCCTGAGCCCATGGAACCTAATCCACAGAAACTTCCTCCAGCTTTCAGAGTCCCAGAGCCAAAAATCTGCAGGCAAAGAAAATCCTCAAGGAAAGGACTGCTATGCAAAGAGCCTTTTCTCTTACTTTTTCTTGCCACCCACTTTTGGCCAGCATTGGAGACAAGAGACTGGGTTATATTGGCCTGCAATTGCAAAGATCATAAGGGATGTCCTAGATCAGACCTTTCTCTTCAAAGAAGAGAAATTAGCCATCACAATTTTGCTTCACAAACTATTTAAATTTTTTTCATCAGGCAAGAACTGCTAAACTGCTAAACAGACCAGGATGTTCATGACTGACTTCTCCTCCACAAACAGCCTGAAGTGAAAGCAGATGGTGGGAAACTCCAATCCATCCCTTGTGCATTCAGACAGGAAAGTTTGCTTGTTGCAGAACTATGGCTCAAAAACCCTGACCTCTCCTCCACGTGCTCCATAAAGGGAACCATAACACCTCGTGCCATGAGGAGAAAGCAACACACAAGCCTTGGTGGGACTGACATCAGGTTTTTGATTTCCCAGAACACCAGCTCCTGTGAACTGCCTAGAAAAGGACTCACGTTATGGAAAAAGGCTTCACAGCTCAAGCACAAAACAGGACAGAGCTGCAAGGAAAAGGGGATATAAAGAAATTGGAGTTCATGTTTCTTGCAGTGCAAACTCTTTACATTGTCTTAGACTTGAGAACCTATCAAAGGAAGCCAGAAACAGATGGGCCCACATTTGGGGAAGAGGACATTTTTACAAGGCAGTGTTTTGCTATGTCATTCTAGGATGCCACATGGGTTTGCTGCAAGCAGCCTAAGACAGAGGCAATTCTCCAAAGGAAAGGTAAAGCCTATATTTGCACTTCTTGTGAATTCATTACTGGAGAAACTGTCACATCAGCATGCACTGCTCTGAAGACAAAGCAGCTGCTGCTTCTGTGCCTCTCACAGCAGTACAAAGTTCAACACCAGGGCAGAGAAAGTTGAGGAAGTCAGTGTCACTCCTAAAACAGCAGCTGGGTCACACAGACAGGGTGTCACTGTCCCAAAAGCAGATGCCAAAGGACAGCTACACTGGGAGCTATCAAAGCTCTTACAAGACCTGAACTGTCACGTTGGGAGAACAACTGGTAGATTTCCTTTCTAGGGGTGAAGTGAGATATTTAAATTTTTAAAGTATTTTTTGCATTCATCTCCAGAAGCAGATCTTGATGTGCTACTGCAGCAGAACAGCTCAAAGTAAAGATTTCACCAAGTTAAACAGAAGAATTATAATACAAAAAGGAAAACACTCCAGGAGACTGTGACTGCAGCCAAGTCAGAGCTTCTTGTGTGGCTGAGTACTTCTGGAAGCCCACAAACATTTTTAGAAGAATTTTTTTATTATTATTTAAGAAAAAGGAGAGTAAAAGCAAAGGATGGGAAGGTAGACATGTACACAAAGGAATGTCTAAGATGCCTAAAAAAAAAAGAATTTTCAAGGGACATGCAAAAAGAACTTTTACAAGGTAGAAAAACACACATTACTCCTTTATTTTAGTATGTCCTGTTTACTTCTCATCTTACCTGTCAGATCCCAGAAGCCTGAATATCCTTGTATTATCAGAAATTTCTTGTGTGATCTAGACAATAAAAATAAATATTTACATGTTAAGAGCACAAGTGTTTTCATTTTGTTTTTAACATCAGTCAAGAGACAAGATTTGAGTGTGACTGATGTTACTGACTGCCAATTAAAATCCAATAGAAATTATAACTGTCGCTTTTAAATAAGATATAAAAGTTTCTGTAATTCCTCCCACACTACATGAATTCCTCTGGTAGCAAGTGCAAGCACAACAGCAGGGCTCAGCTTGGTACTTGAGTTACCAGAAGAATTCTCTTTACAGCCATGGCTGAAGGAGATGGGGTGCAGTTAGTGTCACTCTAGAGGGGACACCCAAAAATGGGCCAGGCAAGTCACACACAAAACACATTTTGTTGAAATGCTGAATTATAATAAGAATGCACTAAATTCATATTCTGAAAACCTTAGCAGAGAAACATAATCTAATCTGTGGTACTTATATCTACTGCAAAAAGAAAACTTCATCTTCTGACATTTCAGACAAGTGCAACAGCCCTGTGGTTCTGTGGGTGGATTGTACTTGTGTGATACATCTTTATGATCCTGTGAACATCAAAGCACCCAGAAAACCACCCTGGCCATCAATGAAGCCAACCAGAGCCCAGTGCATGCTCCACGGGGTATTGAGTCACTCTGTGGACAGGCAGCCCTGTTTACAAAGCTCCTCTTCTACACAGCCAAATTTCACACTCTTGGGGAAAGCAGGCATTCTGAGCTCCTCCCCAGATCCTAGCAATGTTAGCTGACTTGGTGAATTCACTCCTGGTGCAGAGAACTTGCAAAAGAATTTTAATTCACAGCAATGAAATCCTTCACTTTTATAAGAAAATTAATTTCTGCTTTCTGTGAGGCTAAGGCTGTACAATCTTTGCCCAGATTTTGAGCTGCTTGTGTCAGAATTCACAGTTCCCTCTTTCATTTTTCACACTTGATCAAACCACTGTGGAAGGTCACAGTTGTGGAAGGAAATAACTTTGCAAGCAGTTCAAGTCATCCCCAGTTAGGCCAACTGTATTAGAATAGGGAATCTGAACTAACGATGTCTTCAAACAAAAAAATGCTGCAAGTCAGTCAGCTTTTTGCCCCAATCAACAACTTCCTACCTATTACACAGTCTAAAATTCCCCCGAAGTAACAAATATTGTCAAGTCCTGAGCCTGGCACTGAAGGCTTTTCATATTCCAGCAGAAAGGTTTATTTCTTTTAACAGCTGCAGCTGAAGGGACAGCCAGGAGAAGGAATTTATAAAAGCCCAAAAGCTGACCCTGGACGTGTTCTACAGAGAGAAAAAGTTTTAGGTGGCTTGCTTTCTGTCAACAGCCCAGTTCTGCTTTCAGTTCTTCATTTAGGTTCTGCCTTTGGCTTGACAACAGCAGAGCAGCCAGTGTGCCTGATGCTTTACATAAACAACAAAAATACATCCACTTGGGCTGCAGCACCCTGGGACAGGCTGCTCCCAGCTGGAGCCACTGAGGACCAGTGGGCAGAGCAGGGCACAAATGCCACAAGGAACATTTGCACCTTGGAAAGAAGCAGCAGTGTGACTGCAACCAAATTAAAAGAGCCACGAAATTCTTACAAAGTACAGCATTTTCACTAACAGGTACACAAGGTGTGCAGCAAGGGAGAAAAAAATATTCAAGAAGGTAGTTATAATGGCTTAACTCCATCTAAAATCACATCAAACAAGCTAAAAAAGAGACTACAAGGAGATTTTAGGAAAAAAACCGCAACAAACGATGTTTAGGTCAATCGGGTATTTTCTACTGAAGATGGAAAAAATATTTCTTGTGAAAGCCGGGCAATTCTTCAAAGTATTTGTAAGCCAAGACAACACGGAAGAGACTAAAAAACATCAGGCAACTCATTTGACACTGTGACAAGAAGGTAAAGTTTAGCAGTGGAACCACTGGCAAAGCCCAAATTTCTGCATCCATATGTGAGAGGCTCAGGAACTGGCAGTGGTCTTCAAAGCAATTTAAGGTGAAGATTAATATTACCAAGAATTGGGATATTTTCTGTGGCATCCTGGCCCGATCTCATTTCTGTTTTGCTTGTTAGATGTGAGGGGGCTCCTGGACAGCTCCACCAGTGCTTTACAGCTCATGAACAAGCTTAGAATGAGACTCCAGCTCCTAGGTCTAACCTGGGAAGCTACTGAAATGTTTCACTCTTCTCCACACAACAGCACTGTGCATTTCTCCTCCATGTGGCTTACATTAGAAGGCAGAATTTGAAGCAAAATGTAGCACTCACCTCATTTGATCTGAAGCTCCTTCCTTGCATGCCGTGTTTCCAGAATGCTAACACACTGTCTTGTAGACAGACTGGTAACAAAGAACACTGCCATCAGTTTGAGCCATAAACTCAACTCTTGCTTTTGAGGCCAAAAGCACAAGACTATAGTTTTGAAATCTGTGTGTTCCATTGTATGCCACCCACCCACTCAGACTGCAGAATGTCTCCCAGGAGTCACTGAACCTGCCTCAAAAGGAGCTGCATTTACACATTTATTTGTTTAACAAGCAGGGTTTAAAAACATTTCCACCTAACCAGAAAGTGTTCCAAATGTCTAGTCCTAAATGTGGCATTTTCTTTGAACACGAAATCTCTTTAATATTTGCAGGCAATACCTATGGAATTTTAACAGGAAAGTTCCAGGAGTGTCTCTGGAGACAGTCAGGACAGTACAGGCCACTGGGAGCTCATTTGTGACAAGCAGGGTGAAGACTACAGTACATGCACAGGTCCCAGAGTGAGAAGCTTCAAGTACTTGGAATCCTTCCTTCCCCCCATTCCCAACCATCAAGAGCCATAAAAGTAAACTTGTCAGTGGCAATGTTTTCCTGTCCTCTTTGTGGGAGGTTATCTTTGGAGGACCTGAAACTTTAAAGCTTCTCCTCAGAAATAAACTCCCTGCAACTCTTGATGTTCTTAGAACCCACTGCTCCTCCCTTCATCTGTGCACACATGCCTCTTACTCCTCTTTCAATAGTAGGTGCTGCAATCCAGGCATGTAACTACAGGAGAACTGCTAAAATAATCCCTTCTTTCTGTTTCACAAATTTCATTCATTCAAATTTCAAATTCTACACAAGGAAACAAAGTGTATGCAACCTGAGACATGTGGCATAATTTAGTCTTTGAGCTGCTTTATAATAATGGAGTGCACAAACACATGTGCAAAATGAGCTAGGCATGGGTGATTCAGGGAGTTTATGGAGGTTGTGTTAGGGTGTTCCTTTAGAGGCTAGAAGTCTCCATCATACTCCCAAGACATTTAGCTTAATCTAAGAATACTCCAGGATTATTACTCCATTGCAATTGCTCCTAGGAAAGCACATGCTGAACCTTTCACTGAGTCTTCTCATTCAAAGTGAAATGAGAGAGGTAAGCCTAGACAGGCAGCATACCTAATTCTTTACTGTAACATTGAACAAGTGAATCATAGAAGATCTCGAGCTGAAGGGACCCAGGGGGTCACTGCGAGCACGGTCCAGATGCTGCATGAGCTCTGACAGCCTTGGTCCTGCAACCACTTCTCTGGTGAGCAATCACCCTCTGAGTGAAATGCACATTTCTAATACCCAACCTGAATTTTCCCATATGCAACTTCACAGAATTTCCACGTCCTTACTGCTGGTGATGACTTTTTGGCTGCCAGAGCACACTGTTGACTCATCCTGAGCTCGCTATCAATGCCAACCCCCAGCTCTCTTTGTGCAGAGCTGCTCTGCAGCCTCTCATCCCCCAGTGTGTACACACAACTGGGACTATCTCATCCCAGATGCAGAATGCACCACCTGCTCTTGTTAAATTTCATCCAGATGGTGACTGCCCAGCTCTCTGACCTACAGGGCCATTCCAGAGTGACAATGAAAGCCAGCTTACCTATTGACTCAATCTGAAAGTCAAAGGTGAGCTCCGATGACAGCTTGCGGCTGGATTTTAACCTGCCTTGCAGATTCACGATTTTTATGCAGCCTAGACAATAAACAACAACATGTTAACCATGGATTATCTTCAGTATAGAACCCAGTTTGAGGACAGACAGTATGCATGCATATGCACACATATCTGTTTAGTTGATATTAAACTTACAGTCCAGACACACCAAAATGGTATCTCTCTCCAGCTGTGTTACATGGACAACACTCGTCTCTGTAGTGTCTATAAAAAAAAGGCAGTGCTAGTTCAGAACATAAATTAGCAGGAAATTTCAGATGAAGTTCTAGAGATTGAGACATTTTGATAGGTTAGTGTGTTTTATCTACCTAAAAATCATCATCTTACCAGTGACATTACTCTTCTCTTAGAGGTGCATGTCCACTTATCCAACATGTTGGCTGTGACAGGAAAACTGAAGCTATAATATTAAAGTATGGATTTAATTCAGCCTTTTCTGAGCCATGTCAAAAAAGCAAACTGACATGTACATTGTTCTCCAGTAATTCTCTGTTGGTGTAACTGAATACTGCTGTTGCCAAAAGGCAGAAATATGGGGCTGTCCACACTATGCTGTTTCACTGCACTTTGCTTCTGTCTTTACTTCTAAATCCTGAGAGGGACTTATACACTATTACTTAATTCTTGCCGCTATTTGCAGAGGTTCCATCCCCAGATGTTCCAAAAATAGGGGCTTATTTCCTTCTCCAAACCCTCAAAAGAAGGGCTATTTTCTTCTCTTCTGAGTTCCAGCTGCAGCAGTCTCCATCACAGCAAATGGCAATCTGACCCACAAGTGATCAGTGGACATGTCAGCTCAAAAAAGCAGTGAAGTTTTGGTCCATTTGTTTTTTAACATTAAAGTTACATACAAAGCAGCTCTTAGTAATTCAACATTACTGCCAGATTCTGTAGGCATTTTTCACATAGCAAAGACAAACTCAGTGTATCCATTAGACATGAGAAATTAGAGCACACTACCTAGAACACAAAAGCAGCTTCCAGTTAAAATTATATTAAAAAAAATCTGTTTGCATCATTGCTCTCCTGCCAGCAGGGGACAGGAATAAGCTGATACAACAAAAGGGTTTCAATTTGAGCTACAAAAACAGAAGAAAACAACATAGACACAACACTAGAACACATAAGTAATACAAGGAAATTAAAGAGTGGAAGGCACAATGCAAAAAAAGAACAGAGAAGGGATCAGGACTCTCACATTTATGCACCAGTGCAGGCAATATTGAGAGAGAAATGACAACAGAACATTTATCTCCAGTGTGCTTCTCTTATGGGCTGTGCTATAAAGTCACACAGTTACAGGTAGGAATGAAAATAAAATGCATGGTCTGAAGCAGCAAAGTGTGTTAACTGGCCATCCACTGCTCACTCTGGGTACTGTAACTATGCTTAAACTGTATCAAAACCTGATGCACCGTTCAGCAGCAGGAAGGTCAGTGCTATCTTCCTGGTGGAAACTAATTCTTACTGAATCCCACAGTCCACACATGTGTGCCAGCACAGAGCTATTTACACATTCATCATGAATCAACAAGGGATCCATGAGAGGCAAACCCAAAGCTATTTACAGCTTCTAAACCTACTGCAATGGTTCCCTACTGCATGCAGGTCCAGAGGGCAACCTTACAACTAACCAAGTCCTTCTCAGCACAGTTCCTTGAGAGAATTTCTGCTGTTCTCAGCTGGTGGCTGCCTCACTCCTGGTGCCCACACTGGTGATGGGCAGGCACCTGGTTTCCTGCTCCCAGTGGTCCTAATCCTCTCCTTGCTTTCCATCAACACCAGAAGAATGCTCTGTCTCAGCAGGAGGCTGATAACACCATTTCTAACCACAGTGGCACATTGCAAGAGATCCAAACTACATCTTCCAGAGATGTCAAAAGGAATTGCTCAGAATGCAATTTTACCAGAACCTATTCAAAAAACACAAGTCATGGTGCCAGGGTAGAGCACAAAACAGCCCAGGGGGTAATAAAGTGCTCCCTAATTTATGGAAATGCAAGAAACCGTAACTCCATCCTCTGCTATACCAAAAATCTCAAGGAATCCAATCAGTTCAACAAGGAGAAACACAAAAAAAAGAAGTGCATGTTCAAGCAGGTTCAACCAGATACCCCCCAAGCAGAGAACTTACAATCAACACTTAGCCTTACTGATTTAAGCATTTGCTCCCCCGGAGAAGCCTACCTTTTAGTACTTCAGCTACAATAGAAGAGCAAAGAACATTTTGGAATGCAATGACAACAGCACACAAACCTGTTTCTGTAAACCACGAAGAGGTAGAATTTGGGTTGACAGTCTCAAACTTCACCACCTGGTTGAAGTCTCTTCCTCTACTGACACCAACACAAACTAAAGGGAATTCCTGCTCAGGGACTACCAGCATTTCAAACAATCTCAGTGGACAAGGTACAGGAAAATCTATGTGCTAGATGGATAAGCAGAAACAGATATTAGAAGGGAAAAAAATGCAGTCTGAGTTAGCTGAATATCTAATATCTATTACATATTCAACTGTACAGTGAATTTTATTCCATGCTTTGTAACATTAGGTTTACTTCTTCAGATTACAGGAACTGATAAATACAAAAGGCCTGGGTTAAGAAGCTTGGAGCATCTCATGCCAATTCAGTTAAAATAAACCAGCATGTGTTTTATCCTGTGTGTTCTTTGCAGCTGCCCACAGACAACAGGGGTGCTCATCACTGCTGAACGCTTATTTTGAGTCACTTAATACATGACACATTTAAATAGTCTTTTTCAATATAATGTAACAGAAACCAAAAGATCTAATAAATCAAGAAATGGCTGATTCTTGTTCTTAACAAGCCACTACAAGCTAACTAGAAGTCAACAAGACAGTAATTGTAATTTTACCTTGATTAACATAAATTTTTGCATTGGTTCAACCCATTCTAACAAAACAATGCTAGACTGTAGTGCTCCACAAAGATACTTGTGGCCTGTGTAGGGATTTCTCACTGCCAAGAAAGGATAGAGAATATTAGTGTACTAAGCACATACAAATTATAAACAATTGCCAACTAGGGAAGAGACCATTTCCTTTTGGAAAATATCCACCACCCCCACGCAAATCTCTTATATATTTAAAACCCAGCTGATTGCACACACATTTGGAGTGTCTTGGGTCTCATGTGCTGGTTTGCCTAAGCTATCTCAAAATCACCACAAGCAAGCTGTTAAAGAATGGCTCTTCCTACAACACAGTTACCCAGAGGCAGTGAACGACAGCTCAGCTGCCCTCCAAGCACTGTCACAGCAAGTCTGAAATCCAGGAGCTCTGTAATTCTGAGGAATACTTCCAGAACATCAGGAAATCCAGTTGAAACTGAAGAACAATAGAACAGCAGGAAGTGCTGCTCTTCCATTGTCAGAACTCAATTAAAAACTGGCAGAGAACAATAAAGTTGCAAAATCGGGCCCTGTGAAGTTTCACAACTTCAACTCCACAATACTGACAAAATTTCACTCCTTAAGCACTGCCAACATTTCCTTAGAGACAAAAGTGTTACCTTGCACTTTGTACAGATACATTTAAAGGCCAGCTTTTACTGTGCAGTAAAGTGATTGTGGGCCATCAGGCAATAAACAACACAGTTTAGGTAACAAGCTGCTCTACAATCCAGAACTATCCACACAAGTGAAATGTGCTTAGGCTACCTCGTTGCCACAGAAACTCATCAGCAATCCCTCAGCACCTCAACCATCAGTGCTTTATTGCATTAATCCAAGTTCTCACCCAATGTCAGCTGAGGGAGACAGCTTAGGAGGCTGAGCTGTCTCTGAATAGGAAAACTCCCCTCATAATGTCAAGTACCACAGCACCCCTGTTAAATTCTGTGCCTGGAAGGGCAGCAATCACAGAGCAGCAAACCACAAGGCTCCTCACTCTAGGAACAGAAACCTAGAAACATACTGACTTCCAAATTAATTTTTCTGTCAGAAAGTCAGAGTTTTTCCATCCTCTGACCCATCACTTCACCCCTGTCATCCCATGGGTGTTCCCTGCAGCATTCATTAACACTCACAGTGGTTTGGGGTTGTTTTAATCTATCTGCCTCCCTTTTAGAACATGTCTGAACACAGTGCAGCATTGAGACTTTGGTAGCTGGTACATAATTAAACCCATTGTGAAGGCTCCAGAGACAACATTGTCCTCAAAGAATTAAAAATACTCCTTTGCTCTTTATCACCCAATATTGATAACTGAAACTTCTGCTAGGAATGCAGGTAGCTCAGTCCTGATGACAACTCTGCTAAATTTCTCCATCCATGGAGTTTGGGTTCTCCAGGATTGGTTTGAATTTTGCTTCTCTGCATTTCCTGTAAATTGTCTTTAAATATAAAGAGCTAAATGGGAAAGTTTTCACTGCTTAAACCTAAAGACTAATCTGAATGAGCTCACCATCTGCACAGCTTCATAAAAATGACAAAGGTCTCTTCTCCCTCCACCTCCTAAACCTGACTCAGTAATCTTAATATTGCCACCATTTGTGCTGCCCCCTCACCCTTATTCCCCAGACCTTTACTTACCAACACAACACTTTTGACACCATTTAGTGTCAGGAATTTTCGTAGATACCGCAAACTTCCTACAAAAGGTAAACACAAAATTATCAATCAACTAAAACAATTGAGTGAATTTTCTTTTCAGACAGTCACTGAAAGAAAAACATCTGCCACACCAAAAAACTAAAAAATACAAGTTGGTGTATTTCTAGTGAAATCATGGAAACAATAACGTGAAAATTTATCAGAGAAGCCAAAATGTTATTTGCTGGTAACAGGATTCAGAGTTTCTACAGGGATTAGAAGACAACAGGAGCTATTGAGTCTGGCCACAGTACTCTTGACAACAAAAAAACACCCTAAATTGATGCTGTAGAAAAGATGGGAATAAATAGATGGATAGACAGATGCTGCACTCAAAGCTATGAACTGGGAAAACAGTTGTGTAACATTTGAAATGGAACTGTGCAGAAGTGACTGATAATGTAAAAGGACTGAACAGCATGAAAACTGAGTACTGGTCACAAATTTTCCTTGGAACAAGTCATGGAAGGTTTGAAAGGAGCTGCTCAAGGACACTCCAGGGAAAGAAGCTGCAAAGGAGACTTATCACAGACATTTTCTGCTACTCAATGTCTGCCTACCAAGTATCATAAATGGAGGTTAGAACATTTTGCAAATGAATATACAAACCTCACAAATTACTTCAAATTCGATTTTGCTTTGCCTTTTCTCTACCAAAACCTCTGCTTTCCATTTAGCATGTAGCACTCATCATCATGGCACCCAAAAACTTGTTTAAGAATATGCTTTACGGTCTGGTAGGGAGAAAAATTACATTCCCCTACATACTTCAAATGTCTGTCTTTGGCCTGGCTGAATGTGACTAGCCTGACACCCCACAAGCAGAGGGATGATCTAAATCAATCTCTCCTGCCTTTGAATGACTGGCTTGGCACTCACATTCAGGTTGTGCTGCATTTTTCTTGGGAAGTGACATGACTGGACAAGAAATTTTCTGAGTCCTCTGCACCTTAGGTGAGGTACCATCCCAGGCAGAATCTAGTATGTTTTCCTAGCATGATCCTTACGGTAATTATGGTTATTAGTGTCCTGCTGATTCAGTTCTCAAGCCAAAGTCACTCAGAAAGTCAAATTTGGAAGAGAGGAGCAGAATAGTGCAGGTACACAGAAGGTAGCAATTCAAAGCACAAACTATCTCTTAGTTATTTAGAATTTATCCTCTAGGAAGAACAGAATTTTCAGACAAGTGCTGCACCACTGTTTGCAGGTAACTGTACAAGGAGCCTTTCCTGAACCCAAGAATTACATGTTAATAGGCTTTTAATAGAACCAAAGGTAGCAGAAAATCAAATTTTCTATCTATTTCTGTTAGGATTTCCTAACCAGCGTCTCGCTATGCACTTTAAGAAACCAAGATTTTTTCTGCAAACTAAATTAATGTTATTCCCTTCTTCTGCTGGGATTTGAATGGGCTACTGCTGAGGCTTGTTTGGCAGTGTCCTGGTTCTGGCCAGGACAGGGTTAATTTTTGCAGCAGCCAGGCAGGGCAGAGCCATAGATTCTGTTTAGCATCAAGAACAAGCAGGATTTACCACACCAGACTACACCTGAAAAGAGCTATGCCCAGAAACAAGAAGTTTCACAACCAGAAGGTAAGGTGTACCAAAATCCATTTCTCTAACCCAAGTAATTGACATCCTGACCCCTGGCAATGCAGGGCTCAACCCTCTGGTGAATGCCCAGAGCCACTGACTGCAATCTGCGAGCAGAGCCCCCCACATCAGGTGTTCCCAGAGCTCAACAAGCATGTCCTGCACTCCCAGAGTTCAGATATTCTGACATATCCAGTGATGGGTATTTACCTGGGAAGTATTCGGTCAGGGAGTTTATGTGCTGGAATAGCAACAGGTAACTTTTGCATTTGCCTTGCATAATCAAAGAGTCCTGGTAGATTATGGGAATAAAGCTGAGAAGCTTTACCTGGCAATTAGAAAACAAACCACACTTCAAACACAAAACCAAGTGTTTACCAGCACCACCACTCCAAGACAGCCCAGTCACTTACCAGATATTGATAACAAACAATTATTCATGACATACAACCAGGTACATCTTCGAGGAAATAGCTGCCAAATGCAAGGAAAAACAAAGAAGTAGCATTCCATTGGATACAGGCAAGACAATCATCAATTAGTATCTGCTTAGATGACAGGAAAAAAAATAATATTGACTTGCTTTTTGCAGTAGATATGATTATGGGTTACACTAAGCTCAGCTCAAGGCAGCTTGGTCTCCCTCTCAACAAACCAGACCTCTCTGCAATGTCTGCACCCTGCAGGATGAACCAGTGCCTCCAGCTTACAGTGTCAATGCTGTCCTTGCAAATTCCTCCATCTGGATGGCAGGTGCACAGCTCCCTATGTAGGGAGAAGGCAGGAAAGAAAACAAGGCTCCCAGAGAGTAACAAAAGAGCTGGAGAATACAGAAAGGCTGGCAACTTGCATTTTCCCCCTCCCCAGCCACCCTTTATAAAGTTCCTTTTTGTAAGACTTTGCAAAGACAGAGCTTTAGGTGGAGTTCAGGAAGCTGAATTCATCAGCAAAGCTGCTTTTAAGACCCAAGAACAAACTCCTGTGAATGGAGAATCTCCTTGCTTCTCTGGAGCTGAAACACAAGGTTTGTTGCAAAGATTCTCTACTGTAATTAAGTTTTATGGAAAGAAGAAACTTTCATCCCAAATGCACGGGGGAAATTCCACACTATTTACCCAATCATTTAACTGCAGAGCAAGGCACTAAATGCACTATCAAACTCAAAACACAGAGAGATGAAGATCTCCTACACAAACACGGTTCAGCCTACAAACACAAAAATGACTGAAAAGCATCCTCAATAGCAAATATTTAAGGTAATTCTCAGTGTAGCCAATGCCTATGTAAATATAGTAAAAACCATTGTTACAAAGATTATACAGCATTAAACTGAGCGGTTAAAAATGTGATTTTTTTTAAAACCAGAAATATACCTGCTCCATTGATGTTTCATGAAGCTCATTGAGGTTCAGTGTGTAAATACCTTCTTCTGCTCCAAATATCAAGTACTGATCTGCAAGCACAAACAAAAAGAGGTAGAAATCTTGGTTTAAGGAAGGCTATGTACACCTTTACTAAAAAAGCATTTACACATGTGGAAACAAATCAAACTATAACAGTTACAGTGTCTGAAAGCATAGAAAAGAAATCCTGCTAAGGAAGCTTTGATTTATGAATGGGGTGTTTTAAGTCATTAGGAAAGCTCAGGGGGGGGTTTGAGTAATAATAGAAAATTTTTTAAAAGCAATTCAATCACAAGCAGGAAACCAATGAATAATTTCAGCATATCCTACTCAGACATTTCCATATATTCTGGAAATATCCACTGCCTCCTTTGAGAGTACTTCTACAGCAGTATTGACATTTTGCAGTATTGGAACATTTTCTCAGCAGTCTGAGGGTGCCTCGCTTCTTGAACATAATCAAATCCCTGATTGTACACAAGCACGCAAACAAGTATGTACACAAAAATGAGATTATGTCAACTGCTAAGGATTTACCCTTCCCTAATTCCAGTTGCTAAAAACAATACCAATATTTGCTTGCTGACCAGCTCAGCATTGTGTCTATGTAGCTTATAATAAAGGGTGTAATGGCAGGCAAAAATATTACAATATTACCAACTATCCCTTTTATCAGGCTAGATATTAAAGCACTAAAATCTATGCAAAAATAAACAGCTGTGGAATCCTGTAGGGCCAGAGAGATCTCAGGGGAAAAATATCAAATGAATGATAAAGAAATCAATCTCAGCTAAGACTTCCAAAGATCAGATGTTTTACAAATAAATTAGGATTGTCTTCTTTTGGACTAAAATGTTGAGAACTGTCTTTAACTTCAATATGTAATTTATTGCTTTTAATCAAAGAAAAAAACTTAAACCAATATATCTTAAATTAAAACAACACAGCTTTAGACAGCAGTGGCATAATGAAAGAATGACTCCTGCTTATATGAATATATGTCTGTTTTAAAAGGAATAGCCCTGCTCATCTAAGCACTCTCGAAATTCAAGGAGAGGACAAAATGGGTAAAATACTCATCATAGTAGTACCTCTTGTATCTGGATTTATCCAAGACGTTGCACAATGAATTTTCAATGGACAGCCATTGAAAACCTTTGAAAAGCAAGCACCCATCTGTAGAAATAAAAATATTAAACATACACATTTGAAAAATTAAAACGTGACCTTCCCAAAAGGATTCATTTTACTTCAAGTAGTAACGAAAGATTAAGAGTCACACCACTGGCTTAGCATTGCTAAATCATATTAGATTTTTAAGCAAAAACCCAAATACTACAAACATTCAAATAATGTGCTTTTTCACCCTGCTCCCAACATGCATTTGTGTGACTCAGCAATACTCACATGTACTTTAGGTGTGGGAGGAAGGCCGTTACTAATTGGTTTCTAGAAAAGAAAATGAAAAAGTATGTTTACACTCACACTGCACTTCAACGTGTGTATTCCCTCCCCACACACAGCATGATTTTCTTTCATTAAAATCTCTGCCATGATTCCCTAACACTCCTCACTGAATGTTTGCACAGCCTTGTGCAATATTTTCACACTCAAATGGTGCCTGTAAGAAGGTCATTTCCAGGACTAGAGAGTTTAAGCAATACTGTAACAATTGCCCAACCCTTCAGTATCACAGCATTAAATGTCACCACTCAGTGTCATATGCACTTTCCTGTGTCAGAATCAATTTCTCCTACCCCAAATTAGCTTCTGAACAAAGATATTTTACAGGTAAACACACAATTTCAAATAACAAGTTCAAAGCTGTTCAGGTAATCCCACTTTCCCAAATATTGCCAGAATTGCTGGCACTTCCTCAAAACAAAACAAAGACTCATCATCACGTTTCTTGGCTATTTCCTCTTGACTTCTCACAAAAAATTTACATTTCCAGCCTCACCCTTGGAAGGAGCCCTCCAAGAGGGCAGTCTCATGTTACATTGCATCTGTTCTAACTCCAGCCAATTCCATTCCCTCATTTCCCAGTTTGCTCTAACAGCCATTGCTCAGTACAACACATGCCACGGCTCTCATGATGTCTCTGAGGTGTGGGGAAGAGCAAGTAAATTGGATATATTTGTGATTATTGTGTTTGCTTCTAAGGAAAATTAACCACTGACAAACTTCAGCCTGTATCCCAACTAGACAACCAAGGAAAGCTGTGCTTTGATTCCAAGGTGCCATCCAGCATCATTTCCATATTAAAGAGCACACCTGCTCCTTTTCCTGGCACGTGTACAACAGTCAAGACAACTCTAAAAGGACACCCAGAAGCTTCAATACCTACCAGGATTTCCTTCTTTTCTCTCCTTGAAAAGCTAGTGTCTCTAGCTTCATTCTGCTGATGTGGCAGCTCCTCCCTTTCACCATTTAACTGCACAGAAGTGACTCCATTACCTAAAAAGATTAATGTTTAAAAATGTGTTCCCCTACCCTCACCTCAAAGAGTAATGACCTAAAAACGCTTCTCAGTGGGCCAGAATTTCCAACTGAGTCAGAACATTTACTGTATCCAATATAGTATAAAATACCTAATTTATTTCTGAAGCATGCATGTTCCTACATGTGCAGATATCCATCAAGCCACATTCAACTGTGTCAGGGACTTTAATAGAAGGTACATTTGTCCCTCTTAAGAATTAAAACATGTTTTCTTCATGAATTTTGGCTTTCATGCACTTTTTATACTTGCCCACCATACTTTTCAATGCGTACACAGCTAAGAATACAGAAATAAAATCCCATTAGATTGTTTAAGAAATCCTTGTACACTCCTTGGGGTCACTTTTATTACCTAAAGGATTCGATTTCTGGGGAGGTAACCGAGGAGGTGGTGGTCTGGGTGGAACATGAGATGCAGATTTTGCTGGACTCTCTGATGTTGGGCACCTCTTGATTGTCCCTTGATTTTCATTTTCAGAAGAGTAGGTTTCTTGGGGGATAAATATGGATTTAGGCTGAAAGAGACACAGTAATAATCAAAACATAATGAAAAAAGATTCAAAGCATCCATGGCAGTTAGCAATGAGGATAAAACCCCACATGCAGCATTTAGACCCTGAAATTTTCACAAGTAAAAAGCCACCAATACAGTAATTTAAATGTTCTCCATATAGTTGTTTTCTAAAGTGCATTTTTCTTCTGAGAAACCAAATCCCCCTCACTTACCTTTGGTGGTAAAGGAGGTGGCACTTTAGGTTTCATAGTAGCACTAGAAAGAGAAGAAACAAAACAAAACAGGGAGAGAAAATTCAAGTTGCAGTCTTCAAGAAGATACAGGGTTTATAAACGCCATACAAATAAATACCACGAACTCGTCAGGAGCACTATTACACCCAAGTAGCTGCATCACAAATACTTTCAAACATTTTGTTATACCTCAGCTACTGTATGAAAACAAGGATCACAGGTTCCCCCAGAGAGCAGAGAGTGCCATGAACTGATTTGTTGAAGATGCACAAACTTGTGCAGAACGAAGTAGGGAGAAACAGAGGAGACAACTCTTTCCATGCCAAAACAGCTTGGACCAACAGCACAAGATATTACCAGAAATCAACACAGCTGAAGCATCAGGAGCATTCTTCCTCCTCTGGTTCTGTGGTTTAAAAAATATGCTGCCTTTAAAAAGAAAACATTAAACTCTGAGATTTTGCATGTGTTGAAAACCTCTTCCACTGTCCTGTTTCCAAAACTTTTAGGAACAGAAAATTATTTCCACTAAATAAACTAGAATACAGCTGTGAAAACTTGACATGCTTCCACAATATTTCCTTTATTTTTAATTTATGTCCAAAGCAGTAAAATATCTGCCTGTTTGTTTACAGGCCAACAACTTGTCTGCTTGGCTTCATTCTTTTCAGGAGTTTCTGTCCTGGCATCTTATCTGTTGTCTGGATTTCAGAGAAGCTGGAAGGGGATTCTGAGAACAAGCTCCCCTGTGTCATGTACTTCAGCTGCTTTGGTGGTAGAAATGATCGTCTCTTAGTAATATGGGGCCAAGCTTAACTCTACACCATGAGGGTTCAAGCTCCATTTCCCTTTTGTATTCTTCCTGCATTTCAGACAAGCAATGTGACAAAAAGGCACCAATCTGGCACGCATGTGACAGATGTGTGTGCAAAGTGTGCCCTCATTTCAACAAGGGGATTTGGGTGCAGTTTGTCACTGCCATTCCTGCAGGGCAGTGCCCCAGTCATTTCTGCTTTCCCAGTTGCCATAACCAGGAAATTCGAGCATCAGCAGCCCTGCTGCACATGAGAGAAAAAGAAACATCAAAACAATCAAAATTATTAAATGAAGAGTGATAACTTGGTATTGTTCTCTGAAATACGGATCCTCTGCTGCTACAATCACCTGGTTTCATGCAGGGGCAGCAGTTTGGGCTGGAATGGCTACACTGGATTCACTGGTTTTGTTCTGGATCTGCAGGGAGAAGTAACTGATGTCAAACATGCTCCTCAACCTCACAGAATATAAATCAAACCAAAGCCATGAATCTTCAGTGGGCTCCACAGAAAGATATTCAAGACCAGGCAGATGAACCAATAATTGCAGCAGACACCAAGAGAAAGGCACAGATGCAGAATCTGTCTGCCCCAAGGTTGAGGGATTTAAGCTTTTAAACACTCTCAGGCCCTCTCTGTAGGGCAAAAGCACTCAGGATGAAATACTGGAAGAAATAAAAAATACCAAGACAATTCTGGAAGACAATCAGTGACCACTGGTCCCCAGGGTCAGATGAATTAGAACCTATCCCGGAGCTGTTTCCAGGTTCTTTCTGGCCTAACCTAAAAACCAAGATCTACAAAAACACAAGTGACATAAGCAGCTGAAGGCAATGCTGCTTGGAAGCTCTGATGGAGCTCATGCAAGGAACAAGGATCTCAAAGCACTGGACAAAGAAAGCCGTGCTAGCACTTCAAGACAGCAGGGATCAAGAGGTCCCAAGCCCTGGAACTTTACTGAAGTTGATGGTACTGGCTACAAACAGAGCAAGAAGTGTGGGGGGGAAAAGAACCATTTAAAAAAAAAGGTTTAAACAAACACAGAGCTGTACACAAAAAAACATCCAGAGGTTCGTATGGATGGAGGAACCAAGCTGAGGTGGCTCACAAAAGCACTAAAATGACTCAAAAAATCAAAGAAAGAGAGATTATAGTTCGTTCTCTGCAAGAGAGAGATGGCAGCAATAGATAACACATGTTTTAAAGGTTTCTGGTATGAAGCAACAGCTTTCCAAATTATCCATTAACAGAAAGCAAACAAAAATTATGGCTCAATGGCATCCTTCTTTTTGGTCTTTACAGCAGATTTCTTTAGGAATGTAAATCTACACATACTGGGTTTGCTTTTTCAATTGTTTCAGCTCTCATCTATCAAGCAAATAGAGCCCAAGAACACTTTTACCAGTAGGATTTAACATGAACATCATTAATTTGACAGATGCCTTTGCAGTCACATAACCTCGCTCTCTCTGAGTAAAGGAAGTCAGCTCTATTCCAAAAAGCAAGCACCCACACAAGCATCCTCCTAGCTGAGAGCACAGAACAAACTCAAACATCTAGAGAAGCCTGTAATGAATACATTTGATCTACTTTTCATGAGCTTTATTTTAACAGACAGTTATCACTTCTAAAGAAGGCACTTGGAGTGTAGTCAGACAAACAATGATGCCAAGATTTTGTTCCACAATAGAAAATAAAAAGAAAACTATCAATCAAGGAACAAGACTTCCCCCTCCTCCCAGTTTTTAACAATCAGCAGAATAAGAGAACTTATGGTGATGTAATCTAGCAACAACATTAAAATACCTATCTTTAAAGATGCTATAGCAAAAAGAATCCCAAGATGTTAGAGAATGTGATTGAACCTTTTTTTTTTAAATACTCATTTATTCAAGCATCTGATTTTATTTATTTTTACAAGAAGGACTTACTGTTTAGAGTCATCATCTGCATCATCATCATCTTCTAAATGTGCCACATGTCCCCTAGAAAAATGAACAAGGTACTGTGGTTGAGTGAGTTATATTAGAATTACCTCGATTGTTGTGAAAGATTCTGAGCTCAAAATCTACCTCTTTTATAGAATTTTGCTGTCTTTTTAAAAATCATTAATGTTTTTTAAAGCACAGCTGCAATCTAGACAGCTGTGCCTCTCTCATGGGGGCCCAGCAAGCACAGGGACAAACAAGAATCAGTTGTGACAGACAAAAAAATCAGTGCACAAATCACTTTTGAAACACACACAAGGGGGGAAAAAGAAATACAATTACCGCTGATGTAGTTCTTCTTCAACTGATTTTAAGAGACTCCTTCAGCATTAAATAAGAACAAGAACATAATTTAATTGTGGTACACAAGCACAATTATCCAAAGCCAGAACAAAAGCACCTATGATTCTATCAGTAAATAGTACAAAGCATGTTATTTCAGCTGGCTTTCAGAATGTTCATCCAGCATTCAGTAAAAATGAACATAGCTGCAATTTTTAAAAATTTATTGTTCATACAACACCCTTTCATGTGGGTTTATTAATGAATGTATTGCTATTAAGTGCAATGGTCCTTTTTCCCTCTTACTGTAGAACAAGGACCATGTTACTTTGATCCAATTTAAAAGAAATCCATACGAAAATCTTAATACTAAACAAAATAAACAGACTGAAAAGTATGAAACTGCAGTTGGGATAAAATTAATTCTTCCCTCATTAATTTTTGTAACATTCTGAATTTCATAGTCATGTTTTTGTCTGAAAACACAGAGAAGAATCACAGGACTAAGGAAAAAGAGGCTTTCAAAAGATATCAGTACTGATGATTTTTTTCCCAGTTACAGACTATGCAAAAATATCATGCTCTCTGCTTAGGTTTTCTGCATTTTTAGTATGATTTAATTTAGCAAATCAATGCTAGGCATGCTAATACTGGCATGCATGAATGTAATCAAGTAATTGTGTGCAAATGGAAAATTATTTCATAAGATTAATATATCAAGATGATTAAAGCTACGAGCATGAAGTTAAAGGGCTTGCCAAGAAAGGTGAGTTTTATTTTTTAAAGCATCTCTAACTGCATGTTCCTAGCGCACTACAAGATAAAGAAGGGCATGAAGTGATGTCAAAGAGCAGCACTGGCAGTTCCCAGCTGGGGGAAAATTGTGCTCGGTGGGACCTGTCATGCAGAACATTTTGTAAACAAGCAGATCAAGATAACAGCTCTCAAAAGGAAGCTTACACCACCATAATGACAAGATGGTCAATAAAGCCTCAAATACTGGAAAGTGCTGTGATTCTACATCATTAGAGTTACTATTGTTTTACAAATGAACAAGTGATTTGGGGATTTTAACTGACAGAAACGAGTTTGACCCATTTCACCACATTCATTTCAGCTAATCTTCCTATTATAGTCTCGAATGAATTAAAGACAGAAAATGCAGTTGCTTACTCACTTATTTCCACCCAAAAAGTAGCCACACTGAGGACCATGACCATATTCTAGCTGTAGATCCTAAAACATAAGAGAATGAATCTTTTAGGATGAACACGTGGCATCAACACACAGCCTGAGCCACGCTGCTGTGACACCTCTGCAGCACCTGAGATCCCAAATAAGCTGAATTCTCTGCCCTTCCTGCCCCCAACACCACCCTCAGCCACACTGCACCCAAAAATCTCCTCTCTGCCGGTTTGCTCCACCTCTAATTCCGTGTAACTCTGACCTCAGCCCCTGCCTAGCACACGAGAGACCCTTTGCTCAAATAAAGTCAGCAAACAAAACAACAACTAAAATAATACAACAATAAGAGGAAAAAAAAATCATAAAACTGAGGACTTTGCAATCTACCAGATTCCACAGTGAACCCAGCTACCCCTGACTGGCACATTTAGGGGTCATTTCAGAAGGGGAGTAGTTCTGGCAGGAAGCCTGAAATCCTTTAGCAGAGGGAAACATTTGAAAAATAAGCAGAGAGGACAATAAGTGTATTTATCACTCTGGTTATATCAAGATATGTTAGGAAGACCTTTTCTTTTGGGGAAAAACACAAAAACAAAAAAACCCCAAAAACTAAACCAGAATTAACAAAGTCCAACACTTCAGCAATCATGGATTGCAGGCTACACAGAAAAAAGATGTGGCAACAGGCCTTCAACACTATTTTTAAATAAACACCAGAATGGTATAAATATTTAATGCATTAATGGAATACAGAGACCTCCCTGAAGCACAATCAAATCTGCATCTGCTGGGAGAACACTGCTATAATTACAGTCTTTTTTTTCTCCAGGTGGAGCACAACAGGAGAAATCTGAGCATAAATTTGTTCCCAAAATAGTGAGTGTATTCACCAGGAGAAAAAATATTGATCATCTATATTAGTGATAAATGGAGCCACACTCTTCCTTCTCAGGAAACGTTTTAAAGGTCTCCCAACATCTCCTGGTGAGCAGGCTCCTTTCAGCTGCAGCCCAGATCAAAAAGCATGTCAGCCTTCAGCAAGACAGCCCAGATCCCCAAGCTTTAAGAGGAATAAATCTGCATTAGATGGGGCTGATCTTTCAAAAGGGCATTTTTCAAACCCAGAGGAAGTCTGACAGCAGATTCCCCAGTGTTCCAAGCTGATGAAGGAGAAACCACTGCAGCCCTCAGTTCCAGGCTGAAGGGCAATCCCGTTAATACAGAGCTGTAAATGCTGGTTTTTGCTTGCCAAGGAGTTTCAGGTTGTTTACTGCACCCTTTAGTCTGCCCTGTAAAGTTAAGTAGTAGTTTGCACATGGGTGTGTCTGCCACAGCTGTCAGTAGCATTTGGTTGCTTCAGTGACTTTAAGTATTTTCCCAAAACAAGTGAAATATTGTGGAAAAACCACTATGTAACTGATAATTACTTGCCAGAAAAGAATGTGTAAATCAGAGGGCTGAATAAAAACTGCAAATGCAAGCCTGGTGCTTGCATTTCCTGAACCATGGACAGACTGACTTTTCAATCTCTGTATCAACTTTATTATACATCTTTGTTCTAGAATTAAATGATTCCCAAAGCGCCAAACTCCATCCACTTTTTTAATCTGACTCCTCACCACCAGTGGATGCTCTACAATCCACCAGCAAGAAGCAGATTCATCTTGCTTTGCTCCCAGTACTTCTACACCATCTCAGAAGCTTCCACCTGCAAGCACAGGTATTTTGAGGGTTCAGGCTCTAATCACAGAGCAGAAAATGACAAGACTGGAAACATAAGATGTCACCAAACTCACAAGGAAGGAGGTTAAACAGGTTGTGTGAGTCTCTGTAAGAAGATGCCAGAACAAAGATTGGGAAATTGGTGAGAAAAGTAACCCCAGAACAGTGGAATGAAGTCTGAGATTTTCACCTTGAAGAGACAAGCTTTCAATGTTGCAAAATGCTGGGCAGACCCAAAATGTCTGTCCATTTGAATTTACAACTGTGCAATGTACGGCTATAGACACACAGCAATCACAAGGAAATTATCAAGAGAAAATAAATAAACCCACCTAAAACAAAAGGAGCCCTCCTCTGCCACCAGACCTTTTAAGAGTTACTAGAATTTTCCTTATCATAGATGACACCTGCCAGAATTGCTTATGTTTAAATGTTTTACAGGGCAAAACCTTTGTTTTGATTCCATTTACTGTTGTGTAACATACATCTGACTATGATTTTAATTGGACTCTTCCTAATCCCTTTAAATATTGCTGCTTTTCACCCCAAAGGTAGGGTCAAGTACTCCATTACCAGGGAAACTTCTCCTTTTGACCTCTTGATAAACACTGAGAGCTAGAGAGGTTTGAAAAAGTGAAATACATTTTTCTTCTACTTTCTGTTTCAAACACACACAGAATTTATAATTTTCTGTTAACTAAACCCATTCTAGCTACACATTTGGTACAGAAACATTGGTAAATAGTGCATGTATCCAGCAAAGCCTCCAGTGAGCCATAATTCTTCCCTGGTGGCTGAGTGAGGTTTTACTGGGCATTACTGCTACACAACCACGTCTTCCTATTTCAGTTCTCCATGCATTTTGTCTATGAACATCCCTTGCCTCCTAGCAGTAAAACTGAGCATCTCATTTCCTTCGTTACTTTTTCCAAGCAGAAAATACCCAAAACATACAGAGAAGGAAAACAAAAGAGCAACAACCACTGGTGCTTTTCCCCCCATTTCCACTTATTTTCTTCCGATCCTAAGGACCATGCTCCATTTCACTACTTAGAGCTAAAAAAGGCATGAAGACTCTGAAATTCAATTCTGAGAGCTGCAATATGTTTTTAGAGCTATGCTAGCTGAAGTAGGATAGGAGTCTTCATGGCTTGCAGCAAAGAAAAAGTATAAGTATGCATGTGTAGTGAGGAGAAAAAATATTTAAAGAAAAATGCTCCTGGGTAAGGTTTTCCGTTACCTTTATCAATCCCTTCAGTTCAATCTATTCCTACCAATATTTCTGCTTTTCTGCCACAACTAATTAAAAATCACAGAATAGCTATGCAGAAACATTCCACCCCTAAAAGAAACTGCTACCAAAACTATCACAAATGATTAAACCCTGAGTGTATTTACGAGCCAAAAGAAAACAAAACCCAACCATAACAGAATTATTGAAATACGAACAAATGTATAAATGCACCTGGCAAGGACAGCAGTGCAGACAGCAGGGGAGCTGCAAACCTCTAATGAATGCTTTGCTAAAGAAATCCTGAATGAACTGAAAACAATTATAAGTTGGAACCTGATAGATCAAACCCGAGTTTGGCTCAACTCCTCTGTCACTTTAACAATAAATTCCACACTATTCACTGTGTTATAGCCTCCAGGTTCAATTACTACAGCACCCTACTGAAGGCAGAAGGAAGCTAGAGATCACCAGGGGCTCCTTCCCATTTCATCTATTTTTGGGGAAGTCTCTGATGGTATTTCTCACTTAACAGAGTGTGCAGCCCAGCTCTCCATGTACGAAGCAGAACTATGTTTCTGCTCACTACGAAGGGGAAGAAAAATGTTGTGCCACGGAATTTCATTGTAGACCAGGATACCCTAAATGAAAATATTTTCATTTGGTTCAATGTGACATTTTGTTTTCTGAGTCAGAACAACAATAAGCTTTTGTGATTCAGGATCAACAGCGTAAGTTAAAAATGTAGCAGAATAAAGAGTACATATTTTTTTAAAGGTGACTTTGATTTAGACCATTTCCTGTGCTCACTGCAAATGCAATGCTCAGCTCTGCAACTTATTTGAGCCAGGATCCAAACAATTGCTTTTAAAATATACAGAAAGACAGTGAAAATATCTACCTAATGCAAAGTCTAATGTGCACATAAGACTAAGAAGACCAAGCAGGAACATGAAGAACTGTAAATGACAGGAAGTAGCATGTGCAAAGAACATCTCAAAGGATGGAAGGTACCCAACAAAGTTTCTGAGTAGTTGTCTACTTGCAGAAAAAAGATCTATCCTGAAACACAGAAGTGTCTGTATTGAAGCAAAATAGTCTGCTATTCATTTAGCTACGAATCAAAGGAGTATATTTGTAGAAGATGAAAGAGAAGCGCTATTTTGTCCTTTCTGATTTCAATTTGCATTAAGGGGTCCTGGGGTTTGGATACGAAATTTTCCCTGCAAACAAGAGCTGTACTGAATCTCTCCATTCTTCTGGTAGACCCAGGCAGGTGTCTCAGAAAAGCACAGGCAGAAGGAGGGGAAGAAGAAAAAGAGAGGAATGATTTTGAAGAGCAGCCACACCATAGGCACCAAATGTTTGGAAGGTAACGTGCAAAAACCGCCACACGATCCAGCTGTGCTAAATCCTGCCACTCACTCCCCAAATTTGCTTTCAACATCAACTGCATGTGGCCAAAAATATGTCTCAATCTATGGTAATTTTTTTTCTAAATGATCTTAGCTCTGCAAAAGAGTTGTTATAATGAGGTATTTTATAAAACCACTACAACAACAGGGAAAGAGCCAACAGTAGTAGGTGATACATCATACTTGTGAAAAAGTAGAATCATTTCCTCTTGATAACATTTGAAAAACTCATGTACCACTTCTCAAAGAACATATCTGAATCCAATAATGTCAGAGCAGGAGTGGGGAAGGAGACACAGAGAGAGAATCTCTGATTAGTGCATCCTACAGAAGAATGAACCAAGCAGTAATTATCTCCTCTAAGGGTTAGATCTTACTGAAGAATCTCACAAATAGATTACCACCAGCTCAGAATTCTCTAATCTGATTCACAATGAGCACAGGAGGAGGTGAAGAAAGCAGTGAAACAGAGAAAGCGCTGTTGAGTGCCTTTAAAAACACACCTCATGACTGTGACAACGACAGCACTTGGTAAGTTTTGTAATAGTCACGATTTTTGAAGAGTGTATTGAACAGCAGGGGGTAGAAGAAGGATGGGAAAGAACGGTCCAGTTACGAGACATGTTCTCATTCTGCTCTTTAACCCACAGATACCAGGCTAGCAAGAGATGTGACAACACTCAAAGAGGCCTAAAAAAATAAAAATAGAAAATTAAAAAAAAAAAAAGTTAAACTGCAAAGAAGAAACCAAAAGCAAACCAAACTGAAAAGCCAAAACCACACCCTCAAAACCAGAGGAACTGCTCAGGATGGGGGTGCTGCCACCAGGTAGGGAAATCTAAGCTACTGATCTCAAAACAATTTGTGAAACACTCTTATAAGGAAGCAATACAGAAATTTCTTTCCAAGAAAGGCAAAGACAGTCTAAGCTTTCACTAATTATGTTTCTGGCAGATTCAAGTCACATCAGGCCAACAGACAACATAACATACAAACAAACCCCTAAAACCAAAAAACATCACATAAAACCCAAGACATTCTCCAACACCCGTTTCCCATCTTCCTCTCAGTGCACTTATATTAAACATTTCAGAAATCCAGGAAAGTTAGATTAATGCCCTTCATTTAGTGCAGAATGTTTCTTCCTTTTTCTCAACAGTTTGTCCAAGACTTGAATGCATTACTTACCTAACTACACAGAGAGTAGAGAAATAAGAAAACTCACTTCCTAGGGTAATTTCTACACTGTGATGCTAACAAACCAAATTTTTTGCAGTGCAGCAACAGAAAATTTGGAAAATATATCAGACTTTAAATGATGCCAAATGCCATTCAAAACAGTTATGAGCCCACTTTCTGTTATTTCTATTAAGTGTACATTCATTCTGTAACAATTACCATCTGAACAATTCAGAGACACTTACATAATTTTATAATCTTGCATGGGATAACTTAAAAAAAAACTCAGACAAAAATACAACAAAAATGTTTCTTCTATTTTCAATCACCCTCCAAAATACTAACGAATTATACACCATATGGCAGTAAAGAAATTAGAATGACTGCATAACACTAAGCCCCTTCTGTAAGAGTGATTCAAGTAAATATGAATACAGGTTAAATACTGTCAATGCTGCACATCAGAATTTCTTTCTACACTACAGAAACACACATTTAGACTATATAGTTACACCGAATGGCTTTTACACAGATGAAAACACCACTACTACAACAACAGGACAAAACATGAGAAAGGAAAACAAGGACAAAACTAACACTGACAAAGAAAGGCATAAGACGAAAAATACCAGGTTAGATCTTGCAGTGTAGTATATGTCTTCTGAATTGTCCAAAAAATCGCTACTGTCAGGCTGTTCATTAGACAGAGATCAAGAAAAGCAAATTATTTACATTGTGACTGAAAGCCAGGTGCATATAACAGTAAATTTTCTTGCTAAAAAAAAAGTACTGTTAGTTGAAACTCAAAACCATGCTGAGGCAGTTCTGGGGATGGGAGTAAAACACAGGTAAGGGAATGGTCACATCAGCAAACACCAAAATGCTGAATTCTTGCTCATCACCTGAGCTGTGGCAATGTGTGACCAACTGTCCCAGCAAGAGCCCAGCTCAGCACCTCAGCGCAGCCCTGACAGGAACTCCTCGTGCTGCAGGCTCCAGGGCTTGGTGCACTCACACACACGAACTGAGAGTAAGTTCAGGCACGCTTGATGAGGCAAAAGCACCACCAGTGCCTCAATGGAAACAGATCCACATTGTCACTGCTGGAGGAAGAGTCCTATTCCTCCCACTCCTATTTCAAAGACTTCCTCTGCCAGAGTGGGCAGGCTGTCACAAACTGCTCCCACAGACTGGTTTGTGCTGAGGCTCTTTGTGAAAGCATGCATTCTTTGAATAGGTGACCTGTTTGCAATTTGCCATGCCAATTTAAATTGTCCATTGGTTCTTCAGCTAATCTGTAACTACACGCTCTTAATTTGGTCTCTGAACCCAACATCATAATTTTTGAAATCATAGCTCTGTTTTATCTGGGAAGAACATGTCAGTTTGCATGCTTCTTTCTGACATAAGGCACGGAGCAGTTGATTTTCCTCTTCAGAAAGATCCAAACAAACAGAGGTGTTCCATATGGACAGGGAGATGAGCCAAGTTCCTTGGACAGGTTTCACATATGCAACATCTGACTAGAACAGACAGTACTAAGATATTTTCTTATCAGCAGAATTAGTCTGGATGGTTCAAGTGCCTTCACCAAGCAGCATGAACTCCTGAGATTGTGAAGTGCAAAGGTCCTGACTGCTGACACACCGTGCAGGAAATGCCTCCATTCCTCCCTTCCAACATCACCTATCAAAGAACTGCTCTCAAAAGCTGTGCTTCAAACCCCTTAGAAAATCTCTCTCCAGTTTAGCAGCTCAGGTTCCTGAGGTGCAATAAAAGCACCACTGCTCCATGGGGTTACCCACTATGGTTTGGATAGTCAGCCACTGATAAAAAGAAAGAAATGGGGAAAGTATTTTTAAAACTTCGACCTCTCCACTAACATATTTTTACAATTACAATTCTGTGTGTGTATTAAAAAAAACTCTTAATGAGCAAAAGCATGATAATTTCCACTATATAATGCTTCCATCCAGACCATGCAACAGGGAAGCAAAGACAAAATAACCCAGAATCAGTTCAAAAATAATTCTGAGTTAAATGATGGGTTTATGGTGGAAGCACTGCCTTCATTATCATATTTAATAAAAACTTACAGAACCGGGGCTCCTAAATGATGCTGTTATGCAGTTATGTCAAGGTCTAAGTAACACATCTGAAATACTTGTGTCAATCCTGTATGTGATATGGTAAGCTGTTCTCCTCCATCTCAGACAGGCACCAGAAACTGAGGCTCCCTGCTCAGCCAGTTCTGAGAACGAGATCAAATACAGCCTCATACACCCAGAGTCTGCTGACCCACTACCAAAGGGCAAAGCACTTGGAAGGATTATTTCAGCACAACTCCAGAGCACCACAAGGAAGGCTGCGTCAGAAAATCCGACTCACGTGTGGTTTGTAGGCTGCAGAAGTACATTCCTAAGCACACACCCTTCCAAAAACCAACTCAGAGCAAAGCCACTGTCCCTCCCACCTATTTACCAAGCCAACTTTTTCTCCTTAACACCTGCCTTAGAAAAACAGAGAGAACACATTAAGTGTGCAGTGAGGAAGCAGAGGAGCATCTTTATCCAGGAATGTGAAGAAACTGCCCAAGTGCACAAATGTGGAAAGAACAGTCTCCAGAGAAGAGAGGGAGCCACTGCAATTGTGAGCCAGCACAGACACCTCTCCCCTCACAGCCTGAGTTCTCACAGCCCTTGCACTGCTGAGTCCACGGGAAGAAACCATTGGCAATACACCTTGACAGCAAATAGCTGCCAGACTCAGCACGGCTCAGCTGTGAGCCAGGGCCATGGAAGGATTATTCACAGAGGAAAGTCTTTTAAAATGCATCCTACCCCTCCCCCAAGCTCTCAATTTTATCATTTCCATTGTCAATACAACAACAAGGGGAAGAAACAGCTGAGTACACACAGGAATTCCACAATTTAAAAAGTAACTCTGTAAATAAAGGGAACGATATCCTGGGCAGTGAGGGATAAAGGACAGAGCAAACCCGCCCCACCAAGGGCTGCTGCTCAGCTCACACAGCACACCTGGCAGATACCACAAACAAGGAGAATTGCTACATACAGTGAAGGCAGTGGCACAAAAGGCTCATTATGATACAACTTGTCAGTAGCAGTACCAAGGAAGCATGCTACACATCTTGGATTTCTCCTCCCCCACAGGTATTTGTAGAGATTAATGTGCAGTGCACAGCCCATGCTGCTGGTTACTCACAAATTCATGATGTGGCTCTGTCTCTTTCCTCAAGGGTGGATCAAACTTTACTTGGCCAACTAAAGAGGAGTAAAGGAAAACAAGAAGTTGGACTGCAGTTAGACAAGACTTTGCTCCAAAGGCTAACAAAAAACAAAAATTCCATTTAATGAGTGTATCATATCCTCACTGACAGAAACTTGTGACTCATGGACACACCACACCTGTGCCTGCTAGAAACCAATGGGCACAGAAAGTACTCTTTTATCTCAAAGGCAGCCCAATCACCATGTGCCTCACCTTCTCATTAGAAGGAACAGGAAAACCACTGAGCAAGGAGGGCAGTGAGGCATCCTCCTCAGAGGTGCAGTACAGCTGTACTTTATAGAACAAACCATCCATGGTATGAATTCACTGCTGGATCTGTTCTTCTGAGAGACTCACTAGCACTAAACAGTGCTGAATGAAGTTTGGCATGAATTAACCACATTTTCCAGGACAACTCTTTGGCAGGACTTCTTGAACACTGCTACTTCTCAATTTTACCTTAAGAAAAGACAGCTAAAGCTCTAAGTACTGCTCTGATTTAACTCAAGCAAAATAATTACTACAACTTGGGGGATGGAGTCTGCTTTTAATGGCCAGTGATCAACCTCCTCCCTTCCTGACCTCTATGTGATTGTTTCAATTCAAAAGCAAAACCAAGATACTAAATTAAGGAAGAAAAAATAATCCTTTGCCATTTTGCTACCCAGCTGAATCTGGCATTGGTCTGAACATCCTTGCTGGAGTAACACATGAAACTATGTCAATCAGCTCTCAGAAGAGCTCAGGCTGGGTCTTGTTCAATTAGGATGAAGCAATAATTAACCCTGCTGAAGTGCTGACAAAAGGTGTATAGAAATATTTTACAGAATCTATATCCTGAAATGAGACAGTCTAAGCTTTTATTTTCCTTTGCATCACTAAAAATATTTCTATGTATGTCAGATACCCAAAACATCAGCTGAAATAATAAAAATGATTAAATACATCCCACTGTCACATTACACATGCTTACAGTTGATTTCGGAGCGTGTCTTTTCCTCTCTCCCATTTCTACTTGTTGAATGAATTCTGTGAGGCACAACAAGAGGCTAGAAGTGAAAAATGAAATATTTAATACCAAAATATACTCACTTGAAACCCTGTATTGGGTAACAGTTTTTAGCAGGCTTCTTTAGCATAACATAAAAAAAAGAAAGCAAGTGAAAGCTAAATGTAAAGATTGCATGCATTTTTTAATATATTAAAGTAGAATTCTTTGGAGATACTGTAACTGTTGAGCACCTTCACTATAAGGGATTTTAGAACACTGCATTTGAGCAAACAAAGCCAATGCTGGCCAGCATTTGTCTTTGTTCATAAGGCATCTCCTTTTTTCACCATTCCATTTAAGGGTATTGGTAGTTTTTAAAATAAGCAGCAAAACTATATCTGATTTACTGGCAGATTTCATTCCATCAGATACTGAAATTATTTTCCCAGCTTTTAACTTAAACTGATTTCTAAAATGTCATCAGTTATACTATTTAAGCAGATGAGAGATCTACCTGAGGTTTTCAAAGCTGAATAGAAAGGAGCATTCCTGGTACTCCTGTGCTGTGTGGCATGAGAGATAGCAAAATTTCTACAAATCCACCTTCACTTTTATATTCCAGTTCTGGCTTTTTTCCTGAATTTCCATTTACTTCTCTACAGGATGAAGTGTTCTACACTTTACGACCTGGCTTTCTCTTTTTGCCTCTGTTAGATTTTCTCTCCTCTTTCTACATTCACCACTGCAAGTTCTCCTGGAAAAGTGGGGGCACTCTGCACCCTTGTTCTCTGCCCCAGCGTCCATGGTGAGCATCTCTGCATGTGAATCACCCTTTTGTTACTAATACTATTGTTGCTGTCCTTTCACAGGGTCATGAATAGCTCAGAAACTCTGTTTATTCCTCAACTGCTATCTGCAAACATGATTTCCCTTCTCCCCATTTCATCACACACTACTTCCTTCATTCCTGGAATCAAGGAAGTTAGGATCCAACACATGGACACGGTGTTTCACCTCCCATTTTTGTTCACTTTGCTCTTCCTGGAACCTGGCAAGACTTACAGACCATGGATGTGTATTTTCTCCCACATCTCTTACAAGCAGTTTTTCTGTTTCTCACAGCCTGTGTCCATCTTTCCCTTCCACAGATACTTTATTTTAGGAGGTATTTTCACCTGTAAGCACCTGTACCCTGACACAGATGCCTGTGTTGCACTACAGACAGAGCCTGTCCTCCCATCACCTTCCCCACGGCCACAGAATTACATTCAGGATCAAATCTTCATCTCTCAGTCATGAGCACAAAGTCCTCAAGTCACCTTGAAATACCTGCACTGACAACAGGCTGATACAAACACCTGACAGCTGTGCAAGGGACAAAGCAATGTAGGCTAACTTCCTGACAAATGCCATTTGGGCATGATTTCCATCACGGCACAGCTCTCAAAAGCATCTCATCCCCAAAATTCACTGTGTGCTAGGCAGAAAACACGAGCACTTGGCTCTTTGCAACCTTTTCAGCTAATATCACATTTATCCTGAGAATCACTGCCACAGAAATAGGGAGAACAGGCAATTGCCAACATCTCCTAAATCCAGAATCCCAACCAGAGATGCTGTCTATGAATGAGTGGGAAATTAATGGGAATGGCAATCTTTTCCTCCATGAGCTGGGGTACGGAAAAACACTGGAAACGTCAGTTGCAGATACAGCTGCCAAATGAACAATAACTCCATGAACAGGAGAACCTTTCTAATTACACCCAAATAATGGCACAGATTTTCGTTTTCACACATTGAACACTTCACCTTTCAATTGAGAATGATTTAAGGATGTAGTGTGGTACTCCTCAGAGTGGTGGCAAATTCAGATCTACTTCACAGCTCTGCAGACAATCCAGGCAGTAACAGACTGCATCCCCTAAAAGCAGCACAGGCCAAGTGAAGACCTGTCACCACCACGGGCAGCACACTTGCCTTCAAAGACCATCAGAGAAAAGCTCTCTAGTCTCCAAAAGAGAAAAACAACCCACCAAAAAACCTCAAAACATTAGCACCACAAACAAACAAACTGGGGAGTAAGGCTGAAGCTCTCAGTTCTCAAGGGAGTTTTTGGACTATGTTATGTTGTACCACGTTTTGTCACTTGATTTTTGATGGCTGCATTCAGGCAATTGCAACAAGCACAGGACTGGCCAATCCCTAAATCAACATCTCCGGCTGCCTCTGTGAGCAGGTGAGCTTTGAAGAAAGTTAAATTGTGCATAAAAGAAGCACATACACTTCTTATTCCACTCATTTTATTATGAGACAGACCACAATGCCAACGACTGCTCTGCCTGTGGCGAGATTCTCCATCTGAAATACAAAAGCTGCTAAGCTGCTCCCCAAACAAGGCACAGTTTTTGCTCCTGATACCACACCTCATTATGATTATTATTCATTATTATTGATAGGTCATCCAGCAGACAAGAGAAGAGTCTTCCTAATGCTAAGGCCCAAGGGCCATCTTAGAGTGAACACTGTTTTCTAAGCTAAGAAATCTCTTCCAGGTCCTCAGAGCTCTCACTCATCCCTGAGCAGAGAGAACTAAAGGACACTGAAGAGCTTCTGGTGAGAAGATCCAAGTTACTCAGTGCTGACTCCATGTGGAATCAAGACACCTTTCTCTTAAATGACCTGAAAGCCAACCACATTAAGGGATTTCTTGGGGGTTTGACTTTTTAAATATTTTTTTTAATCAGAAAAATCTACTAAATTTTTCTCCCTCTGCCACTGTGTACATTTGTTTTTAAAAGTATTGGCTATTATTCCATCCTTATGCCTTCATCTCTTTTGCCCTCATTTAGAAAATGTGTAAGCACTGCACTCCATAACACAAACAATTCTCTATTTCACCTTGGCTTCTTTCCACATTTTTTATTTTAGCTTTTAAGAAAGACTTGGTGCAAGTCAACTTTGCTTTTCAAGGGGGTAAAAGCTCATTTAACTTGTAAAATCTGAAAATTACCCCCTTAAATTAGTTGCCTCTTTTAAGCTTCTTTTCCTCTGAAGGCATTTTTAGACTAGTTCACCCACTAAAAAGAACCAAAAATATGTAATTAAAGAATCAATGGCATTTGTGTTACAATGATTACATTTTTTTCTTCAAAAAAAGAAGGCCAACAGTAAGGGAACTGTAAACATTTGAAAAGTATTCACTAACGTGCAGGAAAGTATGAAGACAGGATGAAGTAACAGAATATCTCTCTCTTTTATTTATTAAACACTTCACTGTGCTGTTTATCATCTTACATAAGCAGAGAACCTTTCCCCAGCTGTTTGGGCAGAAAATCAGAAACTCTTTGACAGAACTGCAAGTGAAATCAAATTTCAGAGTATTCTAAGATGGTAAAATACCATCTGCAAAAAACACGCATCAAACCATTGAACAAAAACAACTACGGGATCATTCTCTCCTACACAGGTATAAAATCATTTTTATGAATGCTTTCTTTGCAGATGGAACCATAACTCCACAAAGGAACATACAGCAGAATGCATGACAGAACTGGAGAAGCAGACCTCACCTACTGTTTCAAGATTGTTGAAGAACAGTAATAAACAAACTTTTAAAGTACTAAAATCTCTTTCTCTTCAAGCTTCCCTTCCAATGACTTTTGCTAAGTTCCTGCATGAGTGACAGAGCAGCACAACTAAAAGTAAAAGCAGCCCTTGAGATTATTCTCTGATCACAAAAAATCCTGGGGTTCAATTAATCACAATCATTTCGTTTCACTGGCAAACAAAAACTTAATCTGACCCTATGATTAAAAGATATTCCTACCTCAGGATCATCATCATCAAAATCATGGTAAGTGGAATGATCAGGATTATTCATCTTATCCAAAAGTTCAATGGCAAGACTTCGATTTAATGGCTGGGTAACAAAGGGATGCTGAAAGAGGGAAACAGAGATTAAAATTCTAGCAACTCACATCAAGCATATTTTAATTTTATAACTTTAATAAAAGCCCTCATACATAAATTTATACCTGTAGTAACTTTTCAGCTGTAGGTCTTTTTTTAGGATTTTTTGTAAGTGCCATTTTCACAAAATGATGGAAACTATTGGACCTGCAAAACAAAGTACTAAACATTAAAATCAATTTCCCAGTATAGTACATTCATTATCTACTGAAACAAGAAAGCACTTACCATTTCATTTTGTCCTTTAATTTAGGAGGCTGGAAGTTGCTTTTTGTCATTAGAAAAAGTGCTCTGAACAAAAAAAGAACAACAGCATTTCTGTGGTTACACTGCAATACGTGTGAGATAAATTATTATTAAACACTTTATTTAAGAGGCAGGAAGAAGCCCCATCAGTTTAAGAGACTCAGGCAGGACTTTATCCATTTATGCACCAGAAGTTGTTACAATTTCTGTCCTGTTCACCCCGAACACTCACAGCCCAGAGCCTCTGCAGTACACCCAAACCCCACCCAGCCATCTCTTCAAGTGGATTATTTCATTAGCTGCATTTCCCCATGCAGCTCTAACCCTCACTAACCTCATTGGATGTAGGTCAAACATCGGAGGCTGCAGCTCAGCCAGCTCTATTGCAGTGATCCCAACTGCCCACAGGTCACACAGCTGGTTATAGCCACCTTTCCTTTCTACTGCAGCAACTTCTGGTGCCATCCTGAATGGTAAAAGACATTTTTAGTAAACTTCTCACCACAAATCAAACATTCTTTGTACACATAGCTGTCTCTTATTTAAAGCTCTCAATCTATAAGGTCACAGAATATATAGATATACACACAAGTGTGTGTAAAAAATTATGCAATGTACACCTGAAGTTTCCCTCAGTCATCTTATAGTAACTAACAGGCAGTTTCTAGAATTGTCATTTAGGAGGAAGTGGATGAAATCAATCTGTCTGAGACTAAATACTACTCAACAACCAAAGAGCCTGAAGTATAATTACTCAACTACAATAAAATCCACGTAATACCCAAATTTACATATTGCCCAGAAAGGGAAGTAAAGAATTCCTTTACTTTGAAGTAAAGAATTCAACCAAGAGCAAAAGCAATAAAACGTCAGCTTTCTTGTATCCTGAAAGCATGAGAGTCATTGTCACCTCTGTATAGAGCACTCCTTGTTTGTAAAGTCTGTCTCACTCACGTCAGGTGACCTCTTTAAGTCAACAAAGTGGTTTCACGTTCTCAGGTGGCAAAAATGAACAAACATAACTGGCACAGAAATAGGAAAACCTAAAGGAAATGATTCACCTGGAATTGTCACATGTTTTCAATGGCCAAAGTCAATTGTGAATCTGATTGTCCTACAAGCTGGCCAACACATCAGTGTTTCTTAGCTTTGAGCTTTATCAGTCCAAATCACCCCCAAAGTAGCACTGAATAACTCAATAAATGGTCATGTAAAATCCCGATCACTCTAAATCAAAACTGAGGGAGTTACCAGAGGGGGAACATGGGTTAAACATTTCCATGGAAGGGTTCCTAGCATTGCAGTTCACCTGTCCTGAGACACACATAGATCCAATGACCCCTAAAACCTTCACATGGCCTGTTTCAACTAAATTCTCTTCTCTGCAATCTCAAAAATTTTGCTTCCTTGCTTCTGCCCCCAAATCTCTCTGCAACTTTGCAAAGAACTGATGCTTTTCATCAGCATTTAACCTATGTAATACTTTCAAAGTTATTTAAGGTCATTTCAGAAGCCTGGGACACTTTGAAAGTTACAGGCAAAGACTAAGGTCACCCAGACGTCTTGGGAAAGAGACACAAACCAATCACACAGCCATGACTGATGGGTGCTGGTGTTATTCTGAAAGGGAAGTGAAGCCTTGGTGTGAAGAGGAATGCTAAAAATACTGTGCTTGGCCATTTCAACCCAATACTTGAACACATAGCCATTATATATATATATTTTTATCTTGCACCTACTATGCTGTCAGACTCCAGAATTTTAGTACCTGTCTGTGAAACATATGACAAAAGTGCTGTTTTACAGTGGAGAATGCGTCTCATGTACTTCAGGGTGAAAGGGGACAACCACTTCCAGTAGGAAAAGGAAAAAAAATGAAAGGCACAACTTCAGATGAGGTAAGAAATATTATACACACTAGTTTAATGGGGAAGAAGAGGGATGCAGTACAGATAGAACTGTATCACAGAATTCAGTTTAGGTAAATAAGGGAAAATGGCCTAGAGAAACAGTTCACAAGTGGCAAAAGTCTGTGGATCTGTGAAAATAAAGGAAAACTCATCCACTGGAAAGTTGTAGAAAAGCTGTATCTAGGCTGGAGAGGAAATAACATAAAACACCAAAATGGAAAATCAGGGAATAAAAAAGTACTTAAGATCAAAGTTAAAAACAAGCAAAATTGCTGCTAGATTTTAGGTTTTACTAAATTAAGATAAATCAGTCAACAGTGATGGCACTACACAGCTGTTTGAGTTTTCAGAGCATTAAAGCCTTTTCTCTGACACTGAGCTAATTCAGGCTTTGGAATAAGTAACACAGGTATGACCACCAGAAAGTCTGACACAGCCTTCAGTGGTTAGTCTACCCAGGAAGTGACAGAGCATGCCTTTATCACAATATTTCAACAGTTTTCTATGTGTTACCATTAGATTAATGGTCAAGTAAAACACAGTTACCAATATGGGGTGCCAATGAATGATTTCCTTTTGGCAATTGTAGCTGTTATCTGTGCAGATACTCCAAAATCAGCTAGTAAAAAGAAAAAGGCAAAAACAAAATGACAGTTAACAAGTGATTTGATGTAATTAAGTGTTAAAGAATGCAAGTTTGGTTTCCCTGTTGTTAAGACGTTCTTAAATATACTGGAAATATTTAACAAAAAATAAATAACAAAAGTAAGTAATAGAAACTTGGTCTGTCTCAGATACCACTGGTGTGCTCCCCTCAGTCACTTGCCAAACACGCACACAAATGTCCCTCATCCACACAAGGAAGAGGAGGCTGGCACAGAAGGCCTAACAGGTACATGAAGGGTTTTAATAAGACAGAACACCTCATTTTCTGCTACCAAAAAGATTCTTTCAGATGAGCTTTCAAGGTACATTTCACATTTAAGGACTCTGGATGGTAGATTTTATTAAAAATTTATAAAACCCTGTGATTTGACTTTTATTTTCCCCTTACGATATCAGGTCTTTTACCTCACTGTTCCAAAATTACTCCAACTAATCCTCAGATATTAATTGAATGGTTTAGTTAGATACTGCCAGCAAGATAAAAAGCATTTTTATATTCACTAATTCCTTACATGAACCATCACATCATTAAACAAAACAGAGCATGCTGCTTCGTAGAGCACGTAAAAATATTAATTTTCAAGCACTAAGATGTATTAACTCACCTAATTTTACATGTCCATTATCCGTTAAAAGAATGTTTGCTCCCTTTAAAAAAAGAAAAGTTTCCTTGAATTAAAACGTGCTGATTCCTCCAATACCACATTTTAAAAAGAAATATGTGGGATCTTACAAAGCAAGGATTGTGTTCAATTAATCTGCAGCCTTATCAAGGAAATGTCTGTGAAATTAGCAAGCTGGCCTTCTGTTATTAAAAAATCTCCTTGGATATACAGTGTTTTTCAATAATTTTTAGTTTAGCCCATGGCACTACAGAGTTTGCATTGCACACAAAACCTCTCAGTAAACAGCACTTGCCTGTGCTGATTAATTCTTACTCTTTTTTTCTATTTACAAAGACTCCAAGGAAACAGGAACTCAAAAGGTCAAAGTGGAAACAATTTCATTTTCTTTTATAGCCTTAAGGACCTGCCTCAATAATCAAGCATTTAGCAAAGCTACTTCCATCCTTATGCAACAGAGATTCTGTTCATGCTGGATTTGGAAAGGTCACTTTTGGGTGGCTGTGTGTTCAACCACCAAAATTAACCCAAAGCAGAGGTTTGGATCACAAAATTCCAAGCTAAAAGGACTGAGAACAACGCTGATTGGAAGCCTGAAAGCAGGTGCAGGTTGAGCTGAGAGCTGGCTGAACACAGCTCCCAAAGTCAGCTCTGCACTGCCCATCAGGGAGATGGAGAGGCAGCAGAGATGAACCTCCAAACACGTGTGTTTTTACACATCATGGCTTTTCCCAGGGCAGGAAAAGTCGGGCCTGCAATAAAAGGCAGCAGACTTGGCCTGTGCTGCACAAGCAGAGTTAATGAGCTTGGCAAACAGAGGAACAGCTCTGCTTACATGCTCTTGACCTTGTTCACCTTTCAAGCTAACAGGACAGGTACTCTAAACATGGAACTCAGCTACTGAGGGAAGCAAACAATTCAGCAGTCAGGCAATCTGCAGATGAAGACAGTATTTTTCCATGCTCATGAGAACAGCTTTTATTAAAAAAAAAATCCTCTCAATGTAAGCACCGTAAGCATTTGTTATTAGCACAGTTCTGCTTTGAGAAGTATCTGTGCTCTGTATCCTTACAAGCATTCTATAAAGTACAGTGGAAAACATTTCATTTTGGTGCCTGAAGTAATCTTTCATTCAGAAATCACTTTTGTGATTGCTCAAAACCCAAATATTCTTCTGAAGCCATTGAGAACAACTTGCAATCAGGCTGCATGAAGGCAACTACAGTTGAAGCTGCGGGGGAAAAAAGAAGCCAAAACCAGCCAAACCAACAGCATGAAAAAACACAAAAGAATATGATGATTTACTGCCAGATTTCCAGGAGGAAGATTGCCAGGTTTGGAAAAACGAGCTAGTAAAACTTCAGGAATAAAAAGTCAACAGGAAGCACCAGGAGGAAACTGTAACAGAGTGTGAGAGTCTGAAGGAGCCACTTTTGATGTAGCTCTGCCGAGACGGAGATTGAAGTAAGGCAGTGCTAATAGCCCGATCTGCAGCACCCTCTCTATTTTCATCCTGCGAGGGAGGGGACAGAAGCAGCCTCCAAGAGCTGCACAGAACAGCAGCCTCTGCCCTGCAGCCTGCTCAGCACCATGCAAGGAGCCAGAGCAAGAGCTCTGCTTCAAAAAGAAGGGCACGTGGAACCCCCTGGAAAAGCTCTTTCTTTGGCACAGAGCACACACCCTGAGCCATCTGAACACAAACTGCTCTGCATACCAGCTGACGGCTAAATTCCACAGCACTGGGCACATAAACACTATGTGTGGCTCCAAGGAAAAGAACAAACTATTTTCTTGCATGTATTTTAAAGAAAGATTTTTTTTTTTCCTCCTTGGGCAGAAACTTTTATTTCATTCTAATGAATTTAAAATCCCTACATATTCAGAAATGTACTGAAAATTGATAAGTAACAGTAAAGACCACTGGAGGAGATGTAACCTATTCTAAAAGCACCAAAAATCCCTTCAGTTCTTACTCACCTTTATATCTCTGTGCATTTTTCCTTTACTGTGAAGGTAATACAGTCCCTGCATAAAATATTTAAACAGTAATTTAGTCCAACATTTTTCATTTGACATACATTCCTTATTTAATTACCACATATATTTAGGATCCAATTTAATCATCTAAATGATGCGCTGACTGAAGAACATTTTTATATTTCAGTGTAATCTGCTGTAAATGTGCAGATTCAACAGATGTAGCAGCATATCTAATATCTTCACATTAGGTAGCACACCTAAATATCTAAATAAAGATATTTAGACATTTATCTCGCTCTCGATGACAGTACCAAAATATTTTAAGTGTCAACACAAGTCAGAAACTAAGTTTAAATTCTGGAAAAATTCTATATAAACAAATCCCTGCATGACAAATCAGAGACCATGTCACTTTGGACACTCTAGGCTTATCTCTAAAATTCTCTTCCATGGGTAAAATCACACACAAACATCTTCCCTGTTCTATGACCATGCACCTCCACAGGGCTCACGGGAAATATCCATGTCAAGACTTTTTTTTTTTTTTTTGCCAGTTCATGCAGGCCATCAGAGAGTCGACTGCAAAATTTAAAGTGTAATTAATCAAAACATCTAGCAGAGCACTGCAACAACTGGCACAAGAGTCCCATGTACACTCCTTAAATCTCAGGATGCTACTGGCAGACAAAGGCCATTCATGCATACACTCTTACCACTGCCCTGGAAGAATCTGAAGTCACCATTTTCAAAACTGAATGCCTGGAGACAATTACTTTAAAGGTCATATTTAAAATTCATCTGTATTTTCAGAGTCAAATCTCACATACTCCAGCAAAACGGAACAGCAAGTATTTTTTGAAACTGGAGGATTCAATGGGCTTCTAAATATGGAGACTGAATGTTAACTTTAGCATCCAGGTGAGACTCTGGATTCATGGACACTGGTGGCAAAATTAATGTTGGACAAACTACTTCTATGGATGGACAGCAGCCTATATTCTCAGACTTCTTACTGAGGAAAATGGTGCTCCATTATAAGATGCAACAAGATATATGAAACTACATGCATTATATTTGGTCAGAGTATTATAAACATGTATTTACAGACAATTTAAAATATAGAAAAATGGGTCAATGAATAACACTTAGAAAATACAAAATAGTAAGCTTTTTTCCACACACACGTTACACACATTAACCAAGATATCTCCCCACACAAATAACTGGCTTCATAAATTCCATTCTAGACTACTCACTCCTCCATATCTAAGGAGATTAGGGGTTTGACTGATGGACTGTCTGGTGGGTAGGGAATTGCTAAATGATGGTATCCAGAGAGCAGTGGAAAACAAGCTCAATGTCCAGAGTGACAAGTGGTGTCCCTCAGGGTCCCACTGATCTCCATTGTTGATCAAGTGGGACCAAGGGCATCCTCAGCAAACGTGCAGAGGTCTCATAAGAAAGATGAGGACAAACCTTCTAGCAGGGCCTGCTGTGACAGGACAAGGTGGAATGGTTTCCAGGTAAAGGAGGGTAGATTCAGATCATAGGAAGAATCGTTTTATAATGATGGTGATGAACTACTGGAAGAGGTTGCAGAGAGAGGTGGTGGATGTCCCATCTCTGGAAACATTCCAGGTCAGGCTGGACAGGGCTCTGAGCAACCTCATCTAGCTGAAGATGTTCCTGCTCATTGCAGGGGGGTCTTTAAAGGCCCCTTGTAAGGCAAGTCATTCTACAACTGTTTAGGAACAAAAGGATTTAAAGACTCCGAACCCTGAACACTCCCAGATGTCACACAAGCCTGATCTGTAAATTCACATAAGTGCCCCATCCTCTAAGTCAGGAGGCCACAGTCTGTGGCACAGCACAGGGAGATGGAACAGAGCCATCCTGAGAGAGTGAGAGGCAGCAGGTCTCAGTTGATGCCACTCAACAGCTTCCTGCTCACTGCTGGTCTTGCTTCTCACAGAGGCAAGACATCCATCAAAAAAGCAGTTTCTGGTTAAGTTCTACTGCTGTACTGAACCTGTAATTTAGAAAAGAAGAATGAAAGCTAGCACACCCACAAGGAGAGGATAATGACCTTACCTTCAACATCTCAAGCACACAGGCTGTTTTTTTCTTATTGGCACATGTCAATTATCAGATATGCAAAACTGAGTGTTTTAATTTTCCTTCAAATGTGCACTAACTAATTTATACCATAAACATGGATTAAGAAAACATGCTGCTTCCCCCCCTTTTAAAAACAAATGTAAAATTAATAGCAGAAAGATGACAAGAGCTTTGTTCAAATGATCCAGAGTAATTTGAGGTTATGCAATTATACAAATTTCTAGGCTGTAATGTGGGACCTCCTCAAAAGTCTGAGAAAAATGCTGTGTCATCCAATCACCAGATTTCCATAGCATCACATGTTATTTGTAGCTTTTATTCTTAGCTTTTAATACTTTTATATTAAAAGACAACCACAAAAACCTGAGGAGACACTACCTGTAGTGTTTCTCTGCTGACATAGGCAATCTGCTGCTCTGATAGTGGTCCAGTCACTGAAATGGAAGGGAAAAAAAATCTCAAAATCAGGTAAGATACTGCACATTCCAAATTCATACATCAGTTACTCCCATTCACACTGACAGGACATTACACTATGAGTCTTTAAGTAAATGTGCTTAGTCTTTACCCCAGACTGAGCATCCCAAAGACCACAGCACTTTTTCAAGTCAGAAATGTCCAATACTGTTGGAATGGAAACTAGTAATTCTTCTCTATTTAAATCGCAGAGTAATTAAGAGGACAAAGAAGCACAAGTAATGATTTAAGCCTAAGTCTTTCCCCTGAACAAACCCATTCTGTTCTTCTATAGAGGGCTGGACTTTCAACTCAGTGACTCAGAGCTGCAGCCAGCTCTGTTGAGTCCCCTTTGAGCCCTGGGCAGTTCTTTGTACCATTTGCGTCCTGCTCTCTCCTTCCATCCTTCCCACTGCCAGGGAAGCTGTTCCCTCCAGCCTCTCACTGCCATCAGCACTGCTGCTCCAGGGCCTGCCACACCAAGCCCCTTCTCCAACTCCCCCTGAAAGCAGGCTCAGCAGTTTCCCAAGGGAGGGAGGAGTCTTTCTCTCCCTGGAGGGTCCAACTTCGCTGGAGTCTCTTGGAGGAAAACAATTAAATTCTGGGCAAATACGCAAACCAAACAGTGAGCAGCAAGCAAGGAATGGTCCGTGACTGGTCCCACTCACTGGACTTTGATCCTGAAATTAAAGGGGTTTAAGACCAGGAAATGCAGTCCTGACTGTCAGCTCTTCAGGTTTTGCACAGAAAACAAAGAGAAGCTGGATGGAGTTTCTTAAAGGACACTGAAGGAGTGGAGAGTTAAGAATGAATCTAGATTAAAGAAGCTAACTGCTTATCTTCTACAATATGAGTATCATACAACATATCTTCAAAGCAAGTCTACATTCAACTTCTCTTTTCTGAAAGAAAAGCTCCAAACCCACACAAAACTATATATATTGGCACCCACAGTGGGTGTATCTAGGCATCTATTTTTACTCTGAGAAATCCCATTCTGATTAACTTAAATGACTCAGGATAACAGAGGCCTGTAGTTCAATTGGAATGGGACTCTTTAGAACATAATCAAGACCAGAAAAGAACCTTCCATTCTAACTACCAGCAGAGAAGCCAAAAATCAGCTGCAACGGGAAGCCACTCCTGTAGACATCTGCTCAGGCATTCATGTGGCATGAGCTCATTTCCTACTCTACAGGTGTTCCACAAAACAAAGCCTATTAAACACGGTGCTTTTCTCAAAATTAGCCAGCAGTCAAAGGATCACCAAGGCCACACTCCAATGGCTGTGACAGGAACACGGAGTGAACTCATGAACTGGTGCTTTAATTGCACCCAAGGTAAATGTAAAAAGCTGCTCACGCACCAGAGACCCTCACATGTAAAATCTTCACAATTTAGAATATAGATGGACTTCCTCAACAAAAAACATCACCTGAGAATCCCAAAGCCATTACTCCCCTAGAGCACACTCCTTTCCTAAAAAGGTCTTAATTCCAGGGCAATGAAGTCCTTCAAAACTGATTTGTCTCTTGAAAAATGGCAAGCAGTTGACTGATCGTGTCTTTATCCAACAGATTCACAGACAGCCCTTGTTTCTTTGACTGCTCACTGAAGCCAAGCCTAAAGCAAATAGAGAGACCACCTTTGCTTCCCACATGTCACACATCCAGCTTAAAAAAACGAAAAAGATTTTTAAAGACCCTCATGGAACTACTGGTACTCCAACAGTTTACAAAGGACAAGAGCATCCATGCTAACCAACCCACATGCTTAGGTTTCTGCCTAGACTACACTAAAACAAAGTTCAAAAGCTCAGAAACAAAATGGCAAGACAGCACATCAGGACATCAATTACTTTCTTTTTACAATGTAATATTGTCTAATTCTACAGCCTTTGAAAAGCAGTGATGGGCTTTTTTAATGAGCCCTGAAGGATGGAAATAACTTCTGCTGCTAAAAAAACCCCACTAACTTTGTTTACAAAACCCAAACCAATTAGGTAATAAACATAAGCTACAATTGACCTTCAATGAATTATTACAGATACTAAATTTAGGCTTCCTCGTCTCTAATTCCAAAACACTGCAATCATTTCAATTTTTGAAAATAAGCTGTACTTAGATGTTAAGGAATAAAGTCTTGACATACCATGATAAATATCCTGTAGAGAGCCACCCCCACAGAACTCCATGCAAATCCATAGCTTGTCTCGTCTAAAGAGTGAACAAAACCATCCATTAGCTGTCAGATTTCAGAGGACTTGTAAAATGTAAGTCAGAGGGCTCAAAGACTATAAAGCACAACACAACACACTCTCTATTATGGAAAGTATATGTCAAATAATGAGTATAATTTATCCTTTATGTGACACTTCACTGTCTAAATAAAGAAATAATAAAAAATATTCTACTTTAATGAAGCAATAAAAACAGCATTAGTGAAACATTCACATGAATTTTTGTTGAAATACATTTTTCTGAGAGTAGAGACAAAACAGACGTGGGTTCTTATTTCTTCCTCATTTTCACTTCTCCACTTTTTTCAGAGCATAGGAGTTAACACAAACAAGAAACAAATACAAAACAAAAAGCCCAGGGATCTCTCGACCACATTTCTTTCACAGCAAATTAAGTGAAACTGGTGCTTCAGTCAAAGCTAAGCAGAGCAGAGCCCATGCTGTGGATAAGTGCCTGCTCAGATAAAGTCCTTTCCTTCAAAAACACCTCTGGATATTTTTGGTGGCAGGGTCAGAAGGGGAGATATTCAGCTCTTCTTCCCTTACTAAGGGAATCAGTTCAGTGTGATTCACTGTACCTCCACAAAAGGTGCTTTCCAAGAACAGACAATGGGCTGAAGGATTCACAGGTATCTTCCTTTATGGCCATTAACTCTATTTTCATTCTAACTTTCATTGGTAATACATGTGGCCACAAAAAAGCACTGTGAAGAGCAAAAAATCTGGGACTTGCCTAGTCATTCCCGGCCATCCAAATACTCAGGTGGAAAAGAAAAATCCCATACAACCACCATAGAGCAGACAGCAAGACAGGAGAAACAAAGGAAAGACTGATGGTTGTTCTGCACCTTGCTGATGACCTGGTCTTGTGCGTCTTGGATTCACAAGGCTCTCCTAGAAGAGCTGAGACATTTGTGGCAGGGTTTTCGCAAGGCAATGGTGGAAATGCTGAACTTATTTCCTGAGCTGCAAACTGCAAGTGTTCTCAGCAGCAGAGAATAGCTGCTGCTCCAAAGAGAACTCTTTCTTGGCTATCCTTCCCTTGTACACCCTGAGTGCACAAGGCCTTCAAAGCCACATCCCCAGCTGCTTCCTCTAGGGGTAGGAAAGGTATTGTCCAAGCATTACGGGAGTTTTAAGCAGCAGAATTCTCTGGCTGTTACCTCCATAAATTTCAAGGGGTCAGTTAAAGCCTTGCTTGAAATCATATTAAAGCTTTCCGCTGGAATAGCTGACCAAAGCCAGATACAGAAGCAACATGACAATCCGTGCAAGAAAACTGAGTAAGAAAGAGGCACTGAGAGACACCTCCAAGTCCCTTCTCTGTTCCCCACAATGATGCAGGACTCAGAGAGGGACACTTCTGGGGACACTGGACTCATGGGCCCACGTGGCTACATCCTGTTTGATGCCAAAAGCAGCAGCAGTGTGAAAATGGGAAGAAGCCAGAGCCCTCCCAGAAGCCTTGGGACAGCAGCAGAGCACCCACAAAGTGAGAGACATGAAGCATTAAAGTGTCGTAAATTCTCACTTTTGCTTACTGGGCATTCACTTTCCCAGTGTGCAAAAACCCTACGGAAAACAGAAAAAGAATGTAGGAGGATCAGAAGAGGTGACTGCATGTCCTATTTTCAATCTTGCCTTTTCTCACTGTGCCTAAGCACTTTGAGACAGGTGAAGATCCCTGCCACACCCAAGGGCAACAGTGCAGAGCCTCCCTTTCTGCAGCAAGCAAAACAGAGACAGCATCAACACTGAGCGCCTGCAACTTAACACCCAGGCTAACAGGAAGGGAGAAATGGCACTGTCTGAAAAATCCCTACACAAACAGAAGAAATCCTTGGGGAACAACGTGCTGGTGACCAGCAAGTATAGGGTAACGGTATATAGGATAATGGTATTTTTCTTATTCTTCTGAGCATTGAAATATGCTTGGAAAACAAAAGGTCAGACAACAAAAGGTCTCAGAGACAGCGATTTGATTGCCCAGACAAAAAAAGCCAAAGAAAGAGGAGGGAACCAAGGAGGAGTGTAAGATGGTGACAAAATATACAGCATAATTGCCAAAATTTAATTCTGGATCTCTAAATTTATACTTTGATAGCCTGAGACAAGAGGGAAACTTTTCTTTTAAAGAAAAAGCACCTCCAGCCTGAATACAGGAGAAGAGGCAGTGTTTCAACACAAAAATGCTAAAGAAACTCGAGTGCAACAATAGTAGCTGTGCACTGTTCCCACATGAAAATTTTAAAAATCATCAGAAGCAGCTTTTTATTAGTTATACTAAGCATCCTGTTCCCACCATGACTGGTTAAAAGAAGTAGCTGGTAAGACAACTAAACACATTTGTCAATATTTCTACAGTGCAAATAACCTCACCTCCAGAAACAAACACAAAACCTTCACATTCTGGTCAGAAGTTCACAGTTGGAAAAACAAGACATTCTACTGAAACGGATTTAAAAGATTCTGTATACACAGACTCCTCATACTTGTCATACTTCTGCTTAATTTTCCACTTCTTTATTAAATTCAAAGCTTTTAAGCATCGACTCATTTGGAAGAAAGCATGACTAGCTGGTCACTGAACCATTTTGCTGGAAGAAAGATTATTTAGAGAGCGACACTGTAGTAAACAGAACAGATGTGAAAGTGAGTGAATGAAAAAAATACACAAGTGCATAATAAGTGGTAAATTATATTTTGCCTATGTCACCTTATAGATTTGTCCTTTACAAGGGGATAGGGACACATTTTTAAGTGAACAAAAGAAACAAACTGTACCTGAGATAGCTGCCAAAATAAGCAACAATGTTCGGATGTTTACAGTCTTTCATCATAATGATTTCCTGCTGCACAACAGCAAAATCTTCTCCTGAAATGCAGTAGAAGGAGTATTTTCTTTGGCCTGGGTTACAGTCACATCTTAACTTTCAGCACATGTTTATAAAATAAACATTCTTAGTAATTAAGGCTAATTATCTGCAAGTTTCACAGACATAAATCAGCTGTAAATCAGTATTTATTAGCAAGGGCTTAGCAATAAGTAACAATATTCTGAAGTTTCTCTCTGGGACAGATGGACCTCACATGGCCAATACTGTAAGAGCTTTCTCAAGTCCTCATCTTCCCTGAGACCCCACTGTGTCCATCTGCATAAGCCCTGTCAATAGCCTGGGTTCTTAAAAACACAACAAAACTTTGCTATTTTTGGCCACATGCCCACTTGTTAGCTCATCTTCCTAAGCCAAAAAAAAAATCCAAACCAGTCACTAGTAGGCTGCTGCTGCAACATTTCAGCAGACTCCACAAAAATGTAAATTTATGACTGTGAGTTAACTCACATCCAGAAAACATCGACAAAGGGGTGGCATTTACCTGAACCTCACCATTTGGTGCCATGGTTGTCCCAGCCTTTCTATTAAAGGTTCTTACCAGATGTGTACACTGAGAAAATCGTGTGAAACTGAAAACACAGCTGAGATGTTTTCCTTTTGGGAATGTTTTAAGTTCTTCCCAGTACATTAACATACTGAAGACCTATCCATTGAGTTATTTACAACCAGAAATATGATATTCCCACGGATTTTATTTAACTGCCAGCAAATTTCAAATCACAAGCTGCAAGTTAACATCGATCTGTAGTGTGCTGCTGATGGCTTCCTGTCTCCTGGCTAGACTTTCAAACACAGACACTCAACAACAGAGGAATTTATTTTCACACATGGACCTCCCTGAAAGGACACAATTCCTCCAGTATGTGACCAGCATTTTCACTGCAGTCAAAACAGAACTCGTGTAAAGCCTTAAAGCAAGTCCCTAAACACTGTTAACCCTGCAATCTGCAAAACTTCCAAAACAGGGCAGCTGAAAGCCATTCTCGGAGCACCACTCAGGTGTCCAAAGGCTGCCAAAAATTATTTAAGTGCAAGGTGCCAAACACCCATCAGCAGAGCATGGGGGTAAGCTCCCCCAACTGCAGGGGGTGCCCCCAGGCTCTGCCCACAGCTCAGCTCTCATGCTCAGCTGCACTGATAGCCCACAGCATGCACAGCCAAGGACTCCAGCAATGGGAACTGACAGAAAAACAAAGCAGAACTAGACAGGAGCATCTGAGATCAAACTGGCAGTGACAGGAAGTGTGATTAACATACAGTTTTTGAACTACCTAGTAACGTACTGTCCTGTGTTGAACTTTCAAATGTGTATGCACCATGAAAACACAACATTTCTAACCACTTCCAGAATCGTAAGGGGGAAAAAATGGAAAAAACTAATACCTTCTTTCCTTTAGACCTCGAGGATCAAACCAGGTAGTTAAAATATTACACACCCCCCAATATTAAATCTGGAAATGGAACACCAACTTCTAACTAGAAGTTAAACAAAAAGTCTGGATGTTTTACTTCCCAGATTAGTCCTATCCAACAGGCCTACTCTTACTAATAGAACAGATTTTGCAGGCTGAGCACTGATCTGTAGGGCACAGGAGCTTTGTGAAATCACCACAGAAGCACAGGGCAAGCATAAATCTAGCAGACAGTGAAGTCCTAATCAGAGCCTCTAAAAGATTTCCAGGAAATGTACTCAACTCCTGGATACTAATGTTCAGCTATTATTTCACCCTTCTTTTTAGTTCTTCCTCTAGTCTTTTACCAGGCCAGCTCTTTTTGCCTTGCTGTCTTCCTTTATTCTAGAAATTTTTATAACACATGGGTCGAACACAGCACTTAGGACAAAAAACCCCACAATTCCCAGTGAAATTTTAATCAGCTTTCACTTAACTGTTCTCCAATTACATTTTTCCTGTTGTATCTTGTTTGCCGTGATTTTTTTTAGAGCAGTGCATTTCTTTCTGTACCAGAAGTCAACAATTATCCCCTCTTTCAATAAGTGGACTTGATTGATTTTGTACAATTATTATCTTAAGCACAAAAATATTTAGTTTCTGTGGTCTACTTCAGCTAAGAAACCACTTACCTGGTTCTAGTTTTATTACTTTAATTGCTGCAAGCTCACCAGTGTTGACATTTCGAGCCTATAAAAAGACAAAAAAGGAGTATTTAGAGAGCAGAATGCAGCACCCACCTCTGCATTCTTGACCTGATGTTCTGACACAGCAGTCAAAGAGCAACTGAGGTACACAAGGGTTTAACACAGTGGAACCACTTGCTGGGAAACACTGAGCAGCTGATCTGTACTGAGAGCTGAAGCTTTAAGTCTGCTCAGGAAACTACAACGGCACACAACACTTTAATTATGCAAGTCCTCAACCACGCTGTGTTTCCATATTAAAACCCATCAGCACACCGAGCCCTGGGAGACCGAAAAGCAGGTGGAACACATGTGGGTCTCTCAACAGACAAGGGACCAGGGGCCACCCAGGGCTGTGCTCTGCAGCATGTGGGACCACTCGCAAGACTCCCAGACGTGCAATACAACGCTTCTTCCCCATTTTGCTACGTGCAAGGCCCCTTGAACCTTTCTCTACAACAACAGCAGGCTTCCCTTGCTGCAAAGGGTTCAAAAAAGCAAGGCAGCAACGAAGGAGTTAGGGAGCAATCCCCTCAAAATATTCCCTTCAGACACACAGCAGCCAACTGCAGCAGCAATGACTCAGGAGCTTCAGTGCATTTTCAGAGAATATTCTGATTTGGAAGGGATCCACGAGGATCATCAAGTCCAGTTCCCAAGTGAATGGCCCACAGAGGGATCAAACCCACAATCCTGCTGCCATTAGCACCATGCTGTGACCACCAGAGCTCTGTCCTGCTAAGGCCTCGGTTCCACTGAGCAACTGTAGGGAGCTCCATTTTTAAAAGCCATTAAGAAGCAACATAAATTACTACAAAAATGATTTCTCTTCTACAGCTGTACCATTTGACTTCTAATTGAGAACCAAGAAGCCATTTACCCAGGGCTCTCAGAGCATCTCTGTTCCCCTGCATCCAACCATGGAGAGAAGGCAGCAAAGCTGCTTCTCAGCGCTCAAGCAGCAGCTGCAGCCTCTTCTCTCCCAAGGGAGCCTTGGTACCTGTAGGAGCACAGAATGCAGTGCCCACACTACCCCTACACAGGGCTCAGAGCCTGCTTTTGCAAAGGCCAGAATCACAGATCTTACACAGGTAGCCTTGTAAGCTGCTAATAGTCTCATTTAAGTCACTTTAGGAAGTCAGGAACTCAGACCTTTCATGGATTCACCAAGTGTGTGCAAGGTTTGTTACATGGCAGCTTGAGACCTTGTCGTGCAACCAAGAGCGAGGGGAAAAACACTCCAAAGACTAAAAAAAGTAAACAAGAATAAAGTCTGGAAATAAATGCAGAGAATATTCCTGTGTTTAGAGATTTACTCAGCTCATTCCTTGGACAGCTGATCTCAAACCTCTCACTATTCCTTGGTGTGGCAACACCGCTGCAATGCTGGTAGCACTGGCATTTGCAAATAATTTGCAGGCAGAGAGATTCCAAGACCAGTGGGAATCCTATGAAAGTGAGTAGTCCAAACCTGATTGACTGGGGAAAAAACAGTTAACAAATAAATCTTCTCTGGGAGCCTTCCCTGTAAGTCATTATTTATCCACCCCACCAGTGGCAGCAATGTCTCCATCCATCACTGGTGGAAAAAAGACATGTAGACATTAAGAACAGCAAAAACATGAGTTCCTTTCATCTGTACCAGAACATAAAGGCAACACATGAGAAAGTGCCACTATTGAAGCATGAGAAACCCTGCTCCTGATTTTTTTGTTTCATTTATTTTTAACAATGTTGTGCCCAGCTGTCGGGAGTTTGTGTCACTGACTATGGCTCCATAGGTCACTATGCTCTGCAAAGTGCTGGGGCAAGGAAAGAAAGACAGAAGGTTTTCCTGGGCTTATGAAAGTCAGAAAGGAGGATGAAAATCTGATTTCATGCAGGCCACCAACACCTTCAGCAACAGCAGGCTACCCTGTGCTTAAGGGCATAGATCAAAAAAACATGACTCCAAGTGGAGAATCTGTCTAAGTTGTAATTTTGGATCTTGTTCCATTTGGGTTATCAGCATTGAAGGTGTTATCAACAGTAGGCATATGAATTGTCTTTGTCAATCTGAGTATATGAAAAGATTATTCTGACTGTAGTGGCACAAGGGCTCCTTGTAAAGGCTAGGGATGAGAACAAGGAACCCCTGACAGGTTTTACTAGATCTCAAACACCTTTCAGATCATCAGCAATTCCTCCTTCAAGCTCTCTGGAAGGAGAGACTGAGAATGACTGAAGCACCCTATGGTTCTCAACATCTGTTGGAGCTGGCTCTGACCCTGAATCTGGGGGTGCTTGAGTATGTACCACACAGCACCTCAGAATGTGGAGGACACTATCTTAAGACTTTTATTTAGGAAAATCCCACTGAAATTGCCAGCTGCTTATGGGTTTTGGGACTAGAAAATCAACAAGCAGCAGGTGGGTGAACAATGAATTCAAGCAAGTACTTCTGAGCCGACAAAATGCAACTAAAATTTTGGAGAAGCTCAGGTAAGATGACCTCAGCTCATTTTTTGTTACCACTTAGACTCTTATGTGCTCTAACTCTCAGCCTTTGTGATGCTGAGGTTTACAGCACCCACCATAAGCAGGATCCTTCAACTCCTTCCTTCAAGTGCAGACTTCACTGTCTCAATGGAAATAAAGGTTTTCCAGAGGCAAAGATTAGCCTAGAATGCCTGAATGAGACACTTTACCAAATGTATACACCATTTATAGAATGTCTGCTCTTGAAAACTATAGAAGGATGCTAATTCTATTGGCAGCTCAAAGAATGATTCTCTTCCAGAGATGCAGACTGCCATCTGAGCAGGAGTTTCAAAAACTCCACCAACTGCTAGGTCAAGCTGAAGGAGCACTGCCTAATTAAACAGGAAACAATCACTAGTGTACTCTAACAACAGCAGGATATCAGATAAAAGTTTTATATTAAAAAACCACCAACAACTAGAAATAAAAGCGAAAAACTGTCAGGCTTTGTTGGAAATGGAAATTAATAATATAAAGACTATAATGCTGCAACAAAGCCAAAAAGCAAAAGTCTAAGACAGGGGCTTCTGGTTTTGACCACTTCCTGTGTGAACTATTGAACAAAACGATTTCTAAACAGGTTACTACTCCATGGGAAAACTGGTCCCAGCGTACAAAGAGGCTTCCTGAGCCTGATTAGTTCTGCTCCACAGGAAAACGCACCCAAGCAACTCCCTAGCCCACAGAGCCCTCCTCTTCAGCCTCTCAAACCCTCACAGCTCCCCCAGCTACAAATCAGCAGCTCCCACACTCTGATAGAGAGTGTCATACCACAACCCAACAGAATGACAATTTTAGAAAGCAATGCTTTGATAAAGTTCATGTTACACAAAAACCTCTGTGCAAGGCACAGATTACTGGTGAAGGAAACCACAGTCCCAGAAACCAAGCCCTACAGCACTCATTCAGTGCAGTTAAAATGGGATGGCAAAACATCCAGCCCCCTTTCTGCCTGCCTGACAAGCTTCAAAAACCAATTAAAACTGAATAGAAAGATGTCAAAACATAGACATTTATTTCTAACAAAGTCAAGAAGCTTCAAAAGCTCTAATATCAGTCAGGAAGAACAGAAGACTAAAATGCCAATCAAAAAGCACAGTTTCAACATTTCAGAAGCAGCAAACTGAAGAAGAATTGATGCCCTAGTGGATGACCCCAGGAAAGAGGGCACACACATGTAGAGAAGAGGACACCTAAAAATGGAAGTTCACCAAAATTCAGGTTCATCTGACCTGGACACATTCTCTTCCAGCAACACACAGCAGCTCTATCAGCAACCAGACATCCCAAAATACGGATGGCAGCTGAAAGCAGGAAGAGTCACCAGGTGTTCTCCAGAGATACCCACAGAGCCTTAAGTTTTCAGCACGAGGCAGTTAAGCTGGTGGATCCACGACTCCCCTCCCCAAAACCAACCTCTCTGCAGAAGACCTCAAACAAAGTGCACCCCACTGAGTTGTGCTGTCTTCATTTGTTATCTGGCTGAAGCCATAAATGCCAAAAAGAACTGAAAAAAGGCAAATACAGTATAACAGATAACCTCTGCAGGAACAATAACCTCACTAATTACCACAACTGTTTGAATTTCAGCAAAGTAGGGGCCTTCTTTTCAGTAAGGTGCTGAAAATCTTTGGAAGGGTCCACCTGCACTAGACAAATGACCTGTGACATTACAAATGAAGTTCAACCTTTATTAAACCAAAGCAATGATTTTTTTCTTTAAAGATATGCTGTGATATAAATTAATCACATGAATAAAATGGACCTACAATCACCTCAGAAAATACTTCCAAACTCTGTGCAGCTACTATCAAAACCAGAGGCACAGGGATGGGATCAAACAGGAAACCTAACAACACAATTTCTGTCAAAAAACCCTATGAAAGCATTTGTGACCCAAACCTTAGACGAACGGCACAACTCACAGAGTACTTGGGAACTGAGATTGTTAGAATGGCAATTTCACAGCAAGAGATAGAAAAGTCTTCCTAAATGTGAGAAGGATAAATGCAGAGCGAACAAAATTAAGATTACAAACAAAACTAGGTCTACTTCATCTGACTTTAGGAGTATTTCCTGAAATTGAGCAGGACATTTATCTGTTTCGCAACCAACAAATTCTAATTCTTCTCTTACATTTTGCTGATCACCTACTACAATTAAATTCTTTGCAGTGAAATACAGAAACACAAAAACCAGAAATGACCCACACAAGGAATACATGAAGAACTAAGCAATTCAGGTAATACTTCATCTCTTACAACAAATTTGCACTGGTGCTAGCTAGAATATATACACTTTTATTGACAGTGAGTATTTGATAGATAGCTAATGGCATGAACAAGTTACCCATTACCTTTCTTGTGATGAATCCGTTAGGATTTGTTCCAAGGCCTTTCTGAAAGCTGAACTTTGGTGAGAGTGCAGACAATTGTAGAACACTGGCTTGAGCCAAAGACCCCTACTGGCACTGCACTGACCTGTCCCTTTCCAGAATCCAGCCTGGGGAGCAGGACAGGGCAGCAAGACTGTATCCATCAGACCACATCCTCCCTCCCTTCCAACCTCTGTAGTTCGGAGCCCACCACCAGCTCTTAATATCAAATTCAATAAACTCCAGAGCAGCGACCCTGCCTCTCTTTCCTTTAATAGATATAATTTTTTTTTAAACAAAAGAAACATTTAAACCATGCCCTGCTCTAGCTCAGTTCAACCAGAACAGAGTAAAAGAAGCAGATGTCACTCTGCTCTGCATTCAGCTCCTCGATGCTTTGCCAGGAAAGCAGGTTGCAGAAAGTCAGCATTTAGCAAGACTCAACATAACAAGACTGTCAGCTTATTAAGGCAACAATCCCTGCTTGCTAACCAGCAGAAACACTTTCCTACGTGGCTCTCTCTGCTAAGGGGGCAAAACCACAAATTACAGCTTGAAGCTGCCCAAGTATGTGCAGTGCTTGGAACCGCTCTGCTGAAATCCCACCGCTGATGAGCACACAGCTGATTTCAGCTCCACACAATTATTTCATCCACCTCAAAGTTCACCTACAGGTGACAGGTGAAGGCAAAAGAAAGGGGCTTTATGAAACCGCTCAGGAACACATGATAAGGCATTAGTAAGCCTGCACGTGGATGACACTTCAGACAATATTACTACCTCTTGGTCATATTAAAAGTAACTGACTTTCATTGTTGTTTTTGGGCTACTTTTATGTTCCACTTCGAAGACACCTTGGGCAAGACCTTGCCTCAGAACGAAACAGGCAGTAACCCACACAAGAGAAAAGCACTTCTCATTTTCCCTACAGGATCCGCATTCTAATCAGAAAACACTTAACTCTCATCTAGAAGAAATAATTATAATACCAGCCTAGTGTATCCTGGTCCTGCTATATCACTGTCTATCTCAGCTGGTACAGGCACACTGTAAGCTCGACAAACCCACTCTGTGCCTCACACAAGAAAAAGTCCCAAACATTGCCAAACACTGGCCACTCTCAGAGCACCAAATGGAAGGTTACTGCAATCTAAGTATGATAAACATCAAGGAAACCTTCACAAACCTGTAACAGGTTTCACATGCAGGTGGTACTGCATATGGAAATATTCCAAACTCTGGTTTGAACAAGGTTGAAGGTAACATCCTTAAAATGAAACCATAAAGACAGGTGACTCAGTTAATTCACATCCATCGAGTCACATACAGAACACTGAAAAAAAATCCAATTGATAAGGCAGCAGAGTCAATATGCCAGCTAAAAACTGCAGCAGAACGAGACACACACGGTATAAAGCAGTTTGCAGAAAAACAAAAATCCAGAGCATAAGGCAAGTAAAACGTCCAAGCACAGTACACAAATACCCAAAGAAAGCTGGCAAGGTGGGGCAAACAACACCAAACACCCTTTCAATTAAACAATTAATAAACCAGGGAGTTAGCACACCAAGAGTGCAGTAACAAGAGGATTTAGGTCCTGAAACTTCCATGACATTTAACAGAGATGAGATTAAACCAAAATCGGCCCAACCCAAACACGACTTCATTCTAGGCACATTCACCTAAAGTGAAAGGCAGCATTAGCACCAGTTCCGTGCACCTCAACCTGTGGAAAGGCTCTGCACGTTTCCCTACAGCCCTGCCTACCAGTACAAGTTTCCTCAAACACACACACCCTGTGATGACAAAACCAGGCCAGGAGATGCTTGGAAAGTACACAGTTCGAATAATGCTTCCACCAGGCTGCACACGACCAACTTCAGCTCTCCTCTCTGTTTCAAGGCCAAACAAGAGCAGGTAACAACCAGTGTCATCCTATGCCAGGGAGAGGCTGCCACATCCCAACAAGCAGCTGGATACACGAACAACATACACTGGCAGAGCAGAGAAAAATGACAAAGAGCATTATAAAGACCCTCAAAAAAAAAAAAAAAAAGAAAGAAAGAAAAACCAATCCAAATTATGTTTAGCTGCTTTTGCTTTAGCTTTGATTGTCCTACGTTTGCTGAAGTTCGGTCGGAATCCTGCAAGACTCTCACCCTAACGACACCAGTCACCAGTTTGCCCTCCACACGGTCAGGTCTCACACGGACACCAACACTATACACCGGCGACAGGAGCAGGAACCGGGACTAAGACGGTGACATGGGGGCTGGAATCGAGCGGGTACGCTCCCCACACCCCTGCAGTCCCCGGCTGGCTCTGGAAGAGACCCGACCCGCAAACTCCGCCCGTGACACGGCCGCCCGAGCCGGCACCCAGCAACAGCGGCCAGAGCCGAGGGCCGGGGCGGCTCCACGGCCGCCGGAAGCCGTGACAGGGCCAGTCCCGCACCCCCTGCCCCGCTCCGGCCCCGGGGGTCGCCCCCTCGCACGGCTCTGCCGCGCTGGGGACGCGGCCGGGCCGGCGGCGGGGCGGGGGCGGCAGGGCCGGGCACCCACCGGGGGCAGACCCCGCCGGAGGAGGGCGGCCTCGCTGCCCTCAGGAACGCCGGGGGACGCTGCCGGGCCACAGAAGCCCTCACGGATTCTGGCGGACCGGGATACTCGGCAGCGTAGAAAGGGACACAGGCGATATTCCCGCCGGGTCGCGGCGCAGAGCCCACCTTGTAAACGTCGCCGTAGGTGCCGCTACCGATGCGCTGGATGAGCTCGAAGTCCTCCTGGGGGTTGCGCCGGGACAGGTCGCACACCCGCCCGCCTCCGCCGCCGCTCATGGTGCCAGGGGAGGCCCCGCTCGGCCGCGACCCCCCGGGCCCCGGGCGGAGACGGGGAGCGAACGCGGCGGCCCCAAGCGTTCACCGCCACCGCGCAGCCCGCCCCGCCAACATGGCGCCCGCCGCCACACAGCGCAGGCGCGGGGCAGCGCCCGCCCCCCTTTACGGAGACAGTGCCCCCTGCGCGCGCGCGAGGCCGCCCCCTCACGGCCCACGCCATGGCGGACCCCGCCCCTCACGGCCCCTCATGGGCGGGGCCATAGTGGACCCCACCCCTTACTCGTTCCTCATGGGCGGAGCCATGGCGGACCCCGCCCCTCACTGCCCCTCATGGGCGTGGCCACGGCAGACCCCGCCCCTCACGACCCCTCACGGCCGGGGCTATGGCGGAGCCGGCCCCTCACGGCCCCGCCCGCAGCGGGGAGCGGCACCGCGGGCCCGGGGACCCCCCCGCGCCCCGCCCCGACAACCCGGCGCGCCCTCTCGGGCGGGATCACGGCGTGGGGAGCCCGCGGGTGCAGCTGAGGACTCGCACATCCACCAACCCCCGTGGCCGGGGCCGCTGCAGGAGCGGAGCCCGGGGACACCGCAGTGCTGTACCCGTGCACCAGGGACCGACTTCCCTATTTCCTGGTATCTATCCATCTCTGGCTCTCCAGCTTGGGACAGGGAATTTGCCCACAGCTGGGTGTGTGGGAACCCAGCCCTCCTTGTCCTAGCTCACACAGCTGGGAAGCCGCTGTAATCCCGGCGTTGTCCACTTGCCCACATCCTCCAGTGCTGCATCCTGCGGGAGATCCTGAGGCCATTGCTGGCTTTTGGGAGGTCTCCTTTCCGCAGGGGGACACGGGAGACACACGTTAGGGATATCCCCTCGTCTGTGCACATGGCAGTCCCCTGCACCGCTGGCACAGCCTCTTTGCACACCCATCCCATGCACTCTGTCTGGGCAACACCTTCTCTCGTCCACGGGACGGCTTCCCCTTATTTTGTGACTTTTGGAGCATTGTGCATGCCCCCATGGGATAAAGCGTGGGCCCCCTCTCCTCTCAAGCTAGTGCTGCTGCTGTAAGGTTTCCACTCTCGCACTCTCGCAGGTTTCCAGCACGGGGGAGCCATGTGGCGTGCTTGCCTCCATCCCTGTCTGCGCTCCCGACCCTCCCTGTGTGGGGGACAAGCACCAGGCAGCTGTGGAAACCCTTCTCCCCAGATGTGCAGCCCCTGAAGGTGTGTGGTGAGTGAGTGCTAGGGCACCTCTTGGGCGCTGTGCCAGTGCAGCAGGCGCAGCTTTTCCCACCGTGCTTCTGCTGCCAGTGAAATAAATGGGTGAAATAAACAGAGTGGGATGAGAGGGAACACTGGACAGTAGAATATGCCAACTGCTCGCTGCCCCTGCCTGCCTTGCCAAAGACACTGGTGTGGAGTCTTTCCTCTCTGCTGGAAAGATGCATCGGGACAGGGGGCTGGGATTGTCCTCATTTCCATGTGTGATTATCAGAGCAGAAACGGAGCTCTGAGGAGCTCGAGAAGAGCTGGAGCTCTGGCAGGTGATGCCTGTGAAATTGCATATTGTCTGTGCGTTTCTCCTTCCACCCACCCTGGGCCGTGCATTCCTGTCCTTGGCTTTGCTTTATGACCTTTGCTGTCACAAGCAGAATGGTCTCAAACCTGCCAGATTCAGATTGGGGTGTCAGTAATTTTTCCTGGCACGTGACCGAGGTTTTTGCGGCACACTTTGCTGCTTTCTGCGGCGGAAGCACCGGGACAGGCACAGATTAGCTGTGCAGGGCTGCCACAGATGCTCTGAGAGCCAGCCCAAGAGGACTGGGCTCTGTGACAAGTTCAGAAGTAACAGCAGCTCTGACCGAGTTACAGAAGGAAATGCCAGGGAATTTGAGCTCCATCCAGAAAGGCTGACAGACATCCTGCTGGGGAAAGCTGATAACCTTGTCACCCTTCTGCTCTTGCCTCTCAGTCGTCATTTTTATCCCATTAGAGGGGAACTGGCTTATAGTTGTTCCCATATTATGTTCTTGCCAAGTTCTGCTTGGGTAGAAATGGTTATGAATGAAGAAAGGAGGATTATTTTCCCTCTTAAATCCTACTTTCTATCCATGGCAGCTGCCTGTTCTTCCTCTGCTCTTGTAAAAACACCCACAGGTTTCTCTGGGAGTGTCTGTGTCCCTTCTCTTCAGTAAAGGAGACAGATGGAACTGAGAGGTGTGTCCTCCACTGCCTTCAGAAACAGGTCAGATCAAATTAGTATCAGGCGTCATTTGCTTTCCCAAGCTTTGGGAAGACTTCTCTAACTTTCTCTTTTTCCTCCTATTCCTTGGATGTGGCTGTGGTAGGATAGTCAAGCCATGTGCTGCAGAGAGGCAGGCTGGGCTCCTCCTCACACCGTGGAGGAAAGGCAAAGAAACTCAATAAAACTGCATTTGGGGATTGGATATTACTGGGAGAGTTCAGGCAATGCCAATTGCTTGAAGAGTTTTGGTGCCTGCAGGGAGCGTGAGCCCCAGCTGCAGTCAGTGGCATGGCACCCTACAGCCACTGAAAACACTCTGCTAACACTGGATGCCTTGTTGTTTCCAGCTGTGTTCACAATCCATCCATCCTGCTGCCACTTCTCTGATCTGAAATGCTGCCTCGTGCCCTGCAGCCCCAGCTCCTGACCACTGCTTCAAATGGGAGCTCTGCTTCTTTCACCAGCCTGTGCTGGCAGACTCCACCTGGCTCCAGCCAGGTGACAACAATGCAATTTGTCACACTTGAAAACCTCTCTGGCATCTTTCCATGCCAGAGTAAAGGGCAAAGTGCTGCATCTCATGGTGCTGCAGAGGGAAAGTGGCCGCTGGCCTGCATGTCCCTTTTGTTTATGGGACTGGAGCTGCTGTGAGAGGGAAGGTGTCCTTAGAGGGTCCTGTTTGAGCCAGGTGGGATCAGACATGAAGGCTGGCAAGTTCTTTCTGCCATGCTGAAGGCTGTCTTGGTCAGGGGAAGAGCTGCATTTTTGTCAGTCCCAGGGGAGGTTGGTTGTGCCCCAAAGGACATGTAGGATGGAAGGTATTAATGTAGAGATATGAGGGAGGGAGTGAAGGAAGGAAGGGAGGAAGGACTGCACAGCCTTTTAAAAGCATTTTAAAGAAGCCACCTCTCTGGTGTCACACTAAGGAGCAAGGTGCCAGCAGTCACAGCTCATGCTAGCATTTATTCTGCAAAGAACAGGGAAGGCAAAAACGGCTTTTATTAGGTAAATGGTGCTGCAGGGCAGCAATGGCTGCAGGGGTGAGGTAGGTGACATCTCTGTGGCATTTGCCAGGTGGTGGCCCTTCGAGGATACCAGCTGGTGGTGCAGCCTTGGCAGCTGGAATCCAGCCAGACCTCTGCATCATTTTGTCTCTCTCTTTTTTTTTTTTTTTTTTTTTTTTTTTTTTTTTTTTTTTTTTTTTTTTTTTTTTTTTTAAACCCCCACCCCCTTCCTCTCTTGCAAAAATAAAGCCTGCATGAGGTCCAGCCTGGTCCCTGCCTCCTTCTATCTCTGCTGCAAGGTCCATGTTTCAGCCAGCACTGCCAGTGGCCAGCATGGGCTGCTGCAGGGAAGTGAGCAATAGCCAGTTCCCAGCAGGCAGAGTTCCTGCACAAGATTCTGCATTAGTCAGAGCCTTGTTTCTCCTGCTGCAGCACAAGCCTTTTCTGGGAAGGTTCTTCTTTACCAGGAGGGGCATGAGTACGGTGTGAGAGGAAACACACTGATCATTTCTGCCCAGAAGGCAGCAGTAGGCATTTCCCCATGTTTTTAACTTTCTGAGAAATACTGGCTTGCGTGTTTCAGAGAGAAACAGTATCCTTTTGGAAGGGGCAAGGGAAGAAATCAGGCTCTCATGTAATGGTTAATGTTTTATGAGTGCTGTTGGCCATCTGTGTGTTGGCCATTGCTGCTGGTGGATGCAGGAATTCTGATTTCACTGGGAAGGGTCCAATAGAAGCCACGTCAGAAACTGACACCAGAAGCCACATGCTAAAAATAATTATGGCAGGACCTGTCTGCATGGAAACTCCACAGAATTTAGAAACTGGAGCGTTTCTTTCCATCCAAACTACTTTAAATTTGAACTCTAGAAGGAAATAGAGAGCAAGAGTGTATCACTGCATAAAACCATGCTGCACCCACATCCTGAAGGTCATATGGCTGAAGCTGTGTGAGTGTGTGGTTCACACGAGAGTGGTAGGTTTATAGCACAACCACAAAACTGCTGGTTTGTAGAGCATTGCTACAGCAGCAGTTTCCACTTACAGGTGCTCACTCACAGGTCTGGGACCACTCCTACTGCAGCTCTGCCTGGCACTGGCCAGCTGCCCTCCTGGCTATTTCTACGTCCCTCCACCTCCTCCTGCTTGTCTGTGGCGATGCACAAACAGCCACAGGTGACACTAAACTGGAAGGGTGGCCACCCTAACAAATGGCAGAATGTCTGCCCAGAGGGGCCTCAGTCGACCTGAGAAGTAGCACCTTGTGGTGTCCATGGCAGAGAGGAGCAGAGCTCTGCACAAGGGCTGACACAACCCCGTGCATTCAGCCACGCTGGAAGATTCAATCTGCTCAACAGCCCTTCTGAGAAGGACTTGGGGCTCTGGCAGACAACAGGCTGACCATTAAAGAGAAGTATGTTCCCATCACAGAGAAGATAAACAGGCTGCATGTCCTCACAGCCAGAGGAGTGATTTCTACCCACTCTGTCCAAAGCTGGCGAGGCCTCTCCAGGATTCATCTCCAGCATTAGGTCCTCCAGTTCAGGAGGGATGTGGCAAAACATGAGAGGAGGCAGCTGAGACTACAAAAATGGTTAGGGACCTGGAGCACTGTGCCTCTGAGGGGAGAGGGCGGGGCTTGGGTAGTCTGTTGAGAAGAAGGCAGAGCGGACACCTCCCAGGAGCCTGTGACTCTGGAAAGGCAATGACAGACGTGAGAGCAAAACTCCTGCAGCATCAGGCAGTGCAGCAGGGATCACAACCCTAGAATGCAGCTTGGGAGGTCCAGAAGCAGTTTTCAACAACAGGAAGTTTTAGTCTCCTGAAATACAATTAGCCTTTAGATTAAAGTCTCTTCACTTACCCACCCAAAGCACCTTGCCAAAATCAAGGGAAAAAAACAAACAAAAGAAAGGAACAAAACCCCAAATAGCCAAACCCCAGAGACACTACTAATTGTATCTCCATCCTAATCACAGCAGAGGAACACAATGCACGAGCCCATCTCAGCTTGCCAAGTTGCAAATGCTTGTCCAATGTAGCATCTGCAAGCAATTTGCTGTAATTTTCGATAAAAATACTTCACTGTCACATCAACAGCAATGGGAAAGCCTTGAATTAGACCACCTCCCTCCTACCCCACAAATACCTTTTGTATAGACTGAAAGAACTGCTAAGAGCTCACTCTTTTTGGTAAAATTTGTGTTTCTTTGCAGGTAGACATAATTCTTAATTGTTCACCTTCTTGGCAAGTCTTCCACACTGTGCCTTGGAGTAACATTACCAAGTGAGGACAAACATTCTTTTTGCTAGAAGTAAGTCTCTTCTTTTCACATGAAAAACTTCGAGCATCCCCAGTAGACAGATGCAAGCACTGCAAAGAAACAACACAGAAAATAATTTATTTTCCACTCCAGGAGTTCTCAATAGCAACATCTCAAACTCACCAGAAATAAGCTTTAAAGTAATGCTGCAAAAACACATGGGAAAACATACATCCAGCTCTCAAAAAAAGCAGGAAACTTCTTCAGGCAAAAAACGTGCTTGTAAAGATATTGCTGAAGTTGAAAATCCATTTACATTTAATATTACCACATTTTGCAGTTTCGTAGAATCATTTAGGTTGGGAAAAAAAAATTAAGACCATCCAACCCAACATTAACCTAACACTGCCAAGTCCACCACTAAAACATGTCCTTAAGTGCCACATACGCATCTTTTAGACACCCCAGGGCTCGTGACCCAAATACTTCCCTGAGCAGCCTGCTCCAATGCTTGACAACCCTTTTGGTGAAGTCTTTCTTTACCAAAGAAACACCTCTCAATACCAAGAGGCCTTGACTAAACAAGGATTTGGGTCAGATTTGAGTTTTGTGATATCACATAACACTATTTTACAATACAAAGACTTGAAAGACTTTAAGGCATCTTCCACCTCTCCTAAAAATGAAAGTGAGAAAAGAGGTGCCTTGGGACACCCAAAGAAAGTGAGGTGAGCTGACAAATGGCACATGACTTGTTCCAATCAGCAGGGTTCCACTGGATCACTGCCATGCTGCTTTTCAAGTGCATCAGGATTTATGTTAGGAAAGTTAGGTGTTCATCCTGTTCTGTCTGTGCAGAACTCAACACCAGACACTTCAGACGCCAGCTGCAAATATCAAAAAACCTAAGCATGCCAAGCACCATGGCTCTACTCAGTGGCCAACACCTCCAAATGGAATTTAAACTCCCTAACTTCATCACTTCCTAATTGGGATAAATGGGCCCTAACCTAACTTGCAAACATTCTGAACCTAAGGAGTTCTTTTCATTAGTTTAGCAAGGAATATGGATCCAGCTTTTTCACCCTTGCTATTTTTCCATGGATCAAAGGCAATATCATCTTCAAACACCATTTTTGGGCTGCATGAGCCTCCCACCAGTCTGCAAACAAGAACTTCCCAGGGCAGAAAAAACTTCTCAGGTCGAAGGTAGCTTTTCCCTTTGGAAACTTTAAAAGGTCTGTCCTTTGCCTATTCCACTGATCCTTAATGGCTTTCAAATTCAGGAAACAGGAAAATTGACCCTTGTTTGCAATCCACTATACCTGGCTTTGAAAGAGGGGAAAGAAAAGACTACCCTGGCTCCGTTCATGGCAAGTGGGTTGAACAGTCTTATTGGTGGTGCTCTCATGGTGTTGAATTATTTTCCACAGCTGTTCTACCTTTTTGTATATAAAAAGTAAGGAATCATAATGTTATAGAACATCATGAAAAAAATATTTTGTGCCCCATCACGGGAATGAGGAAAGATTTAGAAGAAAAACCTGAAATTACCAAGCTGGATTGGTGCCCCAGTTGCGTTTTTGAGGGGTGTGTAGGTACCATATTCCCATTATGCCAATATACAATCCATCTTTCTCCTCAGAACACCATCCAGCGCTGTAGCCAAATGTTCCAAGTAATTTTCTTTGGGTACCTTGAGGCAGTTTGTCCCCTGCCACCCGAACAGGGATAGGGAAAGACACGATCCGTCGGCAGCCACAGGCAGAGGGATTACAGCAAAACCTCTTCATGCCTTCCCGAGTATTGCAGATCCAAGTGCAGACGCCTGGTGGAGCAGGATATTTACAAGTTGCTTGTCACTGCACGCTGTTGGCTCTGCGTGTGCAGAAGGAACAGCTCGCAGTGCTTTTGGAAAAGCACGTTTTTTCACTACAACCACTCGTTTCTCTGCCTGCTCTCTGCATCAAGGATGATAAGAGGACAATGGTACAGGGAGTTCATGTACCCTTCAGTCCCGTTTCTCGCCCTCGGCTGAAGAAAGGAAACCTGCACATGCAGCAGCGCTGCCTTTACAGTGGCACCAAAACATTAGGTTTAAATTAGATATTCACAAAATCCCTCTTCACTGTGAGGGCGGTGAGGTGCTGGAACAGCACTGTCAGGACCTCTGGTTCCTTCTCTAACAGGAATCAGCTTCGGGTTTTTTAATTTCTTTGTTTGTTTCTTTCGTTCCGTTGCGCCCCCGGTGGCACCGGACGAACGGCAGCGCGCTCCGGCGGCTCAGCACCGGCACCGGCACCGGCACCGGCAGCATCTCTCTGTTTTCCGCTCGACTCTCCGCTCGCTCCCGCCCCCCTCTCCCTCTCTCACCCACTCTACTCCCGTCCCGTCCGTGTTCCGTCTGCCCCAGCCCGGCTCATGCCGCGCCCAGCAAGGCGCCCGTGGGCGACTCGGGCCCCTGCCCGCCCGTGTCGGGCCCGCCGCGGTCTCGCCTCCGCCGCGCTCTCTCCGCGCCGGTTGTGGCGCCTCTGGGAGAGTTTGTGGAAGAGTTCCTCACGGTGGTGGTGGTGGAATAGCACCATCGTACGGCTCCGCCTGGCCCGGCCCCGAGCGAGGCTCCTCCCGCGGTTCCGCCCGGCTCCCGCCCCGTCCCCGGCAGCACCGCCGGTGATTTCCCCGGTCCGAGCTCCGCCGCTCGTCGCCTCGGCCGCCGACCCCGAGCCGCCGGAGCCCGGGGCGGCTCGGGAAGTGGCAGCGGCCGGGTGCCCCGGGCAGAATGGCGAGAGAGCGGTGCCGCCCGCACGGGCGGAGAAGCCTCCCCTGGAGCAGCTCTACCGGGCGGGCCCGCTGCTGGGGAGCGGCGGCTGCGGCAGCGTTTACTCTGGGACCCGCCTCACCGACGGCGCCCAGGTAAGAGACGGGGCCGGGTCCGAGGGGGCGGCGGGGAGCGGCGAGCCGCGAGCTCAGCCCGGCGTTCGCCTTGGCTTGCAGGCGGCCATCAAGCGAGTGTCCCGGGACCGCATCTCGGAGTGGGCGCGGCTGGTGAGTGAGCGGGGCAGGGGAGCAGCCGGCGGGGCTAAGGCCAGGTCCGGCAGGGTGGGAGCCGGGACGCTGCGAGGGGAGCGAGCGGAGCGAGCGGAGTGAGCGGGAGCCGTGCAGCGTCCCGGGCCGGGCAGGGGGTGCCGCAGGCGCGGCGCAGCCTCGGCCCCGCTGAGGGCATCGCGGTCCCCCCGCAGCACAACGGCGCCCTTGTGCCCCTGGAGCTGGCGCTGCTCTGGATGGTGTCGTGCCCTGCATTCCGCGGCGTCGTGCGGCCCCTGGACTGGTTCGAGCTGCCCGACGGCTTGGCGCTGGTCATGGAGCGTCCGGAGCGCTGCCAGGACCTCTGGTACCTGCTGGACGAGCGGGGGTTCCTGCCGGAGCCCGTGGCGCGGGGGCTGTTCCGCCAGGAGCTGCAGGCCGTGCGGCACTGCACCAGCTGCGGCGTCCTGCACCGCGACATCAAGGCCGAGAACGTCCTCGCTGACCTGGCCACCGGCGAGGCGAAGCTCATCGACTTCGGCTGCGGCACGATCCTCCAGGACACGTTCTATACACGAATGTCGGGTGAGCACAAAGCCGGGGCCCAGCCGGATAGCGTAAGCTCTCCCCTCTGCTGGCAGAGGGGGAAGAGGGAGGAAGGGAATGGGAATCCTTCTTCAGCCGGCTGTAGCCGAGTTGCTGGGGCAGGGGCTGGCTGTTGTGGAGCTGGCTGGGAGGGAGGGAGCAGCATCGGCCTGATAAGCTGTGTCCCATAGGAACGCCAGAGTACAGCCCACCAGAGTGGATCCTCTTCGGCTGCTACCATGGCCAGCCAGCCACCATCTGGTCCCTGGGCATCCTGCTCCATGACCTGGTCTGCGGACACCTTCCTTTCCACACCGCTGAGGACATCGTGCGGGGCTGGCTCTTCTTCCCACCCCGCGTGTCTCAAGGTTGGGATGCACCTTCAAGGCTCGGGAGCAAGAACGGGGTTGGGAGAGAGCAGCTGGCACATGAGGGTCCTGCTCTCGCAGCTAGGGAGGAGGTTGATCTCCTGGGCTTGGCTGGAGGAGGTGGCACGTGTATCTTTGTGCTGCTCTGCTCTGGCAGTGAGGATGGATGGGAAGCTCTGGGTGCAGCTCTGAGCACTCCTAATGCGGCCTGGGCACTGTGGAATCTGGGAGAGCACGGACAGGAGCTGACCAGCCATTCCTCATGTCTCTCTGCAGAGTGCCAGCACCTCATCAGGTGGTGTTTATCCATGGACCCCACAGACAGACCATCTTTGGAAGACCTTCTTGAGCATTCTTGGCTGCAGGACCCCCACCTGGCCCAGGAGCCAGCAGAAATCCATCCCTCTGCACAGGAGGATCCACGAGCCCGGCAAGGACCAGTCTCGGGGCGCTCGAGAAAAACCCCAGAGCGTTTCCCTGGGGCTGCAGCCCGGAGGAGAGAGCACAGCCGAGGAGACGCTTCCGCTGTTTCCCGGCGTTGTGGAGGGAGTGGCTCAGTGCTCCCCGTCCTATCGGAGAAGTTCTGGCACTGCGGTGAAGTTGCCACGGACTGGAAAAGGGGAAACATCCCCCTGCAGCTCAACGGCGTCGTGATGTCCCCATAAGCCGAGGCACAACTGGCGGGTTCTTGTGGAGCGCAGAGAACACCGTCCTGGAGCTGGACTGGCTTTGGTGGCAGCCCTTCCCGCAGGACTCTCTCTGCGCCCCGATGAAATCAAGATGAGTCCCCAGCGGGCGGAGGGGCAGGCGGGGGATGCTCCTGCTGCCAGCCACTGCAGGGCTCGGCCTGGCCACGCCCCGGAGGGTCCCAAATGCCGGCCATGAGGAATAGCAGTTTTTTCCATCGGTCGCTCAGCTGCTCTTTGGCAGGACAGATGTTGTGGAAGGGGAGCCGGCTTCCGGCCTTGCCGCAGCTTCTCCCAGCCAGCCTGACAAAAGCATCCATCCATGTGGTTGGGGGCAGCAGAGGAGGATGTTCCTAAGCCATGGCCCAGCTGGGCTGCTTTGCAGGCTCTTGAGGAAGGGGTGGGTTTACGGGTAGGAAAGGTGGAGTTTTTCCCCACCCGTGGAGGGGTTGAATTCTCGCATGGAGTGGTCAGACCCTCCCCAGGCCCCTGAAACGATGATAACCTTTGATGCTTTTTCTTGTTTCCAGGTGTTGTTTTGAACTGACTTTGATGCAATTGTTCTTTGTTTTTTCCGGGAAGATTGCTCTTGGTGCCCGGACTGGACAGGGAAGCGTTGGCATCATCTGTGGAGTGCATCCAGTGCCAGCTCTTCCCTGGGGGCCGCAGTCTGCAGGGACATCTCCTTCCAGAGGGACGAGGACCTCGTGTGGGATCGGCTCCTGTCCTGGCAGCAGGGCTCCAGGGGTGGGTACCTGGCTCCCCAGCACAGATGGCAGCGGCAGCAGCACACAAGCATCCTGCCTTGCAGCTGCTGAGGTTTCTGTGCTGTGCTTAAGCAGAGCAGGTGGAACGTGGCCTGCCGTGCTGCTCTTCTCTATAAACAGAGAATGGGTCAGGAGGTTGGGGCTCTGAACACAGCCCGTGGTGGGACAGGAGCCTTCTGTGACTGACGGTGGCTTTCTGGTTTCTCTCCCCAGGCTACCAGCACCTCATGCCATGGAAGCAGCAGCGCCTGGCCTGCCAGTCTGGGAGGGCTGGAGGGTGGCAGCTGTTCATTTGCTGTCAAAAATGAATCCTTTTGTTGTTGTCATCTTCATCATTGGAGCATTTCTTTCATCCTTTTCCAAGCTTTTGGTCCCCTTCCTCCAGGGTAATCCTTTTGTGTCCTTCCTCAGCCACTGAATGGCTATTTGACAGGGTGGGTTTGAGTAACGTGAAAAATGCAACAACAGCTCCTGTTGGCAGCTGCAGCAGCCCCTGCAAGAACCCAGAGCCACCAGCCAGTCCCACGTGTGACTTGCAAAGGGGAATGGTCTGCAGGGATGGAGTTGTCACCCTGCTGCAAAAGCTGGGAGGAAATCAAAAGCAGCAAATTGCCATTTTGGCTCAACCCCAGCCCAAACTCTTCATCCTTCCCCCTTTCCTGCAATTGACCAAACCACCCAGGGAAAACAGCTCCATGTCCTCCAGGAGCCCATTTTGACATGGAAGTTTACAGCTTTGATATTGGATCAGAACATCCTAAAGGAGCAGCTGCTCATAGGGATTTTTATATTCAAGGATTAACAGTCCTGTATGAGCTGGGTTCAGACCAGAGCAATCTCTCTACAGTGAACTGTTCCATTTACAAAAGGATGAAAAAAAGTAAGTACAAGCAGGCCTCCGAGTACTAAACTCAATTAAACTACCAAGTGAGTACTATCCCCTGTCCTGGAAAAGGACTGCTCCCATAGCAGAGCTCAGCAAATGAGGAAGGTTTAACCCCATTATCCAGAGGTTCAAATCATCTCCCTACCTCCTGTCTTTTCCTACCATAACTACTCTTGACCTGACCTTCTACTTTTAAATATCTTTATCTTATCATGTCCCTATTCCCATTCAGAGTGCATCAGTAAAACATCAGAAGGCTTTAAAAAAACTCTTTATTTTTTTAAACAGAACTTTTTTCAACCCTTGTTCTTCAGAGTTTTCTTTTTTTTTTTTTTGTAAAGATACACTATTATCTGAACAACCTCTGCATATATATATGTGTGTGCATATAGTTACAAACTTAAACAATCCTGCAAACTTATGTCACTCATGGCAGCCCTTCCTGCTTCAAAACAGAGAAGAAAACTCCAACAAAGGGCAAAAATGCAGCCCCTCTCAACCAGAGGAACCAAACCACATCCACCTGTGGCGAATCCCACCAGCTCCAGCTGGGAGCTTTAACTTGAGTGTAAATGCATCTTTTTACAGCATTTCTAGACAGAGCCATGCTGGGACACGTGCCACCCTCCCCCGTGCCCAGCCCTTGGGGAGAGCCCACCAAGGACAAGGAGCAGCCCTTTAACAGGTGGTCCTCACTCTGCAGGTGGGCTGGGACTTTCTAACTCAATTCAATACCTACAGGCAGAACTGGAGACAAGGGAAAAAGGCAAGGAGATGTCTTTCTGGGAGAGGTGGCCACAGTAACACAGACCAGCAGCCCAGAGCATGTTCCTGCATATTCAAGAGTCACCAAGCAAGAAACCTCCCAGAGGAAATGTTTTGTTCCATCTGAGAGCTCCTCCCTGCCTTGGAGGAAAAACATTAACACAACCTGGTTGAGAGAAAGTAGAGGCAGAGGTCCAAGGTGGCAGGCTGGCTGACAGAACACTTCTGGTGCTAGCTATGATAGCTATCATCATCATCAAAGTAAGAATCACAATCTGACTCATTATCAATCATAAAGTTGTCTTCATCAAGATCATCATCGTCATCATAGTCTTCCTGCCACTGTGGGTCATACTCGTCATCTTCAACCTCCTTGCCACCTTCATCTGTGTTGGGGGAGTCACACAGGAGGATGCGTTTTTGCCTGGTGAGGAGAACAGAAGAGCAGAGCCTCTGCTGTGAGCATCAGCTGCCACCCGGCCCCACAACACCCTACTGTCATTGCCTCAGCATCCCCACCCAAAGAAACTCAAGAGAGTCCAGGGAGAGCAACTTCCATAACTGGGTCTGCCAGTGACGGAGCTTTCCTGATCATGGCTGCATACAAGCAGAGGTTGTGCTGGTTTCCCTACACCACCGTGTCACTCCAATTGCTACCTCAAACCACAAAACAGGATGCAAGCGATCGGTGTCTGTCATTCACTCTTTCGTATGCCAGTGAGCACAGGAGAAAACTCTGCTCACCTCCTTTTTGTCTGCACTGACTCACCTTCCCCTGTCACCCCACTAAGAAAACTCACCCTGTACATGCAAGGGCCGAAGCAGGCACATTTGAGAGTTTCAACTTTCTCTGAGCAGCATCTCCTGAGGTCTGGAGCCCAACATGGAAATCCTGTCAGCAGGAAAGAACAGCCAAAAGAGACAGAACGGGTATGTAAGTTGGGGTGTGTTTTGTGCTGCAACCCCCTACCCTGCACACACACACTCCTGAGTCTCTCCCCTCAGCTGACCAAGCCCTGTAGTTTGCCCACAATCAAACCAGAGCAGAGCCAGACAAGCCCAGAGCAGGCCCATGGCCTTCACCTGTGTGGAGTGCCAGAGGATGGCAAAGAGGCGCTCCCTGATCTGCCGCACCAGCTCCAAACCCGCGCCCAAGTGCTCTGCTTTCAGGAGCTCAACAGAGGTGCCCAAGTCCTGGTACTGCAGCAGGGTCTCCTCTGCAATTCAAGGCCAACAGAGTCATGCTATTGCCCCGCTGCAGAGCTGCTGCTCTCTGACTACAGCTGGAAATGCTAATCACAACTTCCAAGAGGCTGCAGGACTTACCCAGAAGGATCTGCAGAGCATTAGTGAGCAGCTCCAGGCTCTCAGTCTGCTGTTCCACAATATCCATGCTCTCAGTGTCCTGGTTATAGTAGCTGTACACACAGGAGTAGGCCAGCACCTGGGAAAGTACAGATCATCTTGTTAGGCAGCCTCCTTCAGCTTTAGAGTGGGCAAGAAGGGAGCAGCATCGAACCCTTCCAGACCTCATCATTACCAGTGGCCTCTGGCCTGTGCCCATAGTCCAGTGACTCCAGAGCCAGGCTAACTAGAGCTACTGGCAGGATTGGAAAGGAATGTGCAATTACTTTATGCCGAAGTCTAAAATAACTGATTGTTCCCACCTGCAAACCATCCCAAGAACACAGACTGTAAATGCATAACGAGTGTGACTGACCAGTGGGCAAAGAGTCCAACCCATCAGCACACAGGACCAGGCAAGGCTGGGCAGCCCAGGCTGAGCAGAAATGGCAGTGAACCAAGAGAATGGAGCCCAAAGGGAAGCAGGCATGTGCTATACAGCACCAAGAGCCCACAGCAAAGGCATTTCAACAAATGGCAAACACCAGTTATGAATAAATGACCCCTAAAGCCATATAGGCACCCAGCAGGGAATGAGATCGTTGTTTCCATTTAAAGAAATGGGCCAGAAAATTCAGTAGCAACAAGCAACAGTGTACCCCAGAAAACTCAGGGGGTGCCACACTGAGAAGAGAAAATAGGGTCAGGCATCCTTGTTCCACGTGCCTCTCAAAATCAAGCCTACCTGCAAACCCAAGATGCATGTGCAAAATCAGTACTGCAAAGACAATTCCCACCTCCTGCTGATGTGTCAGGACAGACCAGGCATTACAGGCCCAAGGTGTCACAGGTTTGAAAGGCAAGAAACACACCAACAGAATTAAATCTAAATCTCAGCAAGACTTTATTATCCGGCCTTACCTTCCGTGCCTGTTCCAGCATTTTGCAGGCATCAAGAACAAAGGTCAAGTTCCTAATTTTTGGCATCTCTCTGATGGAAGAAATGCTGTTCCTCAGACTTATGGCAAATTCCTGCAATAAACAAAAGAGGGGGAAAAAAGTCAATGTCACTGTCAAGCTCCACAAGATGGGAAAAACAGCACCTCCCACACAAATCATTGCTAAGCATTCTGAAGTTCCACCCCAGAAGATGCAGGCAGCAGCAGAGCATTTAATGCATCCAACTATGACATTTTTACTGTGCCATCACTTCAACCTTTTACAGCACCTCAGCTCCGGGCAGAGCCCAGCCTTCAGTCACCGTTGCTTCCAACTCCTGCCCCTCTCTGAGCCCCTGAACACCACAAGCCAGGTGCTCACTTTCCACAACAGACTGGACAGGAGGAAGCAGCCAAGCACCACACCTCAGTGTCAGAGCCAGGGTAAAATGATCATCCAGTGACCCCCAGCTGGATGTGAAGCCTGATTCTAAGCAGAGCAGACACTGACCCAAGAGCAGGTGCCCTCTCACCAGGGCTGAGCAGCAGTCACGATCTCCAAAGGAAGGAGAGGGCCTTACCTTTGCATGGTGATGAAAGGTGCATCTCTCATTGTAGTCCTGGAAACGCTTCTCCTGCCAAGCTGCTTTACTCACCTGGAAGGAAAGGGACAGGAGCTTGCAGCAATTTCCCTGAAGTGCCAGGGATGCCTGGAAATGCCAGTATTACTGCCAAATTCACAGAGTCCAGAGTAAAGGGACCAAGTGGAGATCCTTGCCCTCTCTGAGAGGCTGAACATAAGCATGAAGCAAGGAGACACAGCAAAGCACTCACCATGGCAGAGCAGTTGTAATAATCCTTGTGATTGGGCCTCCAGGGCTTGAGGCAGCGCCAGCAGAAGCCGTGGTTACACTTTGCACAGGTCATACTGCAGAAGGACAGGGGGAAACACTCAGTCCTGACAGCCAGGGGCAGGCAGCTCCTGACAGTGCTCCCCTGCCCCACAGCCAGGGACTGTGCCACCCAGGCACACACACAGCAGCAAACAAGACTGGATACTCACTGCAGGCACCCCTCATTCTTCTCTATCTGAGCCTGGCAGTTTGGGCAGTGCTTGGAAATGAGCTTAGCCAGATGTTTGCTTTGGGCTTCACTTGTCATTCCCTCATAGTATCCATCATCATCCACCCACCGAGACATGTGGCTGCAGCTGGCAGGGTAATGGGCCTGAGAGAGAGAGACAGAGACAATCAGCCCAGCACAGCAAAGCAGGAGGGTGTGTGCCAGCCCTAGGACAGCACAGCCTGTGACCCAGCTCAGCCTCACCTCTGGGAAGTTGCAGTTGAAGCAGGATATCCAGGAGCACTTGGAACAGGCTGCTCCATAACCAAGGCCATCCTTAAGGAGGATCTGGTCACAGCCCTGAGGGTTGGTGCACCATGTCAGGTTGGTGCAACACTCCACATAGCACCTGAGGAGGGCTTTTTCATACTGTAATGGGAAGCCAGGAAGGAGATTGAAGCCTTAAAAGCAGGGTCTGGTGCTCTGGGCTATGCATCTCACCAAACACCTGCTCACAACAAAACAGCACTCAGTCAGTTTACCCTTTCATTCCCTTTGTGATCATTTTTCTATCCCCCCTGTGTCGTATCTGGAAGCTGTTTCATTTCACAGAATTGCTGAGTTTGGAAGGCATTTCTGGAAATAAAACCCGGTCCAACCTCTCCAGCTTAAAGCAGGATTGCTCAGGACTGTGTCCAGCTGGATTTTGAATATACCCAAGCACAGAGACTACAAACCTCTCTGCCCAAACTGGTCCCATGTCTCACTACCCTTCCTATTGAAAAAAAAACAAAACCCAATCCCAACAATCAGTTTTCTCAAAACAGGCAGCTGCTGTAGCCTCATGACCAAGCACTAAGGTAAGCAGAGCTCAGAAAGCCTGGTTTAGAAATGTTTGTAGACTCACACAGACTTAGAGTGAAGATTAAGTTTGATGTGCTAATCCTGCCATCTTCACAAAAACCTGAACTGCTCAAAGCCAGAGAGTGATGGAAGAGAAAGGACATAAGGGTCACAGATGCAGCAGTAAAAGGAAATTCCTCATATTTTCATTTGATTATTATTATTACTATTATTATTATTATTACTATTATTATTATTATATTGCTTCCAGCACACCAGTAGAGGATACTTGTCATGAGCTGCTACCATGGCTCTCATCTACTCCTGAACTAATGCTGTCCCTGAAATGTTGCTTGCTAGAGATATATTTAGAGGAAATACCAGTGTGCTCTTTTGTTGATGTTATGCTTTCCTGAGCAGCTGGTATTGACCATAATCAGAGACAACAGACAAAATCTGGCTGGCCACCATTATCACACTGCCAGCCTTGGTAACAGGAAGGGGAAAAACAGCAACAAAATGATCTGATAGTGCTGACCAAAACACAGGAGAGCTTGGACACCCAGCAGCCACCCCTCCTGCCTCACCTTGGCTATGATCTCCTGGGAGGAGAGGATGGAGTAGATGAAGGCCGTGGTGGGCTGAGCGCGGCACTCGGATATGGGGCAGGTGCAGCTGACAACCAAGTTCTGCTCAATGCGAGTTGTCAGGTACTCCCTCCAGCAGGGCTGCCAGGGCACGAGAGGAGACATCAGACCCGACCCTGGGAGCCCTCCCCACCCAGCACAGGGTGCACAAAACACCACAGATCACCCCAAAGCACAAAAGTGGGAACAGACAAACCCAAGAGTGAAAAAGCGAGCTGACAAAAGAAAAAAGTGAGCTGAGAAAAGAGAATGTATAAGCTCTGAAAAATCCCCTGGTAACGCCTCCAGACAAAGAACAGCTGCTCCAGCAGCAATTCCCTGTCAAGTAGCAGGAACCAAAGACCCCAGGACCTTCACCTTGCAACAGTAGTGCATGCAGCAAAGGGTTGGTGGCTGCTCAGTGGGACACAGCTGGTTCACACAGACCGGGCAGTGGGTTCCAGGCCTTGGGGGAGGCTGGACATCCTGCACTTGCAGCCCTGAGGAGATGAGCAGGGCCTCACGGTTCTCCACATAGCGCTGGATCAGGAAATCCACATTCCACCTACAGTGCATGAGGAGGTGCTGAGCAACATCATCCGGAATGCTCAGAGTATCCTGGACCTGCTGCACCGTCTGGTTCATGAGCAGCTTTGCATCTTCTGGGCTGAGGGTGTGCCCCATGGGCACCTGCAGCATTGCCATGAGATATTCTTCTGCCCTGTCTGTGCCAGGACTCCCCCTGACATGGAGAAACGTGTCATGTTCACACAGGGTGGAGAGGCACACCCCTCCACACCCGTGACATGCACCCCTACCAGTGCAGGCTGTCTCTGCTGCCCTCCTCCAGAGACACCTGGGCTGGCCTGCACTGGAAGATCATCTGTGCCTGGCCACCAAGAGGGGTCGTGGCTTCAGCAGAGACGTATTCCAGGACGTGAGGCCTCCCC
>VZSR01001018.1:228181-295627 GCA_013398615.1 Brachypodius melanocephalos | reverse complement strand
TGGCTGCAGAGGGCGTGGGGCCACGTGGGTGCTCAGGGGTGTGCAGGGCACGGGAGTGAAGCAGGTTTGTCCAAACCCCAGTGCTGAAGCACGGGCTGAGCGCTACCGAGTGGAAAAAGGATCTCCCACTGCACAGGATGGGCCGCAGCTACCCTCAAACCCAGAGGGGGCGAGGCTGTGGTTCTGTCCCGTGGCCATGCATGGGTGGCACAGAGCACCCGGACAGGTGGGAAGGGGCTGCCCAGACCCTGGCTCTGCCCATCAGATGGCTCCAAGCACTTGGCACAGGTCACATCCTGCATGCAGGTGTGACCCAGGACCTCCACAGCAAGGGACAGCCCACACAGGACAGCAAAGGTGCAAGAGGGACAGCACTGCCCCAGAGCTCAAAGCTGCGAGGACAGAGAATTCTTAGCTGAGAAAAGTTGACCTCCCACACCCCGTCCTGCAAACGGGAACTGCAACCCAGGGCGAGACCTCACCTCTGGCAGCAGCAGCCCTGCCACAGACCCATTTTGTCTCCTGGACACCCCACGGAGGGTTCTGTAGCTCTCACAGCCCTTTCCATATCTGCCTCATCGCTCAGAGGACACACACGCTCACCCCCAGCCTCACAGCTGTCCCCAAGAGCCCAGGGCCAACCCCCTCCAGAGCAAGGGAGTAACTGCAAACCCTGACACCCCCCTGCCTGTCCCCAGCGCCTCCCCCTCCTCCCGCCAGCCATGCTCCTCCAGTGAGCACACATGCCATTTATAGCTCCCAGCACGGCTGCTGGAGCTCACATGCCTCCCATCACATGCCCTGGCCACCCTCCCTTCAAGCTGAGCACAGAGTACACCTGGCACAGGTGAGACGTGGCCGTGCCCGTGGCAGGGTCAGCAGGACCCCCTGCGTGGCTGGAGGCACCAGTGAGGCTGGGGACAGTGGACACACGGACCCGACAGCCACGGCCAGGGCAGTGTCCCTGTGCAGCACGAGCCTGCAGCCACTGCAGGTAGCAGGGTTCGGTTTGATCTTGCTTAGAGCACAGCTACACACTCCTTTTCTCCTCTTCCCTGGGCCTTCCAATTGCAAGGCTTTTTGCTCCCCAAGCTGTAAGTGTCTACACAGGCAAGAGGTGAGACCTGGGCTGGCTCATCCCTTCTGCTGCAGCCCTTCTCTTCCCAAGCCTCATCCCGTGGATGCTTTACAAGATGCCTGTCCTGCTCGTGCTCTGAACACCCCCAGAGCTCCAGCCTGCCCCAGCTTCCTGGGATGCCAATCTCTCACCAAGGCAGTCAGACCCACCCTGGAGAGCCAAGCCCTGTCCCCAAACCACCATCACCCACGAGCCACAAGTCACCGGCAGGTCCTCACTTAACCAAACCAGCAGCCACTGACAACAGACAGCAGCTTAAAGCAAGCTTTCAGCCTTCAGGGATATTCTCATTTACAACTCCCGCGTCATTAAATTCCCATTTCAAGCCCTGTTCTAGCACAGCTTTAGGGCACAGCACCTGACACTATGCCTTAAAAGCCTCTCACCTGGTTTTCCCAAAGTTACCTGCAGACAAGCTGCCTGCCAGCTCCACAGCAGCACGGATCCTGCTGCCAGCATGACCCCAGCCCTCCACATCCCCTTTTCAATCCTCCCCTAGGCCACTGCAACCAGGGATTCTTCATCCTTTTCCAGCTCTTCATCCATGCTGGAGCTTGCTTAAAACAAACCTGAAAGCACAAGCCCGAGCTGAAACGCAGCTCAGGAGCGTGGGAGCTGAGGCTGCTGAGGACAATTCAGGCCCATTTGTTTGCACACAAGTGCCTGACACAGCTGCAGAGGAGTCCCAGGGCAGCAGGGGGAATCAGAGCAAAGCAAGGAGCCCTTCCTTGCCCCCAGTCCCAGGCTGTGGCCAGGCTCTCTGCCACGGAGGCAGCCAGGGCTCAGGGTGGCAGTCACCTGCTCCAAGCCCACTACACCAAGGAACACCGGGGCAGTGACCTAGACCTGGCTGTCCCCCTCTAGAGAGGGGCCCAGCTCCCAGCCACTGCCACAGCCTAGCTTGCCAAGAGACCTTGGCTTGGGGAAGAGTCCATAGCTCCCACCTGCAAGACACAAGTGTTGGCAAAGAGACAAACACCTTTGGTAACGGGCAGAGCAACTGCTTGCACCCACTTTCCAAGCCTGGACCAAATCTGAGCTCAGAGCCAGCTAGCATATTCCAAGGAATGAGCACTTTTCCTCCTCCAGCATCTCCATAACCTCTTTGGGTAGCAGAGGTGGGAAGAGGATCCTGGAGTTTTATTATCCATCCCTGATAAAAACAGAGCCAACTACACTGGGTGGCTCAGGAATTCCCTGGTCCAGGATTGGGTACCTCTGATGATGATGATGATGGAGATGTCACAGCTTCTCTGGGACTCAGACCTTTGTTACCCTTGAGGGGAAGCGTTTTCCCTAATAGTCAGCATGAACGTCCCTGGTGCAGCTTATGCCCCCTGCCTCCAGTCCAGCCCCATCAGGCCCCCTGTCAAAGCTCAGACCCGGCCCTGCTGGCATCCTGCAAGGAGCAGCAGCTGCAATCTCCTGTACAAAGCCACAGCCCAGTGTGGGCCACAGGGGTGGGTGCACAAACCCAATCAGTACCTGAAGTGGGGGCAGCCAACCAACACGTCCATGAGTGGTTGTTTGCTTGGAGTCTGAGGGACATTTCCTCTGGAGACCAGTCCCTCTTGGAGAGCAACCCAGAGACAGTGCTCCCTCAGGGCTGGGAACAGCATCCCACATTGACCTGAGATGGGGGCAAAGGGGTTAAACACAGCAGACAGATGCCTGAGGAACGAGCCCCCAACCCTTCCCAGGATCCATGTGGAGGAAAACCGCTATCTGACAGCAGCACTTGACAAAGACAAAAAAAAAAAAAAAAAAACCCAAAAAACCAACCCAAAAAAAAAGCGCCTTCTTTATTGAGAGCAGCACATAAAAACCCAACAAAACCCAACCCTTCTTGGCTGCAGTACCCTCCACTCAAGCAAACAAACTAACCCACTCTAGGCTGCATTCCAGTAACAGAAATACTATGGTAGGGAGGAGTCAGCGCTCCGGAAGAGGGAGACAGGGGGCTCTGCCCAGAGTCATAAGTACAAAAAAAGGCACAGGGTAACTGGGAAAGGTAGTGAGCTCCTTCATATGCCAGGCACTTTGTGCTGCCGTTGGCTGGCCCGTCCCCCGGGCAGGGGAAGGCAGGCACGCCTAGCACAGACGGACGGACGGAGCCGGACGCCCGAGCTCCGTCCACACCAGCAGCCTGAGGGCACCGGGCTGAGCAGGCAGGGGCAGGAGGCAGCGAGGGCTGTCTTTTGGGACCCACTGGGGACGGGGCGGGGCTGGGGTACACCGGCTTGTGCTTTGAGTCCGGCAGCTGCTGACGGCGAGCCGCCGGCCGGCGCGGGCTCAGCGAGGGGCTGCGGCGGCGCCGGGGGCTCCCCGGGCACACGCGGACCCCCGCCCACCCCGCCGCATCCTTCGGCGGCGGGGGCCGGGCGCTCAGGCCTTGCCGTCGGCGGGGCTGTCCCCGAGGCTGGCGGCGAGCTCGCTGAAGGAGGGCCGGTCCTTGGGGCTGGGGGCCCAGCAGCGCTGCATCAGCTTGGCCAGGCGGGACGGGCAGCCCTCGGGCTGCGGGAGCTTCGTCTTTCCTGACTGCAGACCTGGCACGGGAGAGAAGTCCAAAGGGCCGTCGGGAAGGGCCGGGATCCTCTCCGAGGGACGCGAGAGAGCGGCAGCTCCCCGTGCGGGCTGGGACAGCCAGACCGGCGCTGTCACACAGCCCGTCCGCCCCCCTTGACCACGAGAAAACCAAATTCCGGGGACGGCACAAGGCGCTCCACGTACCTGCTAGAACCTCATCATCTGCCAGTGGGGCGTAGGGCATCTCCCCGTGCGTGAAGACCTCCCACATGAGCACCCCAAAGGACCACACGTCCGACTTGGTGGAGAACTCATCCTCCAGCACGGCCTCGGGGGGCATCCAGCGCAGCGGGATCCAGGCCTGGCGGAAATGGTAGTACTCGCTGCGGGCAGGAGGGGCAGGCGGTGAGACCGGGGCCGTCCCCTCCCCTCCCGCTCCCCGGCAGGCTCCCTGACCTGTTGTACACGTCCTTGCTGAGGCTCAGGGCTGAGACCTTGACCTGGCGCTGCGCACTGACCAGGCAGTTCCTGGCTGCCAGATCCCGGTGCACGAACCTGCCGTTGGAGAGGTGCTCCATGCCCAGGGCCACCTGTGTGCAGAGGGACACCTGAGCCCAGAGGGCTGTCAGCACTGCCTGCCCTCCTCAGGGCCCCACCCCGCAGCACTGCCAAAGCTGCACGGTCACCTTGTGTTTGGTAGTGAGCGGCTGTGGCTTCAGAGACTCATCTTTGCTCTTGGAGATCCTCAGGAACTGCTTCAGGTCCCCCTGGGAGACAGACGGCACTCGAGAGTCAGCACCTCCACACACTGACAAACCTCACCGGTCCCTGCGGGGCCCGGGCGTGGCAGATCCTCATCTCCTGACCCATGGTTCCTGCCTGTCCTCCTGGTCCCTGCCTCCTGGGGCAAGCCAGGATCTTGTTTCTGGGCCTCGACTGGCTAAGGTTAGAGCGGGCAGGCCTGAAATCTCCAGCTTTTTCATGCCCCAAATTTATTTCTCTCCTACAAACTCCAGACTCCTTACAGCCATTCCGGAGCAGGGAGTCCCACAGCTTAGCTTATATAAACCAGAAACCAGGAGGACAAAGTCACTTCCAGGCCTTGGAGGAGACTCCCGCTCCCCTTGAGACTCCTCCAGAGGCTGGGAACAGCAGTAAGCTCAGCCTGCTCTCCTTACACCTGGAGCGCCCGGTGCTGCCAGCCCGTCGTCACCCCTGCAGGCCCCACAGGCACTGCTGTGCTGTCCCTCCTCCCTTACCAGGTCCACGTACTCCAGCACCATGTAGTGAGGCTCGGCCTCGCGGCACAGCCCCAGCAGCCGCACCACGTTGGCGTGGTTCAGCTTCCCAAACATCTCCGCCTCCCGTCGGAAATCCAGCTGCAGCTGCTCGTCCCTGGTCTGCAGGCTCTTCACCAGCACCAGCACTTCACCCTCAGCATCCTCTGCACCTTTGGCCTTGGCCAGGAACACCTCACCGAACTCGCCCCTGCCTGGAAGGGCGGACAGGGACAGGGACGGGCAGCGGCGTTACTGCCGGCGCGGGGGCTGCGGGGCCCTCTGCACCCAGCAGAGCCCGTCCTCTGCCCGGGACACGCTGGGGACGTTTCAGGCACAGGTTTCCTGCTGGAGGGGGGCCGGGCTGGCCCAGCGTACCCAGGGTTGTGATCGTCTGCAGGTTGGAGCGCGGGAAGTGCATCTTGTCGGTGGCGCTGTGGCGCTTGCTGGCCCCGGAGCCGCTGCCCAGGTTGGTCAGGGCCACTTCTTCCTGAATCTCTGCTGTCATCTGCCCGTTCTGCAGCAGAGCACCGCCTGCCAGGGAGGCACAAATAGCTTCAGCATCCTGCCAGCCCACACCGGGGGAGTTATTCTGGGGCTCAGCCCCTGCTGGGCTCTGACACTCCAGGCACTCCGGCCCCAGGCAGCAGAGTGGGCTGGCCTCAGCTTTTGCCCCATCGCTGGCAGCCCGGCAGCCACCCTTGAAATCAGATGCGGAGCGATGGCTTCGGTCCCAAAGGCAGCCAGCCCCATCTGGCCTTGTCCATCCCACACCACTCGCTCATTCCCAGCAGTGGCTGCATCCAGGCTGCCAGTGCCCAGCTCTGCAGGACGGCAGCAGGAGATGGGATGGGTGAGGCGGAGATGGAGCAGACGGACACAGCTCACTATAACCACAATCTCTCGATAGCCAAGAGACTCTCAGGTCTGCTGCAGCCTGATGCCCCTGCTCCTCACTCGCTTCCCAGCAAGCCTTGGGAATGTCCTTGGAAATGCTGAACCTGTAAGAGCAGCCCAGCCTGGACTCTAACTGGCTGGGTTAAGCAGTGCTAGGAAGCATTGTCCTTGCAATCAACCCCAGCAAGCCTTCTGCACAGGAACTTCACTGGAAATCTCCCTAGCACTAACACGAGCCAGAGAACAGGGCAAAACACGACTGCCTTGAGAAAATAGAAAAGCCTGCATTTTACAGGCAGCTTGAAGGGAAATGACTGCATAGATGGCAAACCTGGATTTTGAATGTATTTGCTGCTTGGATCAGAGCTGGTTACTAGGGAGGGGTACTTTCCACAAGATGAAGGCAGGAGTTAGAGTTTAAAGCAGGGAACAACCCTGAGCTGGGGTCACTCACACACCTGCAGCATCACTCTGTACTACTCCATTGCAGCTGCTCCCAGAACAAGCACTAGGCAAACAGCCACACAATAGGAAATCACAAAACTCAGACAACCCAGCACAAGGTAACTCCAACAGGAGTCCCCCTGCCTGTAGTTTCCATCACAGGCTGCTCTATCACAGTGTGTGTGTATGCCTGCTTACAATGCACGTGTGCGAGACAGGCACCAGCACATCCCGAGCGTGGTGGAGTAAGATTTGCAAAGATAAAAGCAAAAAAACCACCACTTATCCTATAAATCAAAGCTGGATGCTCCCTACACCCTCCCTGTTTTTGCACTCATTATCAGCAGGGCTGTTTGACCCTGTGCTGTCTGCACTCATGAGTAATTGTGTCTCAAGACCACGAGCTTGAAGCCAAGAGGATAACACAAGAGGACCACTGCAACTGTGCCAAAAAACTCCTGAAGGCTGCAGGGCGAGTGTGCAGCCACTGAGAGACAGCACTAGCAGGCAGCAACAGGAGACACTTCAGAGTGCCAATGGAAGGAGAAATCCAGGAGGCAAACACAGCAGTTATGTTTTGCCAGGCCCTCACAGCAACTTGCACATGATCAGGACATGGCTGTGTGCCGGAGAACTGGGAGGGGGAACACACGCCTTGATGAGGAGCATGAATGGGGAGATCCAGGGAATTAGGGACAGCAAACTCAACTGCACCCCACCACTAACAAGTCCTCACTGGAGATAACAGAGGCAGTTCAGTGAAACAGCTTCCCTTCAGCATCAGGAGCTGCTGAACTGTGGTTTGAAGAGGCCAGCACAGCACTGCTATTTCATTATGTTGCAGCAGGGATCCCTCCCTCCCTCCCCTGGTACACGTGATCCCACGTGCAGGATGCTGGGATGCAGCAGTGATACAGAACTCAGCAGAGATGGCCATGGTGTGATTCAGCTGGGATTTAGCTTCCACACGAACCTCTTTTGCCTGTTTCTCCCCTGGCAGCAGGTCTCTGCCACCAGCCAAAGCCCAGAGTGAGCAGCCATGGGTCAGGAGCCATCCCGTTCCCTGGGAGCCCCCTGCCCTCAGCCCCTGCAGCACAGGGCCAGCAGGGCAGCCCCCAGGCTCAGGCGTACCGGCCTCACCGTTCAGACACTCCATCTCAGGCTCCTCGCCCTCTGGGTGCTTCTTCAGCCTCTTGGCTTTTCTCCTCTTCTTACAGTAGAACATCAGCCCCAGCACAATAATGATGTAGGCAACAGCTGCCCCCACTGAGAGCCCAATGGTCTGGATCATCTTGTAGGGTGTGTGGCTGCCAGGGCCCTCATCCTCTTCTGCTGCTGGCTTGTCTGTGGGGCAGAGAGCATCCAACACATGGAGGGATTTCCCAAATCCTGCTCGGGAACGTGCTGGAGGGATGTGAAGAGCCCCCAGCCCCTCCCATGGCCATCTCCTCACCCAGGCACAGCACACTCTGCTGCATTCCGGTGGGGATGCTGCTGGGACTGCCTGGCAGGCACCAGAAGCAGGGCCTAGATCTGCCAGGGATTCCAGGAGCTCCTGTCCCAACACGGGGCACCTCCCTTACCTACAACATAGAGGAAGGCCTCCCGGTGCTTGATGTTGCAGCTGTTGCCAGCAATGCAGGTGTATTTTCCAGAGTCCTCGGTGGTGACATCGTAAATCACCAGGGAGCCATTGGGCATGATCTGAATCCTGCCAACCACACACACACAGAGCTCTTTGCAAACACCACAGGGCACAGGCAGGCTTGGGGCACCTGCAGCCCCATCTCCCCAGGATGCCTCAGCCCCACAGCCCCAGTGCCATCAGCTCCCATCTCCCCAGGATGCCTCAGCCCCACAGCCCCAGTGCCACCAGCTCCCATCTCAGGCTGTGCAGCAATTAAGGACAGGTGCCTGCAGCTCAGTCACAGCTTGGCAGGCTGTGGCAGAAAGGGAAACCCTGGGGCCAGGAGAGTCCAGGTCCTGGCCTGTGGAGTCCCACCAAGCTGGGAACCCAGGATGGCACCATTGGCACCCTCATACCGGGCAGGGATGAGGGATACTGGGAAGGCCTGCTGCATCACCTGTCTGTTTGGAACGGAGGCTGTGTACCTGGGCAGGAGCTTGCCGGGATCCAGGATCTTGTCCTTCCCTTTCCACTGGATGTGCGGTACGGGGTCCCCCTCTGCCTGGCACTGGAACATGGCCGTGTGGCCCTGGTACACCGTCGTGGGCTCTGGCTCCAGCTTGAAGGTGACGTAAACTGAAGGCAGAGAGGCCGACAGGAAGGCTGTCAGCTCCTGGGAACGGGGCTGAGCTCCCACAGGGGAGCAGAGCCGGCACAGTGCCACGGCGGCTGCACGCAGAGCGCTGACAAACCAGGCGCCCGAGTGCCGTGGGACACGGCTGGGGGTCAGGGCAGACGCCGCCCTCTGTGGCACCCGGGCCAGGCCAGCGGGGCAGAGCGGCCCCCGGCTGCCCCAGAGCCCTCACCTGCTACCACGAGCTGCACGGTGGCGCGGATCTCGCCCTGCGGCCTGTTGGAGGCGATGCAGGTGTAGTTCCCCGAGTCGCTCCTGCTCACCTTGTGGAAGGACAGGATGCCGGCGTTGTGGCTGACGTGGGATGGCAGGCTGCTCCCATCTGCGGGGCACGAGAGGAGCGTGCAGCAGCCGTGCAGGAAGCACCTGCTGCCTCACCCACGCTGCAGGTGGGACAGCACAAAGTTCCTGTGGCCTCGGCTCAGGAGCGGGCGCGTCCCGAGCGAATCCCCTGACCTGTCTTAGTCCACTGGATGGTGGGTTTTTCCCGGCCCGTGGCTGAGCAGGACACTGTCACCTCCTTATCAAACTCCATGCACTGCAGGGGCTGAGGGGGCGGGGTGAACTTCAGCTTCTCTGCAACACACAGAGGGGATGTTCAGGGTCCCTCCCCGCCACGGCAGACCCCAGGGCAGGGCTGGGAAGGGCCGGCGTACCCAGCACGTGCACCCGTGCGTATCCCTCGATGCTGCCGGCCGGGGTGCTGCTCACACACTTGTACGTGGTGCCGTCGTACACCTCCACGTTGTTGATGCGCAGCGTCCCGTTCTCCGAGATCTCGAACCGCGAGTCCTGCCGGGGCGGGGCACAAATGTCACCAGCCCTAGGGGCAGCCCTTGTCTCAGACAAACACGGCCCTGCTGAGACCCACACAGAGAACTGGGACAAGCTGCGGGCACCTTTCTCTTGCCCCTGCCCCAAAGCACAGGGCTGGCTGCCAGCCAAGAGCCCAGAGACCGCCAGCTGTGCACCCACACAACAGCAGGATGGATGGAGCTGGTGCCGGGAATATGGCCAAAGCGGGGGTGACAGGGAAGCCGGGCCGAGGAACAAGGTGAGAGACAGCAGCGGCAGAGCAGGTGCCCAGCAGAAGTGCCCGTGAGGGGCAGGGCCTCGCCTCGTGGCCTCACCTCAGAAATGGAGACGCCGTTGCGGTACCAGGTGACGGTGGGTTTCAGGGAGGCCTTGCTGAGGCAGTGCAGGTATCCCGGCTTGCTCTCCTCCAGCTGGCTGTCCTTGGGCATCTCCACCCATTTGGGTACAGCTGGGCACGAAAGCAAGGGGTTACCCAGAGCCACTCGGTGCCCCTCTGGCCAGCAGCAGGGCAGAGCACACGGGCAGTGTGCAACCAGCCACGGGGCCCTGCAGCTCAGCCAGGAGAGGTGCCTCTCTGTATCACTGAGGTGATGAGCTACGCTGCCCCAGCCCACCCTAACCCCCTATCCAGCCCCTCTTCTGCTCCCAGCCTTTTCGGAAAGTTTCCTACTAGCCACGGTGATGCTCAGCTCCTGTTTCTTCTCTCCAGCCTTGTTGGCAGCATGGCACGTGTAGATCCCTGCATCCATCTCGGTGATACTGGTGAAAACGAGCTGCTCTGCCTCTTGGTACACCCTGCCAGCAGTGGGAACTCGTTCCTGGTTTCTCTCCCACCAGACCTGGGGTGTGGGGATGCCCTGTGGGGCGGGGCAGGACACGCGATGCCCCTGGTTCGCTGTCAACACCTTCGGGGAGAAGGGTGCCATGTCTTCGATCTCTGAGGGGAACACACGACAACAGGGCTCAAAGAGGGCAAGAACATGCAGCCAACCCACCAGCATCACGTGGGAGGCACCACTTAAAGGAGAGAGCACACAAACTGTGATTGCTGCCCTCATCCAGACAGCAGGGATGAACCATTGGATGCACCGACCCACTGCTGTATTGCCACACAGCTCCGGAGTGGCACTCTGGGACCCCGTGCCCACCCTGCCAGCAGCCCCAGGGCCTCACCTGCCAGCCGCAGAGTTGCCTTCAGCACCAGAGCTTTGCCCCTCTGCCCACGGCCAACACATTTATAGACACCGGTGCTGCGAGCCCTGACCTGGGTGATCAGCAGGGAGCCGTTGGCAAACACGGTGGTCCTGGGCACAGGAAGGGCTCAGTGGGCATCTCTGCAGGACACAGGCCACAGCCTCAGCGCCAAGACGTCCTGCATGAGCCCCTGAAACCAGGAGGGTGCCAAGCCAAAGCTTGCCAGCACACTTAAACAAGGAGATGCTTGGGACACATTCTTCATGGAGGAATTGAGCTCACAGAAATCTTTTTCTTGGTCAAGAGCTGGCTCGCACCAAAAAACGCATCACCGAGCACGAGTTCCGAGAGCACGCAGAGCCAGGAGAAGGGGCAGGGGACACAAGGTGGCGCCCGGGGGCTGCCAGGCACACAGATGGCACTGCTGGCCTTCCAGAGCCTGGGAGAGTCCCAGCCCCGGGATCACTGTCCCTGCTCTGCACTCTGCCCCATGCTCAGGCTGTCTGGGGCTCAGAAACCCTCCCGGCTCTGGGGAGGAATGTGGCAGTGCAGTAGAGCCACGGGCTCAGGGATTGCTGTGCAGGTGTTGGGGGCTGGGAGGCGTTCCCAAGTCTGGGGATCACCCCGTGTTGGCATCTGGTACTGGGACACACCCCTGACTGTGAATTGCCCTAAGTGGGTGTCTGGAGCTTGAGCTTCCCTGGCTCCACAGAATCACCACACCTGAGGCTGAGAGACATCCCAAGCTATGGGGCCATCGTGCATGAGCACCCAGAACTGACAGCCCCACAGACCTGTGTGAGGACAAACTGCTCCCTGGGTCCTGTTCAGGTCAATGCCACGCACAAGGACCAAGTCCCTGCTAAACCCAGGCCAGTCCAGCTGAGAAACCAGTGCCCACGGCCACTCTCAGCTGCGTGCCTGCCCTCGTGTACAGACAGGGTTTGACCTCTCTCTCGTGGAACGCACGGTGCCCCTCTCCTCCCAGCCCTGCCCCCATCACTGGGGTCCCTGTTACTTGGATCTGTTGGAGACGGGGTTGTCTTCAAAGAGCCACTCCTGCGTGGGAGGGGGCACGGCTGCAAACTGGCAGTCAAACATGGCCTCTTCATTCCTGGTCACGATGAGGTCCTGTGGGGCGATCACTGCCTGAGGAAAGCTCTCATCTGCAACGGCACACAGCACAGGAGGGTGAGATGGACACAGGGGCCCCTGCTGTCCCCACACCAGCGCCCTGGGGAAAGCTCAAAGGAGAGCCGGGTGCACCCTTCGAGCCCGAAGGAGGCAGATGTGCCAGCACAGCTGGAGCTACGGACTCAGAGCCCAGAACTGCACATGGGAGCTACTCTGGAGAAAAGCCCTTCTGCTTCCAGCAAGGCCCTGAGCACCCTGGTTCCTAGCAAACAGATCAAAGCTGGCACTGGACGGCAGAATTCCCTTGTCCAGTTCTGAATACCCCTCTAATGTCAACGACTCCTGTCTTCCTTGGGTCTTGCCTCCAAAGGCCAACAGGGCATCTACCCACATGGGACAATATTGATGAAACCAGAAGCACCTACAGCCTCCAGAGTGCTCCATCACAAGAGGAGACAGCATCAATCTCCTCCAGAAAGACACAGGGGCACATTCACACCCGCAGACAGGGCTGGGCTCCAGCCTGGGCAGGATTTGTCGTGTCTGTCTGTGCCCAGAGGCTCCGCACAGAGGACGCTCTCACCACGCCGAGGGCTCCCCTGCAGCAGGGGCGGGCTGCGAGCAGGGCAGCGACACACGGCAGCCGGGACACGACTCACCGACGACGCTGAGGGTGAAGTTGTCGCGGCTGCAGACGGAGCCCACGGCGCTGCGGGCGCAGCAGGAGTAGAGCCCGCTGTCGTCGGGGCCGGCGCTCTGCAGCGTCAGCGTGCGCTCCTTGCTGCTCACGGAGTAGCTGCCGTGCCCGTCGGGGAGCGGGGCACCGTCCCGAAACCACTGCCAGGTGGGGCTGCAAGGCAGGGCCGGCGGGTGAGCGGGGCGCCGCGGGGCCGCCCCGGAGCGGGTGTGCGGAGCAGACAGCCCGGAGATGGCCCCTCGCCCCGGCTCTCCGCTGCCGGCCCCGACACGCAGACACCAAGCCATGAGACATGCAGCCGGTGGACGGGACAGCGCTGGGAAGCGACGGAGAGTGACCGCAGCACACCGAGAAGCTCAGCAACTGGACGGTGCCAGCCCATCCTTACTGTGCTCCTCGCTAGGTGGCTCTGGGGAAGCCGTTTGCCTTCTCCCACGGCGCTCACCACAGGCTCAATCCTGCCTTTCGCCTTCCCTGACTCTACTGAATTCTTGCGGGAGAGAGGAGGGGAGGCGGGGGAGGAGGAGAAAGAAAAAGGTGCCGGGGCAGAGGGAGGGGGATAGAGAGAGAGAGAGAGAGAGCACACAGCCAAGGTGCAGGGGCCCCTGGCAGGGTCCGCTCCTCAGGAGGCAAGCCTTACCGTGGGTGGCCATCGATGTGACACCGCAGCACCACAGTGGAGGAGGGCTGGATCTCAGCTACGCTGGCCGGCTGCTTCAGAACCACAGCGCCTGTCTCAATCCCTGTGGGACCAAAGAACACCAACACAGCTGGCTCTCCAGACCTACAGAGCCCAGGGGGTGGTCACCGGTGACTCGCTGATAACCAGAGGAGGCAGCGAGGGCAGGAGCACGCTTAGAGACACACATGCCCTCAAGGCAGCGCGGAGTAAAGAGACACCCGCACCGCAGAGATCCCGTTCTGCCCTGTGCAGCAGTTCTGAGGGATAAGGTCAGCTCTGAAAGGACCTGCAGCGCCCAGGACACCCTTGCTGCAGTCACGCCCCAGTTTCATCTGCACAAACGGGAAAGGCAGCGGGGGAAAGCATCTCTGACAGCCTCGGGGACACCAGCAGACACGAGGGGCCTACGGGGCAGAACGGACGCGGCGGCCGCACGGGAATCCCACTCGAGCGGCCCGAGCTGCCCGATCCCCGTCTGACCCACACCAGAACCAGCAGCCGGCCTGGAAAAGGCTGTCCCGGCCCTCCCTGAGCACCGCGGGCAGCAGCAGGCTGCGGAGTGTGCCCGGCCGCCCCCGGCCCACACTCACACTTGATGTTGAAGGAGGCGCCGGCCGTGCGCGCCTCCTCCCCGGTGAGCGCGTTCCTGGCCAGGCACTGGAAGGCGCCGGCGTCGCGGTGCCGATCCACGGCCGTGAACTGCAGGTTGCTGCCCTCCTTGAAGCGCTGCTCCGTGTCCTGGACGGGCTGGCCGTCCTGCAGCCACTGGAACTCCACGTCCTCGGGCTCCTTCACCTCGCAGCGGAGGATGGCGCCGCGGCCGTGCAGCGCGTCCTGCGAGTACGGCTCTTTGGTGAAGAGGATGCTGGCCCGGGCCCCCACGGCTGCAGCACACAAAGGGAGGGCATGTTTAGAGGAGGGGAAGGAGCAGAGGGGATCAGCTGAGCACATGTCCTTCTCAAGGGTCTCCAGACAGTCAGAGCCACGTTAGGAGAAACGCAGCTCAAAGCACATCTGTCCAAACTAATTCAGAGCTTTCCCAGATCTGTGCTCGGATGCCAGCACAGCTGCTTTAAGCCTGCCTGCAGCAATCACTGGAACGGGGTGCCACGGCCAAGGGGAGCCCTCTGCTCCCTGGGGACAGGGGCATTAAGGAGGAGCTCCCGGGACCCACTACTGAGTGTCACGCTTGCAGCCTGAACAGAGAGGTGTCCCGCAGTGTATGAGGCAGGAAGGCAGCCACCAAAACCCTGCCTGGAGAGCAGGCAGCTTCCTGAGCAGTTCCAATGTTTCTTTGAGTGCTTCTTGTCCTGTTTCTTGGGCTGTGTCCTAAGTTCAGCCTTGCGTCGAGGTTCTCTTTGATCAGAAAGACATACAGGCTGTTTCTAGGTTTTCCCCAAAGTCCCTCTCCTCAGTGTCTGTGACTCACCTGCACATCCCCAGCCACTACCCAGAGGAACGCTGCTGTGGCACAAGGATTATCTGTGTGAATAAGCACAGCAGCCGCTGGAACACAGCACGGCTGGATGCCACAGGGACACCACGGACTCGTGCTCCAGCCCACTCGCAAGGAGAAGCGGAAACGACAAATTGTGATAGCTGTCCTTGGGGTCTGGCAGGGGCCTGAGGGGCTGGAGGCACCTCCACACAGAGATGGAAACCCCACAGAGCCCTCCCTGACACACTGATGCCCATCCCGGAGCTCAGGGTGCTGGGGATAGAGCAGCCGGTGCTCCCCCAGGCAGTGCCTGGCGTGGCTGCTGAGGGATGCTCGCACATTCCCACATCTGGCTGCTGCCTGCCCACAGCCAGCTGTGCAGGCGCTCCGCGCCGGTTACCGGCTGGAAAAGCAAGGGAAGCAAACAAAAAGGCAATTGAGCACACGAGGATGGCTCGTGGACTGTGTCACCAGCACCGTGCTCTGCAGGGAAAGGGGCCAAGCTCTGAGTACGTCAGGATGAAGATGAACAGGAACGTGCTCAAAGCAGTGAGCTCCCAGCACTGCAGGACAAACAGCTTCAGAAAGGGCTGCTCTGGACAAGTTACAGGAGCAGTACCCAGGTCCAGCTGAAAGGCAGCTCCTCTCTGGACACTCAGCCACATCCTCCTACCTACCTGGCCTTTGTGTAAAAGCCTGGTGAAGGGATACGATCTGACAACAGATCGCAGACACAGCTAGGGATAAGGAATCCTTTCCCAAAAGAGACGTTTTGAAGAGCCCCCTCCACCTCCTGGGCTTTTGGGACAGCCTCATGGAAGCTGTCCAAGGAGAGGGCTACTGTGTGGGATGCCATCGATGCCAGAGTTTGGGTAAAACCTGTACAAAGGCAACAATCTCCACCTGTGCTGAATAAAGAAGAAGATGACTCTGTTTGTTCCACTCAGCAGCTGTAGGAGCTCCCAGCTCTCCTGTGTGGCACGGCCATGGCCATGTGTGGCTCAGCCACTGCAGGCTACCCCAGAGGAGAGAGCAAAGGCAGCCCCAGCGCAGACTGGACACCTTCCCACAGCTTCTGCTGTGGTTTCATGAGCTCATCTGGGCTGGGAGCTGCTGAACACAGCAAAACCATTCCCTCAGTGAGAGTCACCTCAAAAACTGTCCAGCAATGCCACATCAGCCTCAGCAAGGCTGAACCAGGGCAGAGCTCTCCCTCTGCAACACAGCCACGGTCCTGCAGAGCCAGCACCAGCATGGAACAGTCCCAAATGGAGCAGGGAACCCCAAATGTGAGTGCTGGCAAACATCAGCCTCTGTGCATCCACGTGACACCAGCCACCCATGGCTGGGAGAAAAAGGAACTCTCCACACGTGCTTCTGGCCTAAAACTGTCCCAAGGGTGGCCACAGAGAGCTTTCCAGCAAAGCTGCAGCCAGATTGGATCGACCTGTCTGCAATGCAGCACACCTGGGAACAGGCAGCGTGTGCTACCCAAAGGACACCCAGTTGAAATGCAGGAGCCTCCTGCTGAGGTAACAGATAAAGGTTAAATGAAGGGAGGAGGGAGGTTGAACGGGTACCTGCAGGTCCTCAGGGTACCATTCCCACACACCACAAAGCAAATCCTCTGCAGGGAGGGGACATGGCCTAGTAGGACGCACAAGGACGGAGAGAAGAGCAGGCTCAGATCCCATCCTGGCTCTGAGATCATCCTGCTGGCAGAGATCTGAGTGCAGGAACACAGCATCCTTCAGGCAGCGGTACCCCCTGCCCAAAACGAACCCCATTTATTAAGGAGGCAAAGAGCAGCTTCCCAGGAAAACCCAGGGACGCTCACAGATCTGCATTACCAGGCCTGGTTTGGAACAAGTGGATCTCAATTCACTTGTTTGTGTTGGGATGTCCTCAGGACTCAGCCACTGCTGGACTCCAACCTGAGCGCACGCAGAGCATTTCAGGGTGACAAAATTAACAAAGCCACATCCAGGACAGACTTCTGAGCAACCCCATGAAGTCAGCACTGCTGACTGAAGCTCTGCAGAGTTTTCAATCCTGTGGGGTCACCAGGAAGCAAAGGACTCTCCACACCTCTGGTAAAGGAGACCCAGCCCCATGGCAGCCAACCCCCTGGAAGGTGCCCCAGCATTAATGCAGAGATGTGGCAGCAGACTCAGCACAGACTGGGAATGTCTTTGGGACCATTCTATAGAAGAGCTAGAACAGTGAGATACATCAGTGTTGCTCCTTGTATCAGCCAGAGCTGTAACAAAATGCACCAAAAGAGTAATAAGGATTTGGGGGAGCCATGGCAGAGCTTAGGGGCTAGCACAGGGAAACTGGGGCTGAAATTTTGGGGGATCTCACATCCTTTTCCCAGCTGAGAAGCACCAGGTTTGGTATACCCTCAAGAGAGAGGCACTGTGGGGCTCTGGGGGAAGGAGCTGGCAGTGAATTGCCCAGCCCTGTGCCCCAATGCTCACCCTCTGAGGGTGGACACTGTCCCCCACGCTGTGCCACGGACACAGCTGGGCAGCAGGCTCCAACCCCATGGACTGCAGACCTTCACGGGGTGCTGGGCTTTTGCTGAAAGGCAGACACTGTGTGGGGTGGCAGGACTCACCCCTGGGAGAGCAGCCTTCCCTGAGGATGTACTCAGGACTGCAGCCAAGAGGCTCTGTGGTCCTGGCACAGGCTGGCAGTGAAGGCAGCCCACAGGAGGCCTGAGAGCACCAGGGATGCCGCCTGGTGAGTCCCTGCCACGGCACCAAGCCCAAACCCTCACGGTCATCCCGCAGGCTGCAAGGACATGGGGCAACACCACGAGGCAGGGCTCAGCCTGGGCTGGGCTCTCCATCCACTGCTTTAATGAGCCACTTCCACGGGCTCACCTGGGGACACCCCAGGAGCCCAACACCCTCTGTGTGCTGCAGAGATCTGGGGAGACCAGCAGCACAGCCCCTGCCCTGCCTGACAGGCCAGGCTGCCTGCATCTTGAAACGATCCCAACATCGTGGTCTCCTTGCCTAACGACACCGCTCGGGAATGCAGCCTCAAGCACAGAGCCTCAGACTGCTGCTGAGCCCACAGCCACCTCTCCCACCTCCAGCCCTGCTGGGGAGGCAACAGGCAAGGCAGCTGGAAGGACAAGGCAATGCTCCACATCCCCAGCCCCCTGGAGATCCACCACCCCCAAAGTGCGCACAGCCAGGCACGCCGGGCACCAGCTCCTCCAAACCAAAAGAGCTCTGGACAAAAGACAGAAAGGGAGAAAGGAAAGAATCCATTCCACTTCGTACCCAGGAGTTTACCAATCTCTGAGACACCACAGGATGTGAGTAATCCCAAAGATGCTTGCAACCAACCAAGGAACTAAAAGCATGGGAATGGGATTCTGGAGAGGGCTTGTGCAAGTATAAGGTTTCCTGGTTTGGAAAGCAAGGCCAGCACTGTGGTGCTGCTGCAGCTTGCAGCCCAGCCCCACTCTCCAGCCAGGCCCCAGGAGCATCATTCTGCAGACCAGCTTCCAGGAGCACTTCAGCAGAATTCACCCTGGGTCAGCTCAGCCAGATGTGCAAGCCAATTCCTTTAATGCTCTGCACCTGGAACAGCAGTTTGGAGGATCTGGATCTGCAATTCATCCCCAGCCCCCGGGACAGCAAAGCCCAGAGCACCCAGACTGCATCCATCCTTTCTCCCCAGAGGGGAACCATCCTCCTCCTCCTCTTCTTCCCTGCCAGCAGGAGGCTCAGACCTACCCCAGCTATGGAGGGGACAACCTGGCTTAGAGCAAACAACTGAGACCCAGAGGTACCAGCATGTGATGGAAGCAGCCAGCTGCAAAACCGGCCCAGCCAGCTGTTCTGGCAGAGGACATGACTGGCCAGCATCTGTTTGGCCTCCCAAAGCAGAGTGGAGCTCAGCTGGTCCCCAGCCAGAGCCAGGAGCTCACAAGGAGCCATCCCAGCCCCACCACAGAGCCAGCTCTTCCTGGGGCTGCACGAGAAGGGTGCAAGTCTCACGCCTGAGGTGGGAGCTGAATGCATTCACAGCACCAGCTCAGCACCGAAGGAGACAGAGAGCTCTGGAACACACAAATGTAAACATTTGTACCCTGTCAGTCAGCAAAGATGCCCTGGGAAGGCAGTGCTGCAGCACACAGGTGGCAGCCCTGCTCCTCCTGGCTCCCCAAACCTGCAGGGCCCTTTGCAGCACCCCAGCAGCTCACTGAGGGAAGGCCCTGGGCACCTTACAGCAACCACACATTGCACTTTCCTGCGGGATGGAGTCCAGGGATACAGCTGGGAGAGAGCAAGCTGACCTGGCCAGAGGTGCCCTAGTCCCCACCACCAAGGTGAGGAGAACAGCAGGAGCAGCCTCAATCTATGCCCAGGCTGCAGCAGCTCAGATTCAGACTGAAAGATCACGACTGAGAGACCCTTTCACCCCTTTTTAACTCAGCTGCCCACTCTGGATGTGTCAGCTAATTACCAAACCTCGGCAAAGCCAGGTGGCAGTGACAGCTTTTCGCCCCCCTGGAATCCATTCCCAATACATGACCAAGCCCGCCACATCCACCCTGTGACCTTCGTGCTTCTGCCCCTGCTCAGACCACTGAAGAAACAAAGCCTCTGCAGTTTGTCCAGCAGCAATAGAGGCTACTGCTCCTGGATGAGAAACCACCAAGGAGAAGGAGGGTTTGGATGAGCTCCTGCACTCACTCCTATCACAGAGCTGCACTGGCTCCCAGCTCTGTGAGCCTGTAAGAAGGCAAGGCAGGCACAGGCAGAGCTGCCACCGCATCCCTCAGCAGCATGCTCAGCTGCTGCTAACCCCAAGCAAAACCAACAAACCACAGCCACAGCCTGGAGGGTGACCTGGCTCCCTGCAAGCCCAGGGGCAGAGCTGAGGGCCACAAGAAAGACAATCCCCAAAGGAAAAGAGCAGGAGAGACCGAGCAGCTCACACTCTAGTCCCACGTCCCAAACACAGCACTGATTTGTCACCTGTTCTCTGAGGAAGACACGGGGCCGCAGCAGAAGTCTGGTGTCCAAGGCAACCATAGGCACGTTTTCAGGAAAGCCCCCGAGCTCTGCTCCATCCCAAGGCCACAAAAAGCACAGCAGGGACGGTGTCAGGGCTTGGGGTCCCGGCCTCTCCCAGGTTTCAATATCACACTCCCAGAAAGCATCATCAAACATTATCCTTGTCCATAGGAACAACTTGAGCATCACTGTCTGCAGGCAGCAATCCCTTCAGCTGCCAAGTCCTTGGGAATGGCTCCAGCACTCAGGCTTTGCTCTTAGTCACTCCTGGATCAAAGAGCAGCAAACTCCGGCTCAAGCCCTGGCTCGCTTCCAAAGGCTGGGCAATGAAATCACTGAGCTAGAGCATCCTGAGCTTGCTGGTCCAGAGGACCTGAGGAGCCCTCCGGCAGAGCAAGGTTCCACTGCCCGCAGGCAGGTTTAACTCCTCATGTGCCGGCTGTGCACTGCCCAGCAGCAGCTCAGCCCACGCAGGCTTGGCAGCACCTCCCACAAGGCAGCAACACTCATGTGCTGCTAATGCTCAGGAGTGCAACTCTCCTCTGCAGCCTTTTCTTCCTGCTGCAGCCAGGCACAGCCTGCACAGCCCCTGTGCCCACCCAGGACCCAATGGCCTTGACATTTCTCTCCTGTTCCCCCTCATCCCCACCCACAATTGTCATCCCAAGCTGCGAGCGGCCCTTTGCTGCTGGAGCCTGGGCTCCTTCCAACCCAGCCTTCACTGCCAACAGCCACATCTCCAGAGCAGGAGAGCCACCAAGAGCAGCAGGCAGTGAAAGCACTCACCTGGCCTCCTGTCCTGTCCCCTGTGCCACCACTGGACCAGCCACCAGCACCTTGATGCCATCTTCTGCTGCCCAGGACAGAGCGCCACAGAGGCAGCATCTGCTCTTTGTCCCTGCGAGGCTCTCAGGGAGCACAGGGCCCCTCACAGACCCCCATCCATGTCTCCAGCAAGCCATGTGTTTCCTGGCACGGCTCATTATGAACATGCTCCTATAAAAGCAGATTTTTGGCATGCCAGAAGAGGGAAGAACACATGGGTCAGCTTTTCCTCCCCTCCTGGTCACAAACACAGAGGCAGCAGGCTCACTCACACCAGTTGAAGCCACAGAAGCGAGCAAGGAAGATCACGAATGCTCAGCAACACGAGCAAAGCCCTCCTTGCCTCCTGGGCCGGCCCCTCCAGCACATAAAGCAGCTGCTGGGAGCATTCCTGCTGCACACACAGCCCCTTCCAGTGCTCTGCAGATACTGCCGGGGCAGCAGCCAAGCCAAACACGCAGAGATGTTTGCATCTCCAAATTATTTCCAGCCAGCGTGCTCCTCCACGCCAGAGGTTGCAGTGCAGAAAGCCTCTCAGATGGGTAGAGTTGCAATAAAGCACCAGGCCAGATGGAAATGGTTTGGCTCAGGCAAGGAGCTCCGAGCACAGCGAGCAGCCCAACATCTGGAAAGCCTTTGGGCACTCATCAGTTAAGGGTTTTCGAACGACGTGTTTTCCCAGCCCAGCTCAAGTAAAATCAAAAACTCACTCTGCACCCAGGAAAGCAACCTCGGGCACAAAGCAGCATGTGCAAGGAATGTTCTGCTAGATTTGGCTTCATGTGGCAGGAGAAACTGGACCGGTACACCTAGGAGCTCCAGTCATACTAGGGTGGATCTAGATGATTGGGAACTCGGGAAAACATCATTTCTTTGTCCCTACGATTGTATCACACACCTGGATCCAGCAGCTCTGCTCTAAGAGTGTGGGTCTGCTCAGAGCAGCACTGAACCTCTGCCTTTGGGGCAGCTCACTCCAGATTGGCAGGATGCCTGCACACCACCCCTGAGCTCACTCCAGGGGCCCCACAGCACCTCTCTCTGCTGCTTTCTGTGTGTGGGGCACAACCAAGAAAATACTGAGAAGCCGATTCTGCCCTTCAAACAAAGCTATGGAATAGGAAAAATAAAAGGGAAAGGGAAAAAGCAGCAACCACTTAGCACAACTGCCATCAGCCTCCCAAAAACTGTGGGGTACCCCCACTCCTCCAGGCCCAGGATCCCACACATGAGAATGGCCAAGCCCACTTTCTGAGCAATTCTCACAAGAAACCAGACCAAAGGCACTGGTGTCTGAACACTGTGAATCAATGGCTGAGCAGAGGCTGGGGCAGCACTCCCAGGGATGTGCTGGGGCAGGGCTGGGCCCTGGGAAGAGCTCAGTGCCACACAGGAACAGCAAACAGGGCTGCTGCTTGCAGCCACAGAGCAATGGGACTGTTTCAGGAGGTTCCAACTCATTCCCCAGCCAAGCAGGGCTGCTGCCAACCAACACCCCACTGCAGGCTGACCTGATCTGTGGGGCAGACACCACGCTGTACAGTTTGTCCCCAAGGCTGGGGGATTTTCTGTGGGATGGAGAATGTGTCTGGGCTGAACTGCGAGCTGAGCTTTGCCCCACAGTTTCTCCCAACATCTCAGCACTTCGCTCAAAGAGAAAAAAGCTGCAGCAAGAGAGGGAACTCCCCATGGCAGCCAAGTTCCTCGGCTCCCTGAAACTGCTGGGGCTGCTGAACCAGCACAACTGGCCTTGGAGCTGCAGGAGCTGCCTGTCTGCCCTGGGAGCACGTTGACACTGCTCTAAGCCATGCTCTGCTGCACCCATGCTCCCAGCACCTGCTGCAACAGGGGGCACCTCCAGAGGACACTACACCAGGGAAAGAATGCCATTCTTCTGGGTCACTGTGTGCTCCCAGGCCCCTCAGGGACGCCCAGACACCCCTTCTGAGCAGCCAGCCCAGAGAAGCAGCCCAAGCCATGAGTGGAACGCTGCAGTCACGGAGCTGGGAGAGGAACAGGGCAGAGGCAGCAGGCAGCTCACAGCTCCTCCTGCCCAAACCCCCAGGGCACAGCTGCCTGCTGGCAGCACCTCCTGCCTCCTGTGGAAAAGGGAGCAAAAAGGGAGCTTTGGCTGAGGAAATGCACCCAGACCTGCTGGCTGGGCATCACAGGCACTGCTGGCCATGGGACTGCCTGGCCAACACCTTCACAGCAAGAAACAGAGACTGAGGAACAACTGAGCCCAGCACAGGAGATGGGAATGAAACCATTTTCTCAATTAAACCATCTCCAACGGGGCATCAGCCCAAGGCTCCTGAGCAGACACTGCCAGCTGCACCGCCAAGCCCCAGTGAGAAACACAAATGTTTCGAGGGCGACTCAGCAGCACTGACAGACCTGCTGCACCCACTGGTCTCGCCAACCAACTCTCCCAGGCTTGCTCTGAGCCCTTGAGCAATTCCCTGCTTTCCCCATAAACACCTGGGTGCTGCTGGCAGCAGACACAGACATCTGAAGGCTAAGCTCTCCGGCCAGCACGGCAGAGCTATTGCACCTTTCTGCCACTAAAGGAAACACGGCAGAAGGATGCCAAATGGAACCAGGAGGAGCCACACGCTTCCTGTGCAGTGGCCTTGAAGGATGATGCTTCCCCCATGACTTAAGCAGGAGAATGAGCATGTCTTTACAAAGCAAAACTCCTGCTGGTAGAGGAGAGCCCAGGCAGTGTGGAACAGGCAGGCAGGTCCTGCCAGCCTGGAAGAGCTGTGGCAGAGCTGGCTCATCACTCCTTGCCCCGGGGCTGGAGGCCACCCTGCCGCACCCACGGGGTCCGTGCGGCTCAGAGCTCATCCCAGGGCAGCTGGGGCGGCACCTCCAGGATTCACAGCAGCTCCTGCCAATCCTTGCTCACATCCCTGCTCTCAGGCTGAGGGCCAAAGGCTGATGCTGTTCCTGCCATCCCCAGCCCAGCCAAGAGGGATTCCCCCATAGCAGCACCGTGTGTGTGTGTGTGGATGCAGCTCCCGGCCAGGGCTCTGCCTTTTTCCTGTTCCAGCTGAAACACCGCTCCAGATGAGGGGAAAAACCAGAAGAAGCTCCATAAAACTGTCTGGCACTTCCCTTCGGCAAACAGGAGCCCCAGCCAGGCGCTGCAGAGAATGGAAGCTCAGGCTGTAAAGACAAAAGGGCGTGGGGGTGGGGGTGGGAAGGGGCCAGGGCGAGGGAGGCAGTGCAAAGAGGAGCAGCGTGCACACCAGACCTGCAGGCACAGCCAGCTGCTGCAGCAGCACACCAGGGACACAGGGCTGGTGCCCAGAGCCAGCTCCTCCCCAGCACCGAGCTCACCGAGGCTGCACTGGGCACGGGGCACTCCTGCCAGCAAGCCCTCCTTGCCCCCACAGGAGTGTTTGATGGAGAATGAACCTTATTTGCCACTGGAAGTGCTTGAGTGAGCTGTTTGTGTGTGTGCTGCCACCAAACCCCACGGAAGGAAGGCAGAAAACATCCCCAGCACCACCCAAACCCGTGCTTCCCTCTGCAAACGCTTGGTCTGGTCATCTTGCAAACCTTGCCTGCTCAGGGGGCCAAGTGAGGGTCACAACCCTCCCCAGCAGACCCCAAGGCACAGCTCCACAAACACCCCCAGAGCTGCAGAGCCAGGAGGGGACAGGCACTGCACTCCAAACCCCACACCTACACCACTGCAAACAGCCTCTGCATTCTGCTGACAGCTGCATGTTCACACCATCTGCAGGGACTCCAAGCCCACCCATCAGCAACTCGCCGCTCCCAAAGAGGGCTCTGCAAGCTGGGGACAAAGGGACAGCTGCACTCCTGAGCCTCGCGTGCAGGGAAACAGACAGGCAGCTTATTTATATCCCGAGCTCTGCTCTAGGATAAATATTTTAAATCTCTCTCCAGGTCATGTCAGTATATTTACAGCAAAGTTTCCCTTAGCTGTACGCCTGTAGAGACTCAGATGCATTCGCCATGAAGATGCAGCTGGCCAAGCTCTGCAGACAGCTTACAGCTCTGGGGAGAAATGGTTCATCCAGTGCCATGGTCTGGAAAACGACACCCATGCTCTGGGAAGTGCTGCAGGGACTCACCTGTGCACTCCTTCCTGCTGCACAGCCCACCCACAAGCATGCACCCAGCCACCCTGCCTTCCCAGGAACAAGGAGAACTCATGGGGACTGGGGAATGCCACCACACAACACCAGATCAGGGGCAAGCCCACTGCTGAGATCCCCTCAGAGCTCTGCTGCAGTGTGGGTCTCGCTCCAGGAGCATCCCTGCAGCATCCTGCTGCATCACTTGGCTCACCAAACCTTTAACCTGCTTGCTCCCCTCCTGCAGGAAGGAAAGAACCTCTCCTAGCAGAGGTAATCACTTTTCCTAGCAGCCAGCACAGAGCTGCAAAGTAAAAACTGCTGTGAAAAGGCACTGAGGAGACCTTTGAAATGGGCCTCACTGCATTACCTGCATCGGTGCCTCTTTTATTCATATGGGCTCTGTCAGGGTGGGGTTTGAGGAGGATGGACTGGCTGCCCAGTTCCTGGGTCCACAGGATTTCTGTGCCCCCCATAAGTGTTTGGGGAAGGCTCGTTCGCAGACACTGCCTGCTGTGCACTGCACATCCAATTAATTCCCACTCGAGTGCCACTGGCACCATCCACAGCTCCCCACATCCATCTCCAGCTGTGTCCTACAGGTCTCAGATTTCTCCAAGATCCTCCTGTTCCCATTGCTAGAAAGCTGAAGATCAGCCCCATCTCACAACCATCGTTTCCAACTGTGCAGGGAAGCGCTGCTGTCCAGGACTTACCTCCTGGGATAAAAACCACCAGGGAGGCTGGACCCGCAGTACCACCTCTGAAAGCAAAGAGGGCACAGAAAAGAACAGTTCCTTGTTTATTTTCATTAAAGCCATTTGTGAATCTATATTAAAAGCCACAAAAAATAGGAAAGCAGATGGAGAAGCTAATATTTCTTCTGCTCATGCAGTATTAATTAAGAGGCAGCTTCTCTATGAGACATTGCTACATTATCTCAGCTAAAAATGGAAAAAAGTCACTGAGTGGGAAGAATATGCAGCAGGGCACTTTCTGGAATATTTTACAAATCGATAACTAGGCAGAATGTTTGCTACAGATAATTCCAATGCAAAGCCCCAGTGTCAAGTGAAAGAAAAGCTCAGCTATAACAGACTCACTGAGACAGGAATTCATACCAAGCAGGTCTCCTTGAAAAGTCAGTGCTTTTCTCCATTGCAGCAGCAAAGCTGATCTCCAACACATCTGGAGAGCAAACAGCTCTTACTGGACAGTCACAAAGCCACCAGTGCAGAGAGCACCCGGCCACCCTGAGCAACCAAACGCCAAGGAAGCACACAAACATTTGTGGCAACAGACACTTAGCAAGCAGGTCCTGGAGAGCAACAAGCTCTGCTGAGGTACCTGCAGGTGCCTGGCTGCCCAGGGTGGCCCCTCAGCAAGCCAGGTACAACGGATTGCTCCATCAAACCCAGGGCAGGCTTTGAGAGCAGGAATGCATCTCCAGCCAGGGAGAGGCAAGCCAAAATCCCAGCAAGGCCACAGGAGCAAACCATGATGGTGAAGGATGCCCAGGATGAGATTCTCTGTTATTTCCTTGACAAAACGTTACCCATTCGGATTAATGCTTTCTCCTTCAGGCCACTTAGCTCTGAGGCTTTTCTCCAGCTGAGCAGAAGAATCCTTACCCAGAAAGGTCCATGGTTTCCAAGGACCACCTGAACATCTCAGCAGCCCTGCCCCAGCTCTGCTCTGATTCCTCATCACCTGCTGTGAACTGGAGGCCTGGCTCCAGGAGACAAAGGCAATCCCAGGATGGCAGGAGGAAGGAGGCACACCTGGGAAAACAGCAGTGCCCAGAGGCAGGCACTGGAGAGAAACCAAGCGGCAGCAAAGCCTGGGAAGGGGGCGTGGGGCATGCCACGGCAGGTCTGGATACACAGGAGGAATCAGGAAGAGGTGGAGATAGGAGGCACAGCTGGAAAAGGAACAGCTGCACGGGAGGCAGAAAAAGGCAGCCAGACAGAGACAGGAGAGGGGCAGGAGGGTCAGGGCTGGTGAGGGCCCAGCAAGCAGCTCCTCCACTTACACATCTGAAGGCTGCAAGCACACACAACATGCAGCGAGAGCCCTCAGGAGTTAACTGAAAAGAGGGAAAAAACCCCCAAATGTGTTGCCTTTTTTGCTCCCATTTTGCTTGGAATATGGTGGACAAAGAACTGATTGAACCTAGCTGGAGGAAAGGATGATCACAGCACAAGATCTGACTGCTACAGAGGAAATCTCAGCCCAAGAACTGGCCACTCCCATAGCACCTGCCAGGTGCAGTGTGCCAGGCTCACGGTGTCCACAGAAGGTCACACGGATGGAGAGGAACATCAAGAACCTACCCAAGAACATCAAGCAACTCATGAGAAGCTTTGGGGGTTTTTGTCCAAGACAATTTGCACAATTCTTGCAACTGCTGAAAGAGGCTTTTGCTGTTGGTCCCTCTGCAAAGGCAACGGCATAATTCGACCTCAGCAGCACAAACCCACCTATGCTCCCACGAATGGTTCAGGAGAACTTTGTGGCACCCTACAAGTGCCTGGCTTTATTCTCTCTGGTCCTGTCTTTGCTAGGAAAGACAAATGCACGATCTTTCCTCCCCGGAATGCTGCCCAGTGACCCAGGCACTGGCAGCAGCAGGGAGCAGCTCTGTGGCACAGCAGTGAAGGGCTGCCCCAGCAGGGCCAGGACACACCAAGGCAGCTCAGGAGAGCAATAAAGGCACTCGCAAGCCGCAGCTTGTCCTGCCCTTAACCATTTGGACAGCCACTGTATGGTTTCAATCAAAGGCTTCCTTTGTGCTCCCCAAGAAGCCAATGAGCAACTGCAAGGAGGAGAGTGTTTATAGGCAGGTCCTAAGCAACCCCATGCCCGTCTTGTGCTAGCATCACTGACAGAATGAAAGGACAGCCCCCCCAGAGCTGCCCAGAGGCACACCAGCCTCCCCTCGTAGCCAGAATGGGGCTTGGCCTCCAACATGCCATGGCTCTGGGGACACACCAGAGTGTGGCATTGACACACCTGTCTGGCTTTGCTCTGGAGTGACAGAGGACACAGCCAACCTGCCGAGCTGCCCAAATCCACAGCAGCAGGCTGCAGCCTTGGCTGCTCTTCAGGATGGCCTGAGCTGCGTCAAAGTGTCAAATGCTGCTGCTGGGACAAAGCTCATTTCACAACAGCAGGAGAGGGGAAGGTACAAAGCCTCCTGTCCTGGAGCTACAAACATCTTGGGCGTGTTAGCACCCAGGTCTGAGCACAGCGCTCACGCTCACTGCTGTCTTACAGGACAGAAATCACCCGGGAACTGAACACGGGTCAGCCAGGGGCTGAAATACAGAGAGACTTGGAATCTTCACTGCTTAAACCCCAGCCCTTTCCTGCACCAGATCCCAGCGCAGCCAGCCAACCCACGTCATCGCTGTCCCACACCGTGCAACATCTTGTTCTCCAAAGAGGGAAGGTTCATGCCCTGAAATCCAGTGTGTCACACCACCTTCCAGACAGGAATCTGCTCGTATCAGTTTTCTTCATTCATCATGCTGCACAACACAACCATCAATCCAAACCAACCCCCCAGAGGTGCAGACCACCTGCCAGCGGTGGATCCGATGCACGCACGCTCAGGGGCCCCCTGCTCAGCCCAGCTCGCGGATGCCAAAATCCTAATTTGACAAGGAGAAGGCAGGCCATTGGTATCCCACTGGCAAGCACCATCTCACAGGAGGAACCACCAGTTAAAAGCAGCCATGCCCCCTCTCCTGACACACAAAGCCCTGTGCAAGGAGACAGGAGTTCCGAGTGCTCCTCACTGTTCTGTCCTGAATCCTGCACTTGGACCCAGACACTCTTCATTCTGCTCTCAGAGGCACAGCCTCAGCATTCATCTGTTCACTACCAGCAGAAATGTTTCAATTAAAACACGGGCCTTGCCTCGATGGCACTTACAAATTTTTATGGATTAGAATGCATTTTCAAAAGAGGCCCTTGCAGAACAATTTCAGAAGGTCAAAATCAGAGAAGAGACGAACGGATTTTTGAAAGCCGATCAAATAAAAGGAGCAGCCCCAGGCAGTAACAGTCTGCAAAGAGTATCAAAATAGCACCCACCCATCAACTTTCCCAAACTGCTAAGACAAGCAAGCTTGGGAAAGGTCAGAGCTGGGCAGGGACACCCAAACTCCTCACCCCAGGCACAGAGACCAGGCTTTCAGAAACTTGCAAACCGCTCTGAAGTCCCTTCTTTGCCTCTCTCTTTGCTGATCAGGCAGCCTGTATTAGTTATCTCTCAAAGCAGAGGTAAGCAGTCCATTCTGTGACCAGACAGAGACTGCTTCCCAAAAAAGACAAGGCTTAAGTTAAGACTAGAAGTACTGTACAGGTCAGCCTCTTAAGCTCAGGAAAAACATTTCTGTATGAAGTTTAAAAAAGAGCTGGCAGGAGTGAGAAACTGAGCCGAAGCAGCAGTCAATGAAAAGCACATGCACTGCAGACCCGGCTGCCAACACAAATTGATGCTTTAAAACAAAGACCACTTGTGTTTTGGCTTGAAGATCTTCCACAGCTACTCAGCAAGAGCTGCACAGATTAAAAGGAGACACAGGTAAACACAGAGCAGTGCTTACTGCCAAGTATTTCCCTGGAACAAAGGAATGACCAGAAATGGAGCCCTCGCCTTGACTGGTGGCATGGGTTCATCCTCACTGTGCTGCAACGTGCCAAAGAAGGCACAGGAAACGCTGGACAAACCCATCCCACCTCTACTCAAGCAGCACCTGGATCCAGAGCCTGGACCTGGACAGCTGCAGCTGCTTCAAACACCGAATATGGCTCCAACCTCAAGGGCCCACAGGAGCTTCACCACAACCAGCCTTCACCCTTCTCCTTCACCCCTTCCCAGAAGAGACCTCAAACAAGTGTTCTTCCAGTTCTTCACTCCCCGAGACTACAGACACCTGTGTGCCTCCTGCAAAGCAAGATTCTGGTCTAGTTCCCAAACCAACCCACATCCATATAAAGAAATGCCTGGCGAGCCTCTTTTCCTTCCTGCCGCCTGCACGGTGATATATTCAGAAGGCACAGGAAAAGTGAAACAGGAGATGGTCTTCTCCACAAAGATGATCCTTCCTTCAGTCTGCTCCATTTTTAGGCACACCAGCTGTCCACTCTAAACCTAACAGCAAAATGAGCAGTTCCCATTGCAAGGCAAAGGTGGATTTGCTGGTCACGTGTGACTTCAGAGGTGAAAGCTCACATGGACATCAGGAACAAGACTGTGCAGAGCCTCCAGAGCATGACAAAGCCCAAGGAACGGCCGCTGCTCTGGAAGCAGCCACATGAAAATCCTGAGAACCTGCAGCATCCCCAGCCCTTCCCGAGCAGGTGTCCCCCAGAGAACAAACCCTTCTGTGTCCAGCAGTGATTGCTTCCTTCAGGCAAGGCAGCACACGAGGTATGCCACAGGCACAGCACAGCCCTGTAACCCCTCTGTGCAATACAACACCTGCTCCTCCAACTAAAAGCATTTATAAGTAGCTCTGGGATGCCACCTCCCAATACCTTCCAGGCAAGGAGCAAAAATGGAATCAGGCCACCCACCTTGGCACCTCTGCCATGCCGAAACACAGAGCCCAGGAAACAACACGTTACCAATTGTCAAATTATCATTTCTCCATCTCTCTTCCTCCTCTTCTCACAGACACAGTTGATTTCTTAAAAAGGCAGAAGACACTACAGCTGCCCTTCTCCCACCTCAGACATTAGCAGCCCTCTCCAGCAGGTACTGCCATGCCAAAGGTGGGGCTGCCTCTTTCCCTTACACAGCAAAATCCACCGTGCTGCTTCAGAGCCTCTGCAAACCCCACCAAACCCAACGCTAACACCTTGTGCAACTCAAACCTCATCGAGAAGAATGTTCCTGAGCATCTGCCAAGCATCTCGCTAGTCTTGCTGCCCTCCAGGTCTCCCAAGAGCTGCCTGTCCCAGCCCATGAGACCAACACTTCACGTTGGCAGAACGAGAACCGTTCCTTGGGGCCTGGACCAACAATTGCATGTCCTCCAATCCCAGGGGAATTTCCCTGCAAACACCACAGCGGGAACTGCCTTCACAAAGAGCACGTTTGTACCCAGGTCTGTCCACTTCTAAATAAGCATTTGTTCCATGCTCCCAAATATTGCAAGCGGTGGAAACACCCACTGCTAAAGCGAAATATTTTGCATTCCAGGCCTGAGAGGTATGCTTGGAAGTGTTCAGAGAGGAAAGAGTGTTTATTCACTGAGAAGAGGTGTACTAGGTCCTGCTATTTACTTTAGTCCACGTGTGCTTGCTGGAACTCAGCTTTGATCTTTGCAACTTAAATAGCAGATGAATTGAAATGAAGACAAGAAAAATAGCAGTGTAAAGATCCTCTAGTAAATACCTGTAACCAGGCCTCACAGCCGTCAGATCTTTTTGAAGTGCCTTATCACTCACAGCCAAACTGGCCCTTATGATCTTGTCCATCGCCTCGAGGCAAGGCTCTTCTCTTCCTACTCCTTTCCCACCTTCTTCCCTCCATTCCCCTTGGGCCCCATGGCCTTTAGTGGAAGTGCAGCCTGCCTTCCCAGGGCACACACGCCTAGCTGCTTGAATGCAGCGTGAACCAGCCTTTGGCCAAACAAGGTGAGACCTGTATCTCAGCAATTGGCAGCTGGGAGCTGCCATCCCTTCACCTCCCTCCAACAAGAGGGATTCGGCAGCCTGGGAGGAAACACACGCTCCCATCAGCAAGAACATTCATCACCCAGCACGCACCTAAACACGGGTGCTTGTTGCAGGTTTAACATCTGCCCATCTGCCTTTAGAGGATGGTCTCATTCCAGGCCAATTAAGAGCTCAGAACACATCTTGAAGGGATCTCTAAATGCGACAGCCCCCGTGACGAGGGCCAGTTCCCAGTGGTTCTGGACCCCGCTGCGCAGACAAAGAAGCGCCTGTGGAGTTGCCATGCCTTTGAAGCTCCTGCCACTTCAAGGTTCCAGCCTGCCCTGAGCACTGTCTGAACACAGCTGAGTCTCAAGGGGGATCAGATCATCCCTGTTTTCAGAAATTTTCTTCTTTAAGACGAGGTCTGCAAGGAAGCACGAGAAAAGCACTGCCATACAGAAACACGCAGCTCAACACAGGACGTGGAGGCATTTCCAGAACAAAATAGACCTTTTGGGGTTTTTCTTTTTTTTTTTGCTTTAAAGGAAAGTTGACTCAGCAAATATTTCCTCTGTTAGCATTTCAACCACATGTTCCATCAGAAGTCAGCGCACATCTGGCACGCTGCAGTGCCACTGCCAGAAAGATCACAGCTTTGCTGAACAATGGAAGTGGAGGAAGAGGGACCAGCAACCCAGGCACCGAGCACTTCTGGAACACATCCATGGCAAAGGACCTGCCTGAGCCATGGGTACTCCACTCTTTCTCCAGTGCTCTTTCCAAACAGCATCCACAGGCAAAGAGAGACAGTGCCCTGCAGCCCACAAGACTTACCCCCAGCCCACAAAACCTAGACATCAAACTGCACATTTTGGCTACACCGATGGTGCCTGAGATGTTTTACAGCGTCTGTGAGCCGGACAGCTGCACGTTGCCCCCAGTGCTGCAGGATGTGGTCCCGCTCAGCAAGAGAAACCAGGAGTGTACGTGACTGGAGCAGCACAGAAACCCCAGCGACTGCAGAGGGGCAGGAAAGGCAGCACACAGCCCCCACGGGCAGATGTGCACATCCCAGCTACCAGAGGTGGCCTGCTGGCACCAAGGTGAATGCTGTGCCAGGTCCAAAGGGCCCTGTGACTTCAAACCAGAGCCCGAGCTAAGCAGACAGAAACAGCCTTCGGAGAAGGCTGCCAAGCTGGAGGGCAATCATGGTGCTAATCAGCTAAGAGCGTGCTGCTTTTCGTGCTTATCAGCTGTAAATTGGACAATACTTGCCGCCTGGCAGCAGGGCTCAGCCACGGCTCCAGATATGGACGGGCAGCAGCGCTGTAGATATCTTTCCCTCAGCAGTATATCCACCCAGGTGCTAAGCTAAGATTGCTCTGGATTTTATAGCAGAAACTGCAAAGCAAACTCTACCACTGTGCACGGTGAGACAGAAGGGACTGCAATCAGCTACTGGCAGGGATCCTAAATGAAGAAACACCGTGATGTGGCATGGGGCACCCGTGGGACCCTTCGAAGCCAGGCTGGAAGACAGCTCACAGCCCCTGTGGCTCCCATGCAGAGCCAAGACCTTGGGCTCCTCAGATAAGGAAAGCAGTGCTAGGAGGTCAGGGGGGAGAAACACCGCGGGGCAGAGCGAGACTGGGAGAGTTTGGGCCTTGCAGTCGGACCCCGTGAGAAGCAGCAGCCAGGAAAATCAAGGGGCCGCCGAGCTCGGGACGGGCAGGGAGGGTGGCACGGGGGGCGGAGCAGAGGGCTCCTCCAGATGCGCTCGGCAAGGGACAAAAAGCCCTCAGCGGCCGCCAGGTCAACCTCCACGGGTGGGAGCTCACCGCGTGCCCGCTGGTTTTCCTCCGGGTTCATAGGAAAAACCACCCGCTGCTCCGCGCAGCCTTCCCGGTGTCAACCCTGCCCCCGGGGCCGGAGGGGCGCGGGTGGGAGCCGAGCCTCGCTCAGGGGGTCTCCGGGAGCCCTCCCAGCCGAGCGCCGCTCCGGGGCCCCCGTTCGCCGTCTCCAGACACCGAATGTCTGCCGTATTTGCATCCCCGCGGGTTTCGGCAGGGCGCTCGCCGTTCGGAGCGGGCGGGCGGGCAGGGCGAGCCGGCGCACGCCGGGGAAGGAGCCGGGCCAGGCGGCCCCGCGGCTCCCGGGCACGGCGGGGCTGCGCGGGGCGGGGGCGCGGCCCCGGGGGGGAACAGATGGGGCCTCACGCAGCCCCCCCTCCGCGCTGAGCCCGGCGGGACCGATCGCCGCCGGGCTCATAGAGAGCCGGAGGGGAGCGGACCGCCGGGGGCTCGGCCCCGAGCACGGCCGCACCACCTCCACCGCCGGGGCCGCTCCCGGACCCCCGCCCGCCGGCCCCGCCGCGGCCCCGCCGCGGACTCGAGCGAGGCGCGAAGCTCCGCCGCCCCCGCCCCGCCGCCGAGACCCGCGTTCCCCGGGCGGGGGAGGCTGCGGGGGCCGTCCCGGCCCGCACTCACCCAGCACCAGCAGCGCCCGCACCGCCGCCATCCTCCGCGCCGCCGCCATCCCCCGCGCCGGTCAGCGTGCCCGCCGGACCCCAGCCATGCCGCCGCCGCCGCCGCCGGGAGGGGTTCCGGAGGAGGGGCGGCCACCGGAAACCGGGCGGGGTCGGGAGGAGCAGGGTCCCCCGGGCAGCGCCCGGCTCGGCCCCCCGTGCCTCGGCCGCGGTGCTGCGGGCTCGGGGCTCGCTGGCGCCATCCCCCGCAGAGCCCCGCCGGCACGGGGGGCGGGGAGGGTCGCGCCGGGCTCCTGCGGACCCCCCCCTGCTCCTGCCAGCGCCTCCCGGTGCCCCGAGCAGCGAGGAGGGCAGAGAGCCCCCCTCCCGCCCACGGGCTGTTTTTTAAACTGATGGCAGAAGCTGCCGTCTGTACTGCTCGCAGACACCCTGTGAAGGCACCGAGGAGCCCGGAGCTTCGCAGCCCACTACGAGCTGGACACACGGTCCCAAGGCACGGAATCCTGCCTGCTCCTTGCTGCTCCTCTGCAGGACACGAGCTGAGGCACAGCAGCAAGAGCTGGTCTGGCCATCTGCATGGCCCAGACTGGAACCTCTCTGTCCGCCCCAGTGCCTCTGGTGGAACCTGCTGCAGCCCTGCACCACCGGCTCTGGCAGTCGTCACTCTGAACACCAGCTTTTCAGCCGGTCTGTTGAGCCTCCAAAATAGTGGTTTTGGTACTTGTGTGAAAGACTCGCCATCAGACATAGCCCTGAGCACTGCTGGATCCATCACAGAGGATGCTGGAGCCTTTACTCAGCAAAACCTGTGGCACAGGATTGGGGCGTGCTTGCTGCCCTGTGTGGCAGTGCCAGCCCGGTGCTGCACCAGAAGCCCACACCATCACCACGTCCTGGGAGACCACAAAGCTCCTCCGGCAGGGCATGCAGCTGTGGAACTCCGCCAGTAACCACAGACCAGTCCCCTCTCATAGGAAAGCCACCACCTCCTGCCACCAAAAGCTGTTCTGGTTGTGGTTGGGGACCAAGCAGCCTCAAAGGAAGTGGTAGCCTATTCAACACCCTCCGGAAAGGAAGTTTTATTTCCACCTGCAAGCTCAGGGCAAGCAAAGCAGCTGATAGATAGTAAGAGAAAGGGTCTCTGTCCCACACACACTAGCAGACTCTCCTCTCCCACTGATACTGAGCCACCTGACCCCAGCTTCAGGGAACTGCTTCTCTCTCTCCAGGAGGGAAAGGGAGCTAAGTAAGCTCTGCTGATCCAGGTGTCATGACTTCTTTGAGGAGCACTTGCCACATCAGCCCTCAGTGCTAGAGGCTGTCATTGCATCTCGTGGGTCCATATTGCCTTTAGTGCCCAGGAACAAGACCTGTATCACAAGGCAGCCAGGAAACCACTGTCTGCCCTTGCTGTGCTTACCCAGACTCTGCCTCAAGCTCCCTTACAGAGAGAGGTGTAGCATGCTCAGCCCCACTCTCCTCACAGACACAGCGTGGGCATGCAGGCTTCCCGCAGCCAGAGAGCAAGCCAGCCTGAACAGGACCGGGAGCAGCATCTGACTGGAGAAAGCAGTGGCAGAAGCCACCTGTGCTGCTGGGCAGTGAGACCACAGAGCTGGCCAGGCCTCCCAGCCATTCCCAGCCCTCAGCTGCAGTGTAGGGACAGAGGGCCAGAGCTGGAGTTTGGGCAACAGTGGCAGGCAGCAAGGCATACAGCATGAGGAAACTCACTTGGAACTGTGTCAGAAGCAGTTAATAGTCTCTCCATGGTAAGCCTGTTAAGCACATCCCCGCAGGAGTGCACCAGTTCCTGCAGCCAACCAGCATGACATGCAGTCACGTTTGAATTCTCACCCCCAAGGATCAGGTGCCCACATGGAGCACAGCCACAGTATCCAACTTTTGCACCAGGGAAAAATGAGGCAGAGCCCATCCAACCCCCAGAAAAACCACCTTACCTGCAGAGGAGTGTGCCCGCAGTTCTTGCAGCAGCAACAGAAGCAGTCTCTGCAGTAATGCAGAAGCTGTGCTTGGTTGAACGGGAAGCTGTAACCTGGGCTAATTATAGCCCTTATAATTAGCCACAGCTTTGCAGCAACCCAGCTACCCTCCATCCCCACCATCAGTGATCTGCAGTGGTTTGAGCTGGGTTTATTTACTGTTGACACTGCCAGCTTCCCCCAGGAAATTCATCCAGGCATTCGTGGATGTGAAACTCACTAATCAACGCACAACACAACACACGGTGGTGCTGCTGCTGCTGCTCTCAGGACCTGCCCCTCTCAGCTCACAGCAGTTTGCAAAACAGCACCCACAACAGATGGACAAAGGCTGCCAGCGCCCTAGTCCTGGCTGAGGAATGGTGAGAGACAGCCAGGGAGGCACCCAACAGTCCAAAGAGAACCACCCCAGCAGGAAACATTCAGGATTCACACCTGAGTTCAAGCCCTTTTCCCCTTTGAACCCAACTGTCTGTGTAGCAGCATTCCAGTGGCTCTGTTCAGGACAGGCAGCCACTCTCACAGGCAGCAGGCAAAGGCCACGCTGAGCCCCACATCTCATACACAGTCATTTGCCTTTCAGACACCATCACCTCGTGATGCTGCCCACCACCTGACCCACTGGCCTCCCTGGTACAGCTCTGCCAGCCCAGTGCAGGTCGGGCCAGCCCAGTGCACCAGCCCACACCGTGTGCTTCCATCAAGAGCTCGCTCTAGACGTTGTCCTCGGTGCCAGCTCCAGCCTCAGCCGCGGGGGCAGGTGAAGCACAGACCAGGCGGGATTTCCCCTGGCAGGACCCCGCAGGACAGGCTGGGAACCCACCCCAGAGTCTGCTGGTGTCTCATTGTGTGGGTGAACGGTGGGTGGGGATGTGCTCCATGTCCCCTGGGTCAGAACTGCCACCCCCAGCGGGTCCTGGCTGCGGTGACAGAGGGGCCTCACTGGGGCCGGCAGATGAACCAGATCTCGTTGCGGCGCTGAGGGACGCTGGGGTTCTCGTAGGAAGCCACGATGTAGGTTCCCCGCAGCACCGTGTCTGTGGGGCCCAAGAGCTCCCAGAAGAGACTGATCTCCCGCAGAATTGTCTCCTCAGTGGTCATCCCATAGAACACCCTGCAGCAAAGGGAGCAGCGTAAGCAACAGAGCCAGCACAATCCCACAGCCAGATCTGCCATCCCTCTGCCCACTGAACCACAGCAGCCGCGCAGGGAGTTTGTACATCTCTGCTGAGCTGAGAAAACACCTCTGGTGCCGGGGTCACCTGGTTAGAACCCGGAGCGGTGCCCTCTCGGTGACGTGGATCTCGGGGTCCATGGGAGCAGGGGGGTTCTGCTGGAACTCTCCTGGCAGATAATAGGCAGTTAGGACCTCACGCTCCAGCTCGGTCCCCTCCTCGGTCAGGCGGATTTCGTTGAGCACCGGGACCGTCATGCCCAGATGGCAACCTGGAAAGGGGAAGGCAGGCAGTGAGACAGGTGTGTTAGCAGCAGCAGCAGCCCTCCACCCCCAGTCCAGAGGGACAGTGGCAAAGCCCTCCCCTCTGTGCAGCCTGCCAGCCCCTCCGGCCCCTGCCTGCACACACCTACAGAGTTCTCCTTGCAGATGTAGCGCATGAGCTTCATGAAGCTCATGGAGATGCTCTGCTCATACATGGGCTCCCCCATGGTGACACAGGCCCACTTCCCAGCTGGGTACTGCCGCTCCTCGAAGGCTGCTGCCTCGCACTGAAACAGGCACAGACACGCCAGGTGAGAGTCAGGCACGCCGACGGCGCTGCAGAGCTGGGTGCAAAACCAACACTGACGGGCAAGAAGCGGGGAGACACGAGCCTGCCGGGAGGAGAGCCCCTGCCAGGCACTGGCGGCAGAGAAGGACAAAGAAAGTGAGGGGAGCTGGCATCACACGCACCTCAGACAAGGATGAGCACCGGGCAAAGGTCAGCAGAAGGAAAGGCACAGACAAGGGACAGGGTGCAAGGGGGGCTGGAGGCTCCCGGCACAAGGAACGCAGCACATCCTCGGCAAGGGGCACAGCACTTTCGGTTCCTCTTCCATCTCTGTCTGGCCTACTCACATGGATGCTCCTGATTCCAGGCACCCAAAGGCCTCCCGTAAGGCTGATGCTGTTCTCGGGTGCAGTGCCTTTTCCCTGGAACACTGAGTGCACAGAGGATAACAGAAACATCCCTGCCAAGCAGAAGGGAAAATCTGGCAGAACAGCTCTAGCAGCCAGAAGAGTTGTGAAGACTGGAATAAAGCTCCTCAGATCCTTCTCCATACCAAGAAGTGCCAGGAGGAAGAAGAGACGAACCCAGCTGTGGAATTTTGTGGCATGGGTCAAAATCTCTATTTCCAACACAGAATGTCCAGTGTTCTGGACAAACCTGGCACAGAAAGGGGGCAAGGGGAGTGAAGAAATTGCATCTGGGTATGTTCATAGGTCAGCTCACGGCATGTCTGTGACCACAGGTAAACAGGGGCTGGGAAGTTGTAACCAGCACCTATCTTCCTCCTCTCAGCTTGCTCTTCGTCCAGATCAAAGTGGTCATGAGACACTGCTGTTGCACGGAGCTCAAGGCATCTTCCCAAACTTCTTGCTTCCACAGTTGTGCTGGCAGTGATGGAGACACACCCTCTAGCTGGAGCCACGCCTGCGATTGTCCCACCAAGCAAAGCAGAGCGGAGCAAGAGCATTTTCCAAGCAAGGAAATCCCAAATCCCTCTACTCCCTCTGCAACGCTCAGCTGCAGATACCACCTGCAATAAACGAATCAATCCAGTGAAGTCACAGCAGCTGTCTGTGCCACAGCCTGATCCTTATGCACAATAATTCATTGCCTCCAAGAGGATGAGGGCTTCTAGCACTGATAGTTCAAGGAAAAGCAATACTACTGATCTGCCTGAGCCTGGCAAACATGGCCCTAAGAGCCCCAGCTCCAAAGTCCCCTCAGTGCTGATGTCAGGCAGGGGCTCTTCTCACGCAGCCTCACACTCCAAGAATCCTCCTCAGGCACAGACAGGACGCCAACAACAACAAAAGCTCTTCAGTTCCCACAAAGTCTTGGGGCCCCATTCCTGCCTGGGACTGACACAGGCAGAGAGAAGGCCAGATAAAGTCCCTGGGACCCAGAACAAGGAAAGAGGGAGTGTGGTGAAGCCCCAGTTCGGAGCTGCACAAGCCACATGCTCAGACATGTTTTACAGGGAGCGCTGGACCTCAGCCCAGAAGAAATTGGTTAACCACTTCTCATAGAGAGGACAATTGACATGTCTTCTTGGTAGAAAGCCCAGCTAGGCCTGCAGAGACACAAGAACCAGTCTGACAAGCAGTTATTCTCAAAGCACAGAAGCACCCTTATGTGCAAGAGATGAAAGTAAGTGTGCAGCGTAGCCAGCACAAAGAGAAGATCTTCAGGCAAAAGATACCATGTTTAGATTGGCAGCTGAGACAAATAACAACACAGGCTCCCATCTGCCAGCCAGGATTACGGGCCCTGTGCTCCCCACAGACACATCTTTATCTTGTGCCAGCTGAGATCTCCAGCTCAACATGCCAACGTAACGAGCACAAACACAAAGCCACCAGGACTTCAGCTATGCAACAAGGTGTTTGGAGAACGGCAGGGAGCAGGCTCTGAACTGAAAGTTCACTTTCTTAGACCCAGCAAGAGGACAGGCTGGTAAAAGAGACAGCTGGAAGTCAGAAGACCAGAGAAAGCAGCGCGACTCGTCCAACTTTAAAATAAAGGCCGGGAAGCTGAGCACTGCCATTAGTCTACACAGGAGGAGGCGCAGGAGTGGCGGAATACTGCACCGATGCAGGAAGCCGGGCGAGGCTGGCGTGCTCATGCCGACACGAGGCACCTTCCCTGCCAGGGACAGGCTCTTCCTACGGCCCGGGCTGGCGGCAGCAGCCGGGGCAGCCCCAGCACGGGCGGGCAGCGGGCGAGAAGCCGGCTGTGCGGAGAGGAGCGGGCCTCACCTTCCCGTGCTGCGACAGGGAGACGTACGGCACGGGCTCGCGAGCATGCCTGTGCCGGGCCATCTGGGCGATCGGGCCTGCCATGTCTGCAAGGCAAAGCACACGAGAGACGAGGCTCGCCCCGGCCGCAGCGCAGACCGGGTCCCGCTCCGTGCCGCCACAACCCTCAGGGCCCGGCACTCACCCCGGGGCAGGTTCACTCGGTGCGTGCTGGCCACGGCCTCCCAGTGGGCGAACAGCCGCGCCTCCCCCTCCTGGTCGTCCCCGCTGTCGCTGCCGTCCCCGTCGGCGGCCGCGGGCTCCTCGCCCAGCCGCTCCAGGTCCTCCAGCGTGATCCGCGCCATCGCGTCCGCTGGGAACGGGGCCGGGCCCGCCCCGGGGCGGCCCAGCGCGGCGGAGAGCGCCCCCTGGCGCTCCGGAGGACCGCGCGAAGAGCGTCGCTGCTGTCCCCCAGTAGGCGGAGAGCGCCCCCTGGCGCTCCGGAGGACCGCGCGGAGTACGTCGCCGCTGTCCCCCGGTAGGCGGAGAGCGCCCCCTGGCGCTCCGGAGGACCCCGGCAGGCGGCGCCCGCCCCCGTCCCCCCCGCCCCGCCCCGTCCCCCTCAGGCCGAGCCGCGGTCGCTTCTAGGGTCGGTTTTATTTAATAAAATAAAGTACAGCGATCATCCAGCGGGGGACCGGCGTCCCGGGGGCATGGGGCACTCCCGCCGCTGCCCCGGCCCGGGAACAGGCCCCCCTCCCCGGGCTGGCGATTCTAGCTGGCGAGCGCGTGTGACCGGTACCGAGCATGCGGCCACCGGAGCTGCGGGCCCCGGTGAGCGGCAGAGGAGCATGCGGGCGGGCTGCGGTGCCCCAACTAGCTAGGGAGCCCCGAGGGAGGCCGGGCTGGGCGGGCAGACGGTGGCACGAGAACCGGTGCTGGGGACAACAGAGGAGGTGGTGTGGGGAGGTGCCAGCGCGAAGCCAGGGTGCCCAGCAGCGCAGCAGCCGGCTCAGTTGGAGGAGAGCAGGGAGCTGTGGGAGGACAGGTCCATGCTGCTGGCGCTCAGGCCTCTGCTCTCCGCACGGAGGCCTTGGGTGCCCTGGAAAAAAAATACAGTGCCCGTGAGGTACCTGCAATCCACCCCCATGCCACCCTGACTCCTGCACGCCTCGCCTTGCAAGCCAGGACAGCCATGGTGCTGCTGCCACACACGCTAGCTGCTGCCTTTGCTCCTCCCGATCTCTGGCTGAGCTTTGCCGAGAGGGAGGTGGGTACTTGGAAGCAACACCTTCAGATTCAGAGCTCTGGCCTCAGATGAGGGGGTACAAGCTCAGGGGTTCTCAGCACTGCACCCAGGGCCCACTGCTGTGCCCCTTGTCCCCTGTGTCGCTGGCCACACAGCCCCCAGCCCCACACACAGTCCTGTACCGGCCCCACCACTCACACTGTGCTTACCTCAAATGAAGCATCACTAGACTTGTGCAGGTAATTTAAGGATGCAGCTCGTTTCATGCTGTAAGAAAGCAGAGGAGAGCAGATGTGATCGTCCTGAGTGGTCAGAGCCAGACACAAGGTGGCAGGGCCCCCACCTGCCCTGTAGAGCCTGACCCTCACACGTACCTGGTGTTCCTGGGCTCCAGGGGACCATTGCCCTGCAGTTTCTTGACCAACATCTCACTGCTCCTCCGTATCACATCCCGGATTTTCCCCAGGGAGCTGCTGCGCTGGAGAGCGCCACTGCCATCCTGGACACAGAGACACAAGCCAGGGTGATGGCTGAGTGGCACTGATCAGGCTCTGGCATGCTGCTGCTGAGTGGCTGGAACTGGCTCCAAACATCCTCTTGCCCACTTGCACTGAGGGTTTAGCTCTGGCCCAAAGCAGGCTCGCTGCTCACTACGTGGCTCTCCACAGGACACGACAACCGTGGAGTCAGGGACCCCTGTCACTATGGTCTGGCTCATCCAACCTGATAGTCCCTCCTGCCCCAGACAGGCTGCTGACCTGCCCCAGCACCCCAGCACAAATGGCACTGGCACCCACACAGTCCTGCTCAGACGTGACACAGCTCCACCACCTGCAACAGCTCAGGCAGCAACTACCAAAGAGGTCCCGGTGGCCAGGGAGGCAATAAGCCCTGTTGGGAGTCCCCAGATTAGGAATATTTTTGTCAGGCCAGGCCAGGCTGCTGGGACTTTCATTTCAAGGACGCTCTCCTCATTTGCTGCTGGCTGGAGACCATCCCAATCCCCAATCCTCCCCTTGCCCTTCTTCACCACACCATCAGCATTCCTCCTGTCTGTCTACTCAAACAGATGCACACCGTGGTCCTGCAGGCTCACTCACATCACACAAGACCATTTCACATTGCACACACAGCCTTGTCCCACCTCTATCACCCCCGACACAATTAGCTTTGAGCCTCTGGAGCAATTCAGACAGCTCCACTGGGGATGGATTCATTTGGCTGCACCAGCACCAGCACTCCTAGGCCCCTCAACTTTAGCAGCATGCAGCCCCACTAGCTGCCCCAGGGGTGGCACTTTGCAGGGGTTTTTTTATGCCTGCCTGCTTTTGCTGAAGACCAAAACCAGCCTGAAATCTTGTTCCCAAACCTGTTTCCTCCCAAATGCCTCCAAAAGTCCCCAGTAGCCAGTGAGGCGCTCTCAGCCCTTGACGGGCTCCAGTCCACCTCCTGCACTTTGCTCCACATGCATGCAAGGCACAGGCTGCCAGCACGACACCACACCATCATGGCATCATGCCACCATGGCATCATGCCACCGAGCTCTTCCCCTGTGGCCTGGCCTGCCTGGTACACAAAGCTGTGACACCACTGCTGATGTGGAATTACTTTTGCTCTGATGGCCTGATAACAGCAGTCTTCCCTGCTCCTGCTTTGAATGGCCCCTGGAATGCTGGGGCAGAAGAAAAGGATGTAAAGGGATGGCAAAAAGCCCTTTTACTCCTTAGCAAGATGTGAGGGAGGCCCCTTTGAAGCACTTCAAATGACCAAAATGCCTTGTGGCTCAGGCTAGCAGCAGCAATTACCTCAGCACTGTCCAAGCAGCTCTGCAGGTAGGCAGGGTCTCTGCCTTAGGCCAGTCAGCCCCCTGTGCTGACCATTACAGATCCAGGAAGGCTTTTCCAGTGCTCCTCTGCTCTGATTACCTAAAACCGATCCACCCATAGACTGTTCTCTAACAGCTCACCAGGACTTTTGCTACCAGCAAACCTTTCTCCTGGTATTCACCTCATTCCTTCTTGGATAAAGCAAGTGCATTGAACCTCTTCACATTCTCATTGGGATGAGGGTTTTTCAAGTCGGGAGCCACGTGTCGCTGCTGCAAAGGGACCCACTCACCAGAAATGCAGAGAGCACCCAAAGCAGCAAAGTGAGCGATTCAATTCCTGCACGAGGCATCCCGGGCAGGTTTTGAATGAGCTGAATATCAGTGTGTAGCATTAGCAAAGATGGGGAGGTGTCTTTTGCCTCCCCACCAGACTTACACTGGGTCACCAGTCTCCCTGCAGGGTACTGCTGTGCCAGGCACTCGTGCTTTTCCCAGGGCACACAAGCCAGGGGTGGAAGAGGGCACACAGCTGGGACAGGGGAGCAGGACCATGGTACAAGGGCAGGAGGATCAGGCCAGGAGGTATGCTCTTGTATCACGGCTGGAGGATGGAGCCACATTCTCGCAGCTGCAGTGATGCAGACTGACTGCAGACCAACACCAGAACCAAATGCTGCTGCATGCTGGGTTAAAAATAGCCTCTCTTCTCCCCCCACTCCCTTTTCTGACGGGTTATTTTTAACCCAGAACATTTATGGGTTTGGTTTGCCGCAGAGCCCCCACCCCATTGCACCCACCAGGATGAGAGCATTACAGAAACCAGTAAGCAGCTCCATCACTGAGCTCCTCTCCGCTGTATGCTCCCACCCTGCCTAATGCACGGGGGCAGAGGACTGGGGCAGGATTTGGCAGCACACAGAGCTCAGCACTGAGGGACACAATGAGGCATTTCTTTGGCTGGATAGAAATGCCTCTTGGGGAAGGTCCAAGCTCAGATGGCCCAGGGCAGCCCTGCCACACATGGCTAGAGAGCTGAGATTAGCAGCAGCTCCAGTTTGGAGGACAGGGAGAAGCAGAGTGGAGCTGGGTCCTTGATCTCCAATGCTCAGCCTGGGAGGGGTGCCCTGGGGGCAGCACATGCCCCTGCACACACACAGACAGACACCAAGCACCCCAGACCTGCTCCAGCAGCACTGGCACCCACCACCCCAGGGCTGACCGGCGCTGGCCTACAGAGCGTGGAAAGAAGCACAGGGCAGCGATTTGGGTCAGTCTACCTTTAATCAGAGGTATGGTTGTTACAGCACCAGGTCCAGGACATGGCAAAGCACAGGGGCAGGTGGCCCTGAGGTCCAAACACACCCTGCACTGGGAACTCACCACTCTCCAGAAGCATGGAGCAGCACTGGGACAGAGAGGCAGGGAAGGCACAGCCCTGCAGCACTCAGCCCTGGGCTCCACAGCCCATGGTTCTGAGGACAAGCTTCCTTTCAGTAAGCACAAGCTCCCAGGGGAGCAGCATGCATGTACTCCAAGGCCTCTGCACCACCACAGGAAAGCCAGGCCCAGACAGACACAAGCACATTTAGTATCACAACCTGCCAGATGACTAGCATAAAAAAAAGGGGATCTAGCTAAATAAATAAGGAGGAGTCCTGTGCTGGCCCCTGGGCTCTATCCTGCTGCCTACAGCCTCCTCAGCTTTCTTCCCAGATAGGAGGGTCAGGGAGGTTCCCTTCCTATAGGAGATAGGGATAGATATAGATATAGGGATGAGAGTGTGCACTCAAGGATGTGAGACCCAAGACAGTGGAGGTCTGGCCCTGGGACACATTCCATATCCCAGTACTGACTAACAGCACCAGCCACCGTGAAGGCCTGAAGCCATCAGAGGCACTGAGCCACCCCACAGCCCCTCAGGGTCACCACTGTGACTCTACTGGTAACAGAGTTACACATTTCCCACCCACTTGGACAAAGGACAGCCAGACTGCAGTCAGCCTCACAGACCTGTGAGCAATCCAGCCCCTACCCCTGCAGCAACCTCCCTCCAGCCATCCCATCTGCTCCCACCTGCTCAGAGCACCCCCAGCCCTAGCCCTTTACTTCCTCACATCCATCTTTGCACCTTCTTTTCCTCCCAAATCAGGCCATTCCCCATCTCAGCCACTTTCTGAGGTCTGGGGTCTGCCCCCTGCAAAAAACCTCTCCCTTCCTCCTACCCCTCCTTTGCTTTCCAGGAACAGCAAACAACTTCACCCCCACCTCTCCCACCAGCCACACCTAAGAACCCTGTGGCAATGGGGGGCTGATCCACCCCTTAATGCCAGATGAGGAACTGGCTATAGCATCCAGTCAGGAACTTGGAGCCAAACATGCTGGTGCTGGCCAGTTCCTGCAGACAGTCCTTGGCTCATCTTGGATGTACAGTAGCTCTATGGGCTGCCCTACACTCCTGTACCCCTGCAGAGAGACCCCCCACACCGCTCCTGGGTTACAGAGCTCGGCAGGGAGGAGGGAAGCAAGGTGGGCACTGCCCTGTGCTGCAGGGAGAGCCCATCTCACTGGGCACCAGCACAGGTTTGCTACAAGGCACTAACATCAGCTAAGCCTACAGGGAAGAAAGCAACGGGGCACATGACAGCCCTGCCTAGGCCAGGCCTCCCTGTCCCATAACAGCCTCCATCCCTGAGCCCCTGTAGAGATGGAGGGAGGCAGCCGGGAGGGCTGGACACGTCTAGTGACAATGGAGCCTGCAGAGAGGGTGATTCCCCGCAGGCCCGGGCCCCGGGGGTGCGCAAGGGCAGGCCAAGGCTGGGGGCACGCAAGGGGACGGTGGCCCGTGCCCCTGGCCCGGGGGAGCCGGCAGCTCCTCGCAGATTCTTCCTGCTGCTGCTGGGCCCGCGGCCGGGCACTCCTCTGCAGGCGCCGCGGTGCCCTGGCGCGCCAGCAGCGCCGCGGGACTGGCGTGGAGCTCTCGCCGAGGAAGGAGGGATGGTGTGGAGGAAAGGTCGGAGGATACAACACAAACATCCGGGTGACCGCGGTGGAGGGGAAAGAGGGAGTCTCGGCAGGCATTTAAGCCTAGTGCACAGAGAGGAGAGAGACACAATGGACAAGGCTGTGAGGTTGTAGGTCACCTGGGGAGCAGGTGGGACGAGGCCCAGGCTGCATGCAGAGACCACAGGCCACATCTGGGCAGGGAGGGAGTCCTGTGAGGCTGAAACTGCAGCCTCGCTTCTCTGCTAGTGGGCTTGGTGGGCTGGCAGGATCAGCTTAGCTCAGGGAGGAACAGCCCGGGCCTCCTGCTCCAAGGGCTCTCTGCTCCTGGGCCTTGGGTACCTGCCAAGGCCTCTGCACCACGGAGCTGGTGCCTTGCCCCTGTTCTCACATCCCGGTTACCTGGGCAGTAAGCAGCTGGACCAGGCTCTGGGGTGCTTTCAGAGCTGCCTAAGGGCACAGGGCACCCTGGGGGCTCCCACAGCCCTGCCTGCAGCCCAGGACAGCTAGGGCAGGGCAGCAGGGGTTGCTTTAAGGCAGCACATCTGAGCTCTCTTGAGCAGCACAGAAAACAAGAGGCCGTGACAGACAGGAGCAGCAGGAGCTGCCTCAGCCTTCTTTTGCAGGGAGCTTCAGCACAGTGCAGGGCTGCTGGCTCACAAGAGAGGACTGGCTATGTGTGCAGCAGGCTGCAGAAGGAATCGTGTGGCAGCAGCTGCGCCCCCAGCGTGCTGGGCTAGCCCTCAAATCCTCTATTTACAGCTCTCTGGGTCACGGAAGCTCTGCTAAGACCCCTGGGGAAGGGTCACGTGAGCAGGGACTGGCTGTGGAGAGGGTGGCACTGCCTACTTGCCTTAGGATGATCACTTCAGAGACTGTCAGGAAGGTCTCCCAGACCATCACCAGTGCAAAGAGATCACCAAGCGCAACACCAAGCACAGTCAGGAGGGGCTGCAGAAAGACACCAGCCAGCATAGGGACCAGGTGATTGTAATCCAAACCTGCAGCCCTCCCCCTGTGTTTGGCTAGCCCCCTTACTAATGGTGAGCTCAGGGGCCTAGAGTTGGTGCCTTGCCAGAGCTAAGACCTCTTTGGTCCTGATGCCAAGACCTGGGGCAAAGGACAGCCTTGCATCTGGTAAAGCTGCTGGGTCCACTTGAAGGTCTGTTTTTCAGATTCCCTTTAGCCACCTCCTGTGTACAATCCACAATCAAGAGAGCCAGCAGGCTTCAGGCTTTGGGTGTTGAAGGGCTGTCATGGCAACAGGGAAGAAAAAAGAGGAAGGGAGGGAGCTCATGCAGGTGGGGATAGAGCAGAACCAGGTGGGGAAGGGTTAGTGACAGCAGATGTGAGGGGGCAGCAAAGGACTCAGTGTGCTCAGCGCCTTCCCCGTGCCAGGCTGCAAGAACCCCAGCTATTCTATGCTCTCAGAGTTTGCAGAAGGAATGTAAGCTTTAACAGCTCTAGCAGCCCTCCAGCCAAGCACCCACCAGCACCACGCTCACTTGGTGCCTCTTCTCCATCCTCCTGCTTGCAGGAGACAAAAGGCACCTGTTCCAGCCCTGGATCACTACCTTTCTCCAAACTCAGTGCTAGTGACCAAGGTCACCCCCAGGCTCAGAGCAAGCCTAGACAGGTTCAGGTTGCCCCGTCTGTGCCTCAGCTAACACCAGTCTCTTGCCTCCACTGGTCAGCTCAGCTTGCCATCCTGCAAAGACCTGCCTTTTGTCCCCTCTGCTTGGCCAGAGCCTACCAAGGGCACGGGACCAGGAGAGGGGCACAGCAAAGGTGCTGGCTACAGACCATCCCTGTGCCCTGCAGTCAGTCAGTCAGTCACAGACACACCAGGCACATCACACACACACAGCCCTGCCCAGGCTCAGCATCATCAGTGGCACAGTGCAGGACAGACAGCCAAATGGCTCTCACAGGCTGGGTGACCCCCAGCTGGAGCTGATGCTCACAGCCAGGGCCTCCAGAGGGGAGCAGCAGGGAGAGATGTTAATAAGGTTACAAGCCTAAGATTAAGGGCAGACCAGGACCAGTTCATGCTGTGCACTGCCAGGGCTTGGCAGCTCCCTGGAAGGAGGAGCCCTCAGCTGGGAATATCTGTCTCCTGTACACCAGACGCCAGCCCCAGACACGCACCTTTGCGGGCTGGCTGGCTCATGCCAAGAGAGGGGAAGGAAATGTGCAGGGAATGAATGGAGGCAGACAAGGATGCCACGACAGGCCACGCGGGGACAGCCCTCGGCCAGGCTGTCCCTTCCCTCTGGCAGCCGGCTGAGGCCATTCTTGATGGTGTCTTGTACTTACCCCGCTCCATTCCACGCCCATACTCACTTCCTCGCTACCGTCTGTGGCATTCTCGTACTTGACGCTGCCTCCCAGGCTCCGGTGTCTCTCTGTACCATCCCCCTCCTTCAGGATCTCCACCACCTTCGTCTGGTTGATTGGGTCAATGCCCTGCAAGCAGGGAAGGATGAGGAAGAACCCTGGTTTGTCCTTCTGCGTTCCTTCCCTCTAGAGATCCGCTGTGCCATCACTGTGCTTGGTTCCTGTTCCCTCTCTTGGCCACTGCCCCATCACAGCCAGGATGGAGCCAAATGTCATCCTGCACTTAGCAGTCTCTGTTGAACTCCCAGCTCAGTGAGTCCCCACAAGGCCATAACCAACCCTGTGGGACAAGGGCTTGCTACCCCAAAGGTGACAGCTTTTTCCTTCACATTTTCAAGTGTGAAGGATTCAACTGTCCTTCAGTCTTTTGTGCTAGGTGCTTACAGTTCCTGCTTTATTATTTGAGGACCGAGAGGAGTTTAAGGCAAGAGGTACTCTTAAGAAACTCTAGGTATTTTTTTACCTCTGGACAAAAAAATCAGTGTGAAGAAAACATCCCAGTAAGTGTAGGTCTCCCCAGTAGCTGACAAAGCCCAGTAACCTGCCTTAACCCAGCTGCAGTATTTCTGCACCCAGCGAGCCATCTTCCCCACACATGGACATCTGCTCCATCCACGCACACATGCACCACCCCACACACCCACACACGTGTGCACCTCCGAACAAACGCACCCCCACCAACCAAAGCCCTCTGGCGTCATGGGAACGCAAACCAAGAACATCAGGGATGCCCAGGAGGGTCCCTCAGCCCAGCCCAAGCCTGGGCAGCGCCCCCAGGTGCCCCCCAAGCCCTGCCATGCCCGCAGCAGGAAGGCCTCTCGGGGGTTACCTGTCGCCGGGAGCGCACCGCGCACTCCTCCAAGGTCTCGGCTGCCTCCAGCTTGCCCTGGCGCCGGTAGAGCGCACCCAGGTTCCTCAGGGTGGTGTTCACAGTGGGGCTGAGGGAACAGAGGGAGGGTGAGCAGGAGTCCTGGGTCACCCAGCAGAGCCCACGGCTGCCCACAAAGCAGCTCTTACCTGCTAACCTTACAGGCCTTGTACCAGCCGCCATACTCGGCATAGGGAGCGCTGTCTCTGTGCTTGCTCTGCGGGGTGAGGAGAGAAGAGAGCTCTTAGCTCCACACCAGCTGCCCTCCTCTGCGCTGTGCCCTGCCACTGCACGCTGGGGGCACACCCAGCACGAGTTACCCTCTAGCCCAGAAGACACTGTCTCTATGGGGACCATTTTTCTCACTCAGTCCCACAGCACTTCTCAGCTCTTTATCCAACATGCCAGAGTCTCCCCGTGCCATAGGAACACGTAGTTTTCTTCACACCAGAGCCAACACAGCCCGGGCAGGCACCAGGGACAGGGGAGGTCAGGACTCAATACATCTCTCCTGTAGAGGCAGCCCTAAAGGGTGTCTGAACCTAACAGGAAAGGTGTCAAATCCTCTGGGGCAGATAAAACCTTGAAGGCCAGGGCTGCCAGCTGTGCCCAAGGCCCTGCTGATGGCACAAACTGGCCTCCCTCTGCTGCCAGGAAAGAGGGGCAAGGGACAAAAGCAGTCAAGCTCTGTCAGAGGAATTTCATACATTTTAACAGAAGATATGGAAACAGCTCAAGGCAGAGCACATGGACCTCAGCTCCTGGGCCAGGAATACAAGCAGGTCTGTGACTATTGCTGCTGCCTGGACAGGAATGCCAACCCTGCTTTGCCATGGGGCACAGCCACAGCTGCCTTGGGGACAGGAGCCCTCGAGTCAGGGAAAAGAAGCTCAGCCCTTGCCAAAGATTCATATGTAAAATGAATCTCTTACTCCAACTGTGAGTCTCTCAGCCTGCTCTCTTGCCCCATGGCAGAGTTTGCATTATCTGGAGCAGAGCTTCGTACCATAGCTATCTACATTTGACCCCTAAATTCTCCAAAGATACCATCAGAAGAGTCTCAATCCCAGAAGGGGCAAGGGAAGCCCGGTCTCCTCTCCAACTTGGATTTCTCCAGGATGGTGCTGCAGCAAGTGCAGATTTTCTGCAGCAGAGCCTTTGCAGTACAGCAACCAGAACAGCGTCAAGCTGAGCAGTGCCCTGCACTGGGAGCCATGCAGAGTAGCTCAATGGGAAGGCACAGGATGCCGGGGGAAGCACCTGCCAGTGCCCTGCTTTTAGGGCTGACAGAAGGGGACTCATCAGTCACTAAGGGAAGCCTGCCAGACTGCTGCCTGAACACTGGAGGGTTGGGGCCTGCTGTGAGGGGGAAAGAAGAGTCCCACTGCAGGTAGGGGACAAGATCACAACTCTCCATTCTGCTGCTTCACCCACCTGCCAAAAAACGGACAGGGCCTTACACTTGGCAAAAGCAAAGACACGATTGCTGCATTTATTTTATTGGCCGCAGAGCGGGGCCTGGGCTGCAGAAGCAACAGTAGCTTTGCCTTTCAGCCTAGTCCACGACAAGCACAGTCCATTTCTATCCTCTTTCAGAGGTCAGCTAGGGCCCACCCTGTGCAGAGACCTTTTTCAGATATGGCTCCAGTTCCTAAGCAATGTGACAGCAGCAGTTTCTTCTTGATCTCCATTTTTCCCTAGACAGCCTTAGAGCTGCTTCAGAAGCCAGTTATGCTCTGGGTACTGGCAGCTCTTTGGAAAAGAGTGCCAAGGCCTTGCAGCACAACCCTCTGCCGTCCTCCATCATCTGCATGCCCAAGAGGGATCAGTCACTAAAGCAGAGAGCAGGCAGCCACGGCCCAGAGACTGGGAAACACCCTGCTCTCTGATGGCCCTTCCCTCCCTGCTGGCCCAGGGAGCAGCAGTGCTGTATCCCCACTCTCCAGACACCTCCTGGCCTTGGCAGCTCTTCCAACTGCAGCTTCTCCAGGAGGGAGAGGATAAGAGATAGGCTGTGATAAGAGAAGATCAAACCCCCTGGGATCAGACTCACCTTGCTCATCTCCTCTCGCTCCTCTGCATGCATCCAGATTGGCTTGTGCTCATCTGTGTGGGAAGAGTGCAAAACAGGTCCACTCACCATCCCACGGTGTTGTTTGCCTCCTGTACAGCCCAGCCCTCTGTCCCCAGAGTTAGCACCTCATCAGAGGGAAGGGACACTCCAGATCCTCCCCCAGTCCCTGGCCCAGAGTCCCAAGAAACACAACTGACACTGCAAAGGCAGGACAAGGGAAGGAAAGAACAAGTCCTCCCAGCAGAAGTACATGTGCCAGGTGCACAGGAAAAACTTCAGCCTATGCTTGAGCACAATTGTGCCATTTACTCTTCCCAACCCTGTAAAGACTGGGCTGAGACTCCTGAGAGAAGAGGGGGAACAGCATAGCACACTAGAATGGCAGCATCTCAAGGGCACCCCAAGGCAGGGGCCCTGCAAGGCATCCCATTCCCTCAGTCCGGGCAACACCAGAACCAGACAAGTCTAGGCTGAGAGCCAGGAAAGCCCTCCCCAGCCCCAGGAGCTGCTGTACAAACCATCCACAGAGCCAAACTCCTTCACATGAGCACGGGTAAGGATCTCCTTATACAGCACCTCTGCATCTTTGTATTTGCCTTGCTTCAGGTAACAGGAAGCCTGCAACCAAAACAAAACAGCTCCAGCCCCACCGGGAAACAGATTAACTGTGCCCACTTCTTGCAGCTATTGCCCTGTCTCTGAGCACCAGGCAGTGCACCCCTCCCCAGCACCACAGGGTCTCTCCCCAGGGCCTCACCAGGTTGTTCTTGGTCTTGGCCACGTTGGGGTCATCAGGACCCAGGCAGCTCTCGTAGATCTCCAGGGCCCGGCAGTAATAGTACTCCACCTCCTCGTACTTGCCCTGGTTCTGGCACAGCAGGGCTAGGTTGTTCAGCTGCTTGGCCACATCAGGATGATCCTTGCCTAGAACCTGGGTGAACAAAAGAGCCACAAAGACTGCAGTGGACTCCTGGAGTTAGAAGATACTGGAGTCCCCCAGCACATGCCTGTGTCAGACAAAAGCCAAGGTCTAGAGCAGCAAGGAGGAGAAACTCCAGCTTTCACCTCCTGGCAGCCTCTCTAGGGCTGCAAACACCGGAGAGACAAGAAATGTGGTGGCAGAATCAGCAGCTGAACAGACTAGATAGGCCCTGGATCTCCCACATGCATTGAGGTAATGGGAGAAAGCCCACAGAGAGAGCTGAAAGGAGACTCGTACCTTCTCACGGATCTCCAGGGCTCGCTTACACAGTGGCTCTGCTTCTTTGTACTTGCCTCTCTTGCCATACAGAACAGCCAAATTGTTCAAAGTCGCTGCCACCTACAGAGACAGAAGGTTCTCCGTGAAATAAAGCAAATTCCAGCTGGACCAAACAAGCAGCACAAGCAACAGTAACAGTGACTGTCCCACTTCCTCCATGTCTGCAGTACTGCTGCTTCCTAAGAGAAGGAGGACCAGAGATAGAAGGCTGCCCTGCCTGTATCACAGGATCCAAGAGAAGCCGACTCCTTACAGGCCATACTGGACCAGTCAGCAGGAAATACTGAGGCAATAAAACACTGCTGGAACCGTGCCTCAGCAGCACCCAAAGGTGAAGAAGTGACTGAAAGAGGAGAGACACTCACCGCTGGGTGGTCTTTGCCTAGAGTCTTCTCACGGATGGAAAGAGCATCATTCAAGAGGTGTGCTGCTTCTTTGTATTTGTTCTGATCCCTGCAGTGCAAAGTCAACCAGTCATTTGGGATTTGGACACTATAGCCCAGAGCAGGCAGAACGATGAAGAGTGCTCCCTCCACACAGACCCAGCCTTCACAGTCCTTTCATTTCTCCATTCCTCCCTGCTTCAGCCAGTCCCTAGTTATATCTGGGAGTTTGTCAAACCAAATACTCCATCTAGGCCAAAACCATTCTGAAAGGCAAACCACTGGAAACCTGGGGAGCCCCAGGATGTGCCGTAAAAGGAAAGAGGAGATGCAGAAAAGCTGTCCTGGCCCAGTCCTGCCTGTCCCACCATGCTCACCTGTACACTAGTGCTAGAATGTTGAGCATGGTAGCCACATCAGGGTGATCATGGCCTGATGTCTTCTCCAGGTCCTCCAGTGCCTGCTTGCAGAGGGGCACAGCCACCTCGTAGCGTCCCTGGGAGGCGTACTGGATGACAAGGTTGTGCAGGGTGCGCAAGCGTGCAGGGATCTCATAACCACCCTGCTGGGCAGCTGCCACGGCACTGCTGTGCTGGTGGGGCACTGTGGGCACAGAAACAAACACAGCACGGTTGGCCCAGCAGACTTCAACAGAGAGGGGCAGCACCCATCCATCAGCCAACACTTACACCCAGGACCATGCTCCTCCTCTTCATTTGGGAATAGGTCATCCAGAGAGTCCTTGGTGGAGTCGCCCTCCTTCTCCTCCTGAGAGGATGACAATCACAAATAATGGTGGATCTCAGCAGAGACAGCAGCAGCCTGGGCTGAGTCAGTTGCCAAACCCTCGGCTCTTCTGCAGCCCACCAACACGCTCAATTTCTGCTGCTCTCTCTGCCACCATCTCCCCCCCACCAAACAAGATCCAGAGACTGCCCCATGCAGGCCCCCTTTAGCTACAGGAATGCTGTGCATGGGAAGGAAAAAATCCAGGGCAATGTTATCACACGTAGGCAGTTCTCCCAGTCCGACCTCCCAGACCCACAGAAGCAGCTGCTCAAAAGGACTGGGGCATACCGAAGGTGAGACATCCTCGTCGTACTTCTTCAGCTGGTTCATGAACTCGAGGTGTTTCTTCTCCTCCTCCAGCTGAGCCACGGTCTGTTCACTACGCTGCAGCTTCTGCTGGGTGTTGGCCAGCTCATCCCGCAGCCACTGGTTCTCCTGGCACAGCCTCCGCACCTGAGCACGCAGCTTCTGCTTCTCTGACTCCACGGCGTTCAGGTGGTTGGACAATGCCATCATCACCTTGGGAAGAGCCTCAGTCAGGAAGAACCACTGTCTTGCCTCTCCCTCACATGCACCTTAGGGTCCACCCCTGCCAGCCTTCCACACTGAGCCCCTTCCCACCCCTGCAGCTTATGGGAAATGGCCACATGCCTGCCCTTCCTCTGGCAATCCCAGATAACACCTCGGGGATCACCCACCACTCTCACCTGAGCTTCTCCAAGCCCCAGTTCTATCATCTCCACTGACTTGCGGAGCAGGTTGGATTTCTCATGCACGAGATTGGCTTCTTCATCCTTCTTCAGGCACTTGATGGTCTCCAGCAAGCTGTGCAGGATGGAGTTGTGTTCATTCTTGAGTGCTTCCAGCCCTTGCATTACCAGCTTGGTGTTGGAAATTATCTCCTCTTGGCTCAGCTTGTCCAGTTTCTCCTCCCTTGGGTACACCATGGTGGACATAGTCCTGCTCCTGCAGCCCTGCACAGAGACCAAGACAAAACCTGAGTGCTCCAGGGCTGTTTCAGGGAGCCACAACCAGACACAAGCATCACAACCTCCCTCAAGCAGTCAGAGACAGCATTTAACTGATTGCCTCCTCTCAGCCCTTCATCCTCCCCTCTCACTGTGGCAGCAGGCAGCTGTCAGGGCACGTGCCTCTGCTTCTGTGCTCGGGAGTGCTGGCAACCAGGGCAGGTGACCCACGTGGACAGGAGACAAAAAGGCTACAACCAGCGGTGACCTCCAACACCCCCACACTCACAGCAGGGGGAAGACTAATTTAGCTTCCATTTAAGAGCAGAGATTTGTGGTTGGCAGCTGGGGTTGCAGTATGTACACCTTCTGCCCACAGACCACTGATGCAGAGTGGCTGTCAGAGCTCAGCACCTCTTCTGCAGAAGAAAGGGAACCAAGTGGAGCTCAAAGCTTTCTTCCTCCTCAAAAGAAAATTTCCTAGAAGAACATCTCAGACAGGGAGGCATCAGTGGTATTACTGTGCCAAAATATTGTCTGACCAGAAGAGTGTAACCTGAGGATGGCAGCCTGAGCACAGAACTGTCATTGTGACACTCAAGGACATGCCACGAGCAGGACACACCACGCCTCTGCCTGACTGGGGAAGCTGACATGCACCAACAGCTAAGGCCACACTAACATAATCCTTGAAACACCAACAGTTTTTCCATCTTCATTCACCCTGCTGCCCCTGCAAGGACTACTCAGGATGGCCTAAGAACTCTGCACTCCCTCCCTGTCCTGCTCCCCCCAGATGTACAACAGGAAAGTACTCAGCTACTGCCTTTGCACAGGGACACCAAACATTACAACCCACAATGTTAGTGCAGCTGCAAGATCCCTGCATACAAAGTCCAGGACCTGGGAAAACACCACAGGCCAGAGGCTGAGAGACACAAGAGGCAGGCAAGACCCCTTACAGCAAGACCCTGGCTGCTCCATGACTCACTCATCCAGCACAGTCACAGCCTCTCCCAGCCACCCCAGCAGCCTCCTCACATTGCTCAACAGTAAAGCCACCTCCCACCTTGCTATCAAGCCACCCCAAAACCAGCCTCCTGCAATGCCCTGCACAGCCAGCACCTGCCCAGCAGCACCTCTTTGCTACCTGGAGCTGGCAGAGGTCTCTGCCACCTGAGTGCCCAGGGCCCTGCTGCCAGGAAGCTGGCAAACTGCCCAGAAGCCACACAGGAGGAGGGGAGGGAACTGCTGCCAGCAGATCTGCCTTTGACCTCCTGCTGCAGCCACCTCGGCGTGGTTTGAGCCCTTTGTTCGGCAGCTGCCTTGTGCCTGTTTTACTGAGAGAACAGAAATACCGTTCCAGCTACAGGAACAGAGCAAGCAGAGCTCCCCTTTCTGGCAGGGCTCCTCTCTCCCTCACCTGTGCACTCTGCACAAGTGCCAGGGAGCTGCTGGGGAACGGGCCCTGAGCAGCAGAGAGGCCCAGCTTCCTCCTCCCTGCAGCACTTCAAGTGAAGATGACAAACAGCATTGGGACAGTCATTTAAAGTACACACATCTCATTATTAAACCCACTCATCTCCTCCTCTTTAGCCTCACTCTTCCTCCAGTTGTTTTATAGGCCTGAACTCTCCTCTCAACTCTTCTTTGGTTGCTGCTCCCATGATGTGCATCCATCCCTTAGGAAGGCAGGCAAACTCTCAACTCTCACAGTGAGACCTGACTGAGCCCTCAGCAGGGCAGAAACACCTCGTGTCTCTTGGAGACTGGGTCTCTGTTCACACCTCTGAACAAGAACTGAATCATCCTCCCCCAAAGTCACAATGCTGACTTCACATTCACTTCATCATCTCGCATCAGCACCAACTCTGAGTCATACCTCACTGGATCTTTCACTTTTGGGTATCTGTCATGCTCCACATGCAGTTAAGCCTGCACATTGGTCATTTTATACCAAAACAGCCTCATCTGGACCATGACTTATGCCAGTTTGCTTTGGAGGAGACTATATGGTAAGAATAGCATATTGAGAAGAGGAACATGTTACAGGATAAAAAGCCACCAGACCTCACATCTTAGTAGGTAACAGAGTCAGGCAGGCAAGACCCAGATCCATAGAAAATCAGCCTCATTAATTCCACTGTACACAGAACTACTCCTCAACTGTGAAACTGCTGTGTGTTAAACCATCTGCATCTCCACTACAGCAACATTCCTTCTTCAGCCCTTCCAGCAGAAAATGTTCACGTGTATCACAGTCTTCACAACCAACTTGCTTTTTGAAACTGCAAAGATTTCAGACTGAAAAGGAAACATAAATCAAAACATCCTGACCCACAGCATGTAAGATTCATCCTACCCTACAACTACATCCTCAGATCCTTCAAGGGATCCCAACAGAGGATTTTTTCCTCTCACCGGCTGTGCAAACATCTGTAACAACCTTGGCCTTTCTCCCCCAGCATGACATCCTGGAAGCACAGCTCTGCTAGGTACCAACATGTTTCCACGTTCGACAGTGGACAGAGGATTGTCTAAGCTGGACAGAGGGTGCAAAACCTAAGAACAACACACAGCTGCTCAACAAGAAAACAAAGAGGAGACTGCTGAGAAGTCATTTGAGTGCTGCTACCTCTTGTACAGCAAAGACAAGCAACAAACACCAGTGGGAGCTGACTTAACCTTCCAAAGCAGGAATATCCCCCACAGCACTTATTTCTAGTTCTCCCCAGTGCTGGCAGGTCTACACCTAGTGCTCAGCCCTCCAAAGAGGAAACTCTCACTGTGGCAGCCAACACCAAGGTCAGGCAGGCTGAGGCTGCTGTATATGCACTCTTCCTACTCCTTTACATTCAGTAAGGGGCACTGAGTGTCCTTCATGCAGGCAGAAAACCCTCAGAGGTTTTCTGCAGAGAGGAGGGGACACAGCATGGTTTGCCTTTTGCAGGGTGGGGCTCAGACCAGAACAGGAAGAATGCTTTTCCACAAAGCTCCTTGAGAGTTGGAGAGCCCTGCTCCCAGCTTATCCTGCTGCAGTCCTCATGGACCTGCAGGTGTCCCAGCCCAGGTCTCCACCCGCAGGTTTCCGCTCTAGTTGGCACGTCCTCCCTATTTCCAGAGAGCTGCTAGAATGGCCTGCCTTTCCCACAGCACCCATCTCATCTCCCCTCTTCTGCTACCACTGGGAGGGCAGGCAAGGAACATGCGTGCACTGGGCTTTGTGTGAGCTGCAGCAATCAGCTGGCAATCCATCAGCAAGGACATCCTGCCAGGCACAAACCTTCCTCCTGGATTCAACTGCACAACCGCGAAATCGCTGAGCATCAGCAATTTCAGCAGCTCATTCTTCTGCCTCTCAAAACTGCTCCCACGTGCGAGACCTTTAAGAGGAAAGAGCTGGAAGCTTCACTGCTTCTATCTTCAACCCACAACATCTACAAGGATGCCAGATTAAACGGGTCCAAATGAATCTTAAAGCTTAGGTTATGATGCCTAATGCTAGGAGACTATGGGGGTGGGAGAGGAGAAGCACTGGGGAAATCAGGAGTTCAACACAACAAGACAGAGAACTCAGGTCTACAAACAACTCAGATAATGCAATTCATTGCCTCTCTGTATGCACAAGACAATAACTGCAGCATCTTTCAAACTGCAGATGGTCTGCCAGCACTTTCTGTAAAGAAGTGAAACAGATTTTCAGCAGCAAGTTCTTCCATGAGAGAAGGTGATTCTAGGATATAAAGTGATGTAAGGTAGTTGCAGAAAGATAGCCGGGTTCTGGAAAGAGTTTCCTGTGGAAAAGAATAAGTCTGACCCACAGCAAGAACAAGTGACCACACTTGGGAGATAGATAGCAATGGTTTCCATTTAGAAATGGAAACATAAAGCTTTGTCTTGCTTCATCATAATTATCCCAGTCTCCTCCTGTGAGACATGCTTTTGCTACCTGGAGAAACAGCAAGGCTATACATTTGGGAAGCAAAATAAAAGCAAGGAGTGTTTTTTGTTTTGTTTTTCCTTGGACCTCTGCCAGCTCATTACTGTTGAGCAACAAAGGGTCTCTGGAATGACTGGTTGACCTCCAATGAAGCCAGAAGTGAGACTGCAAATAAGACAGCAAGTCTTCTCTCCTGAGGGATGCTGCAACAAAATCTAGACCAACCAACACTTTGGATGCTGAAAAACAAAACGAAAGCAGTAAAAAGCAAACAGAGTGACAAAGTTGCAGCCATCACAGAGGCTGCATCATGAGCACAAATTTTCTTATTTTGATACCACAGTGTCAGAAAGCAAACAGATTGTAGAAGATTACAGCTAGCCATGCAGAGCCCCCAAGGCTTCCACTGCACAGGCAGGACACACTGACACTGCCAGGAACACCTGCACACTGACACACCACTGCTACAAGAGCCATTGTGCTCAGGTCACCACCCCAGGTCACCTGGAGCAGAACCACAGAAAAGGGACAAAGCGCTGCTGCTGAGCTCCACATCCAAGCTGGCATTTCCAGAGCTGCTCTAATACAGGCAAAACAAGGAATGCTGAGGTTCAGGTGAGGCACAGAGCAGGAATGGTGCTCTGTGATGCTTGCTACTGTCACCAGAAATGCCTGGATGCTCCCTTAGAGCCACTAAGAACATAGAAAGAGGACATCAGTAAAGAGTCAGCATCCTGGGAAGTCATACTCAACACATCTCTGAGCTGAACTTGTAAAGTCAAAAGATGTCACTCAAACTCTAATGTTCATAACACTCTCTGCCATCAGTTGTCTCCTAAGTTTCTACACCCTATTGCCAAAAAAAAAACGACATCCAGAGTCCCATCCTCTGCCCAGAGTTCCTTCCCAATGCCAGCCTCCAGCCCAGACCTTTTTTGCACTGCAGACAGTCTAGAGAGTTAAACCAACACACAGATGACTTCAAATGCTATAGAGGAACTCTTGTGTCAGAACTTTTCCCTCAATAAGAGTCTGGCTTGAGTATTACTTGGAATGAATGCTTAAAGATCTTTGGTCCACTCCCTCACTCAAAGCAGGTATCTAATCAGGTAGCTGGGTCTAGCTAAAGGACCATCTCCCAAAACAGAGATCCCACAAACCCTTCAGACACCTATACCACGACTTAACCATCCTCTTGTGGGAGAAAAAAAAAGGTAAGAAAAAAAATTCTTCATCTGAATTCCTCAGATAGACTCAATGCATTTGCCTTTAGTGAATACCTCTTCAGGACCAAGGAGCAGGGCACCACAGCACTAGAAACTGATCCAAGGCCCAGGGAAAGGGAATGCAGTGCCTGCTTCCTTCCAGCAAGGAAGGTCCTGCAGGCATTCTTGGATTCCCAAAGCAATCCACCTGCAACAACACAGCATGCAGTGAAGGCAAGAAGTTATCTCGCTCACATTCTCCTATGCCCCAAAACCAGGACTCTCCTTGTTATCCAGACATCTCCTCACATGGCTTTGAAGGCAGTCTCCAAGCCCAGAAAGCCTCCACCCAACCAGTTTCCCCAATCCTCAGAGTCATGTATAACACAGCATAAGCTGCCTGTGCTGTTGTTGTGCCTTGATCCCTGTCTAGGAGACAGGGAGGGCTGTCCAGGGAGCAAGGCCAGCACTGCTCCTTTCAGCAGATGACACATGCCAGCTCTAGCTGACCATGAACCTCTGGGGCGTTTTTCTAGATACTGGAAGGCTTGTGTTGGGAATGTCTGTGCTAACCAGCAGGCTGCAGGAGGCCCAGGGGCCAAGCACTTAGGAATTGATATGCAGTTCAAGCAGAAGGGCTGTCCCACAAGGAGATGGGAGCTGAAGGGAAAGAGCATGAAGGGAGCCTCCTAACACTCCTCTCTGTCCCAGAAGCTTCAGCTCCCTACCACCCACAATCTCTAATAAAACACACAACGCCACACAACCTTCCTGAAACCCAGGGCAAGGTGTGATAAGGTGGCTTTACAAGGACTTGGCCACAGTGACTCATGTTCACACCACTACAGAAAATACACAGGAGCTTCCCATAGCCCTCCCACCTTCCAGCCCACAGCTAGAAATGGACAAAAGGTACTGCTGTTTGTTCTAACTGACCAGAGCAAGCAATTCCTGTATTATCAAACCATCATCCAGTTCCAGCATGGGTATGTACTCTGAGGAAGACAGAGCAGGTCGTCTGGTTGGCTTTGTATCCGATCATTCATTCCTTTCAAGACCAGAAAGGTCTCACTCCATTTGTTACTACCAAAGAACACAGATACTGGAATCGACAAGGGTTAAAAAAAAACCCCAACAAAACAAACAACAACAGCAAAAGCAACCAAGCAAACAACAAAAAAATAGCACTGATTTTTTGCCATTAGCAGAAAATCATTTTGCTCTGGTTGTACATCACACTGCTTACAACCCCAGCTGGCCAGGAAAACCTGCCCTTTTCCAGCAGGCCATTGGAATGAGAACAGCAGTCATCACCACTCCTACCAGCAAGCTTATGCTGGCACCTCCAGATCAGCTGATAAGACCTTGTTTTCAAACTTGTTCCTGTCTGCAGCAGCTCACCAAATCCATTCTGCATCTGCTATGCCTGGGAGTACAGCGAAACACCATTAAAACACATTTCCAGGCTAGTGGAGACAAGAGCTAAGCAGCTGGAACGGAGCCAGGGCAAGCATCTCTTCCCAGCTTCAGAATCTGATTGGGAGTCTCGCACTATAAAAAACAGAGCGAGAGCCATTACCTTGCCCTGACAGCATGAAGCAGTATTAAAGCAGGCAGAGTAATTCCCAGGAGCCAGTGCCTTTGCAGGCATCTGTCTAATGTGAGGGCTAAGCACTGGATGTGCCTGAGCAGCACAGGAGATAACCAGGATGCAGATGGGAGCAGCAGGAGCTCTGGAGCCACTCTGTGTGCCCCGAAGGGCTCTGGTGTGCCCACACTGCCTCCGTGGTGCACCCTCTGGGGTACCTGCAAACACCAGCTGACTGCAGGCTGCGCTGCTATTTCCAGAAGCAAACAGGTTTTGTAAACCACAGCAAGGCAGGCAAAGTCACAGGGACAAACCTCTATCTGCAGAACAAGCAGAAGATCTGTCTCTGGCTCCTCTGCCTGGCTAGAGCTCTTTGAGGAGCTACATGGCTCTTTCCCAGCAAATTAAGCATTTATCCAGCAACTCTGCCAAGGTCAGAATCTCGCCACGTGTCCTTTGTGCCCCAAGAGCCATTTCGGTGTTTGGGGTTAATGCTGTTGTTTCAACCTGGACATTCCTCCAAAACAGCAGATGAGAGAACACATGCTTCCTGCTCCTTCTGCCAATTACAGCAAAGCACAGCCATGTTTATTTACCCTGTGTCTGAGCTGGCCAGATCTTTGACCTGGTGTGGGCTGAACACCACCCTCTTTCCCCACGAGCCACAGGCAGGGCTGGGTGTTCTCCACATCTCCAAGGTGGCACGGCAGAGAGGAGACCAAGGGCACTAGAGGAGAGCCGAGCACGGAACTGCAGCAGAGTGCCAGATGCCAGCTAGGCAAGACGCAGGGCAGCCTGCTGTTTCTGGTAATGTGCTGCTGCCTCCCACCATTGTGCAGATTTCTCCCGGCTGCCTGGCCAGAGCATTCTACCGCAACACCATCCCCCAGCTCTTCTTCAGACACCTCCTCCCAGGCGCATCCTCTCCTTCACAGAAGCTTACCCGCGATTCCCCCAGCCCCACTACCTTTGGTAGGTGCACCTCCACTTCGGAAAGGCTTAGGAAGCAGTTAATTAATGAGAAGACGGTTTGGGGCTAAACGAGGCTCTTTGAGAGCTACTGCTGTATGACCTGCCTCCGTCATCGTTTCTCCGGCTTTGTCTGGCAGCAGGAGGCACGCCCGCTGCGTATCCTTGAAACAAAAAAGCCAGAGAAACCCCTTCGGCCCTCAGAACCGCCACAGAGAAATTCTGCGCCCACCTGGCTAAACGAAAGCTTCACAAGGGGAAAGAAAGTTTTCATCAGCTCTGCCCGAAACTGCGCATCAAAGCGGTCCTTTGTTCCAGGACGGCTGGGCACCCTGCCCGCCCCAGTCACCGGACGGGAATGTCCCCCGCCCCACGGCGCAGAGGAAGGAGCGGTACCTGGCTGCCTGCAGCGGCTTGTCCAGCGCCGGGGCTGTCGGAGGTGCGGCGGCCGCGGCGCTGCGCGGCTCCGTGTGCCCCGGGAGCGAGCAGCGGCGCAGGCACCCGGCGCTCGGCAGCCAACCACACTGCGGCAGGGGGAGGGGAGGGATGCGGACAGGCGCCGGGAACAGGACGGTCGGACGCTCTCCTGGGAGCGCAGAAAGCGCCACGCACGCCAAGCTCGCAGCTCCCTCCTCAGGGATCCCCGGGGGCGCCCAGGAGCAGGGCCGAGCCCCCGCGGAGCCGCCAAATGCTGCCCAAGGAGCACTGGCCACCATCGGGCTCCTGATCAGCCCGCCAAAGCCCTGCTCCATCCCACCCCCCATCCTGGGGCGGAAGGTTTCACATCCTGTCGGGTACCATCCTGGCCTGTGTCCCCACTGCTGACCCCATCCCATCGCAGCCCCTAAAGCCAAGCTGGTGTGGCTGCAGAGAGCCCTCCAGCTGCCTGGTTGCCATCGCTGTGCCCGTAGCAATGGCCAGATACGGCAGATCCGGGAAGGCTGGAGCCCTGTTCCCTCCACACCGCACAGTGTGGGGCTGGGCCCGGTGCTGCTGGGAAGCACTTGTTCAGTCTCCGGCTGCTCTTTTCTCTTGAGAAAAGACAACGACACAGGATCCGGCTTGGACTATTGCTACAGCTATCCCATCCACGGCAACACACAACTGTCATGGTGCTCACTATGATGTCCCCAGCTACCTACATCTGCCTGAACCAGCGCTGCACTGGTGTTCCTGTCCCTCCCCAGGCATTTCCCCAGAAGGGGAAGGGGTTCAGGTTCCCAGGAGGAAGAGCCCAGCCAGACAAGCAGGTTCTCTCTTGCCTCATTTCACAACACATATTTCTCTCCTAAAGCACCTTGCTGTCCTCCATTCCCTGTTTCTGGGAGGCAAACCTGGCCGGCTGCGGGGTACACACAGCTATGGCACGCTTACATGTCACATAAGTTACACAGCATAAGTGCAAACATACATTATTTGTGTTACGGTGAAAGCCATTCCTGGCAATGAAGACACGGACTAATTATAGAGCAGTGAATCCCGCAGTCTGTGCCCACAGCACCCTGGAGACAGCCTCGGCCGGGATCGAGGCTGACCCACAGTTGCCATACACACACCCCGCTCCTCCCCCGGGGGCTCCCGGCCTCCGCCGGCCGTCCCTGCGTGGCAGCCGGCCTTGCCCGCGGGGAGGCCAAGCGCACCGAGCCTGCGTACCGGGAGCTGCCCGAGCAGCGCGGGCACCGGCAGGGCTCCCGAGGCAGCGAACCCCGGCGCTGGAGGGGGCTGATCCCGCAGGGCGCGCCTCGCCGGCTCCAAAGTCCGCAGAGCCGGCAGCGCCCTCAGCGCCAGCCCCGCCGACCCGCAGCCGTACGGCGGGCACGGCACGGCCCAAATGCCGCCGTCGCCCCCGCTCGTCCCGCTGCCCCGGCGGCCAGGGCACGCTACCACGGCCCCCGAGCCACGCCACCCCCAGCTCCGAGGACCACCCCCCAGCTCCCTGTGAGGGTCCCACCGGCCCCCGCGGCCGCCGGCGGAGCGTCGGCCCGGGAAGGCCGCCCCCGCTCCGGCCTGCGCCGCCGGGCTCCGCCGTGTCCTCTCCCGCCAGGGCCGCCGAGGGCAGCGACGGAGCCCCCGTACCCCCGTCCGTCCAACCTGCTCGGCGCAAGCCCTCGATGGCGGTCCCGGTGGCTGTCCCTGTGCCGGTCCCGGCGGGGGCGGGGCGGGACCCGCAGCCGGCACCTCCCGCCCGCTCGGCGGCTCAGCCCCTTTAAAGCCAAGATGGCCGCCGCCCCCGCCCCGCCGGCCGCAGCGCCGCCTGCTGGCGGTCCCGGCGCGCTGCGGCCCCGCCCCGTCCGGCGCCCTCCGCGGCCATGGCGGCGCTGGGGCTGTGCCGCGCCTTCGGGGCGCTGCTGCTGTCGGCGGGTCCCCGCCGGGCCCGGCCCCCGCCGCTGCCGCCCGGGCCCCGGCCCTGCCTGCCGGGGCCGCTGTCGGCGCTCGCCGCCTGCCGCGGGCTGGGCGGCTCGGCCCCGCGCTGTACCACCGACCCGCTGTGGAAGTGCCGGGCCAAGTACACCGTGCGGCCCGTGGGCATGAAGAAGACGGGCGGCCGCGACCACACAGGTGGGCGGGCGGGCGGACGGGGGCGGGCGGGCTGCCGGGGCCGGCCGGGCGCGGGGGATCCCGCCTGCAGCCGCCGCCGTGTCCCGCAGGCCGCATCCGCGTGCGGGGAATCGGCGGGGGACACAAGCGGCGCTACCGCATGATCGACTTCCAGCGCCTGCGGTACGAGGAGGGGGCCCCGGCGGAGCCCTTCACCGAGAAGGTCATCAGCGTCCGATACGACCCTTGCAGGCGAGTGCGCGGTGCGGCTCGGCCCCGGGCCCGGGCAGCGGCGCCAGCCGTGGCCCCTGCTCACCCGCCCGGGGCTCTCCGTGCAGGTCGGCTGATATCGCCCTGGTGGCCGGCGGCAACCGCAAGCGCTGGATCATTGCCACGGAGAACATGCAGCCGGGGGACAGCATCACCAACTCGCCTCACATCGGCAGGATGGCAGGTGCACGCCAGGGCCGGGGGCAGCTCTGCCGGTCTTGCCGAGGCCTCGTCGGCTGCTCCTTGCCCGACTTGTCAGCTTCTGTCTTCCAGTGTCAGCCAGTGAAGGGGACGCATACCCGCTGGGGGCTCTGCCTGTCGGCACGCTGATCTGCAACCTGGAGAGCCACCCTGGGAAGGGAGCGCAGTACATCCGGGCAGCTGGTGTGTCCCCACACAGGGAACCCACTGTTTGTAGGGGTTTGGAGAGGAGGGCAGGGGGGCACTGCTCTGAGTGGCCAGTGACAGGGAGTTGCCATCTTCTCATGGTAGAGTGCAACACATCCCCTCCAGAAAAGCAGGGGCAGCTCTGCCCTGTTGATTCCTCAAGGCCCTGTCGTCAGCAAGAAGTGCTGCATTTAGTACAGCAGGCTTTGGGGCTTTATCAGCATGGGGATGTGCTCGTCACAGGGTGGGATGCTTTGATCTTGCTGCTCAAGGCAGCTGCCTCCTCTTTTTCCTGCTGCAGGTACTTGTGGGGTGCTGCTGAGGAAAGTGAACGGCACAGCCATCGTGCAGCTGCCCTCCAAAAGGCACGTGCAGGTAAAGGAGCTGTGCTGTCCCCGGCTCCCCTGCCTGGGCACAGAGCCGTGTGTCCCCAGGGAGGGCTGCAGTTCCTCTCTGTCCCCTAGGTGCTGGAGACGTGCGTGGCCACGGTGGGCCGCGTGTCCAACGTGGATCACAACAAGCGGGTGATCGGGAAGGCGGGCCGGAACCGCTGGCTGGGCAAGCGCCCGCACACGGGCCTGTGGCACCGCAAGGGTGGCTGGGCCGGCCGCAAGATCAAACCTCTGCCACCCATGAAGAGCTACGTCAACCTGCCACGGGTCAAAGCGGTGGAGTGATTCCCGGGGCCAATAAAGTGTGTTTCATGCCACTGCTGTCGCATTGCTGATGCCTTTTATGCACGGGGCCTTTCCTCACTTTCCCACGGGTCAAATTCTGCCGTGCTCAGTCCCTGGCAAGGCTGGGATTGGAGGGAGACATGAGTGTGGGGCTGCTTGAGTTTGAGGTTGGTGGGTGACTCGGTGCGGCCGGTTGGCACAGTCCTGTCAAACCTAGCTGTAGGGCAGCCGAGCTCTTCTCTCACCCTCAACCTGTGGAGCACTGAAGGCAAGCGGACGGGAAGGCGGCTTCCAGCCAAGGTGACCGGGAAGCTCGGAATCACGGACCTCAGCGCCTCACCGCTACCTGGCCCCGCTTCTGCCGCCGGCCGCTGCTGCGCCCTTCCCTGGCCGCCTTCCCTGTCGCACTGTGCCCCGAGCGCCGCGCCGTGCCCCCTGTGCCTCATGCAGCCCCCAGCGCTGTCCCCGGTCCCGCAGTGCCCGTCCGCGCCGGCCGCCGCCGCCCGCCCCGGCCCGGCCCTCACGGCCGCCGTCGGGCGGGGCCGCGCAGGCGCCCGCGGCCGGAGCGGCGCGGGAGCGGTGCCGGAGGTAACGCGGCGGCCCCGGCGCGGCCCCGCGGCGGAGGGAGGGCGGCGGGCTGGGCCCCGAGCGGGGCTGCCCGGCACGGGCCCGGGCTCCTTAGGGGAGGCCTCGGTCGCGGCCTCCGGCCGGCCGGAGAAGGGATGCGGCAGCCGAACCGGGCCGGCTCCGGCGCTCGCTCAGTTCCCGGCGAGCTCTCGCTTGGCCCGCTCCTGGAAGGAGCTTTGATGCTGCCGCTGGCGCGGTCGGCCCGCAGGAGCGCTCCCCGCGGGGATGGCAGTGCCGTGCCGCCTGCCTTCAGCATGTGGGACGCAGGCCTGTCCCCCCCCGTGTCCCGGTCCCGGCTGCCTGATGTGCAGCGGAGCCCTCCGGCACAGACTCGCCCTGGCCCCTCGGTCCGGCGTGTGGGCTCTGCCTGGCTCGGGTAGCTCGCTCCATCGGCACGCAGCCAGGGGTTATAGCTGAGCTTCCCGGGGAAAGCTGCCCTTCCTGGGCACTGCTGTCCTTATTCGTGCCGTGCCCACGGTCCGTTTGACAGTCCAGAAATCACTCCGTTGTGCTTTGTTATCTCGTAACTACATATATGCGGCTTTCTGAGGAGAAAGTGAGCCATATCTCATACTTACTGTGTTAGGGGTTTCCAGCACTGTCCTTTAGTACGACCAGTACAAAAGCGCATTGTAGTGGTTGCATTGCCATATCACCAGCACTGTGACACACAGGAACACGGATCTCTAGCCATAGCACGTCTCAGTCACCTCTCCCCAGCTCCTGCTGCCGTGTGTCCCCGCAGACAGCCGTGCTGCCATGGT
>VZSR01001018.1:176650-223730 GCA_013398615.1 Brachypodius melanocephalos | reverse complement strand
TCCTCACCTGCGGCGGGCGGCTCAGCCCTGCTGAACAGCTCCCGCCACGCCGTGTCCAGGAACAGAGTGCTGTACTTGTTATCCACCGAGGCCAGGTACTTGGCCAGAGGGTGAGAGCCTGCAGGGGACAAGGGCAGGGCTGCCTTCAGGCAGGGGAGCCCAGGGAGGTGGGAGAGGACAGCCCTGGGGCTGGGCTCCTGATGCTCTCACCCAGCGGCACGAGCAGGAAGCGAAGGTAGTTGAGCCAGTCTGGTGTCTTGCTGGCCAGCTGCTCCACAAAGAAACGGAGGACAACGCTCAGGTAGCTCTGGTCCCCTGCCACCACCACCTTCACCGGGGGAGGCATATGGGAGTTACAGTTACAGCTGCCAAAGGGAGAGGAAAAGGAGACCCTGAGACATGTGCAGTGGCTGAGCAGATGAGCCAGGGGACAGGATCTGCCAGGCCAGCTGACAAAACCCCACTGCTGAGGATATCCAGCTTGGTGTGCACTGCCACGGGCAAAAGCAGTACTGGGATCCACCCCTCTCCCCAGGGTGTACACCTGTTTCCATAGCAGTGTCCCCAACCCCAAAGGGTCCTAACAAGCCCTGGGGAGCCAGGGCCACACCCAGCCCTCCCCTGAAGCCCTAGAGAGGCAGCAGGCCGAGCCCAGGCTGTACTCACTATCGCTGGATGCGGGAGACAGTGGTGTTGAAGGCTGCCTGGATGTCTGCCACGGAGCAGGTGGATACGACCAGCTGCTTGTGCGCCTGCAGCTGCTCACTCACGTACTGCCAAGGCACAGAGCTCAGGTTAAGGCACCCTGCAGGCACAGCTCTGCTGGCCAGCACCAGCCCGTGCCTGCCCTGGGTCCCATGCCCCCTGGGTTAGAGATGGGACAGCTGTCCCCACCCGTGCCATGCAGGGAGACTGAAACCATCAGGTCGCTCACAGCTGCATCCTGAGTGTCCCTGCTCTTCCCAGCTCTGCTCTAGGAGCGAGCCAGCCAGCCGCCCACCTGCTCTCACCTTTGAGCACAGCAGTCACCACCCTTGCCATGGCAAGGGCAAAACTGTCTCAAGAACCAGGCTGTGTTCCCCAAAATAAGCAGCTTGGTCCAGGGACCCTCTGATTTAAATTCTGCCATCCCACAGCAGGGCCCAGCTCTAGGCTCACTCTGTCTCTGCTCACTCCCTTCTCTTACTTTCTCCCACTGCGGCACTCCAAAATCCTGTCTCTTCAGGTGTTTGCATGCAGTTCAACGGTGCTAAAATATGCAGTCAAGACAGACAAGGGGACTAGTTCTGGGAGTGGGCATTGACCCTTTTTTCCCTGTCCAGGGCAAGTGGAACAAGCCAAGAATGCATGGCCTGTGTCAAGACTCCACTGCCACTCACTAAGCCCTTTCTTCTGCCTCAAAATTTTCCAGCACCGTTTCTGGATGCCAGATGTAGCTGCAGGATCCTGAAGGGATCTCACAGGTGTTTTATGTAACTGCATGTTTGCACGCATGCCCATTTCCTTGCTCACCTTTTAGCTTTAGAGCTGTAGGTACAGGGGAGGAAAGCGCTTGTCAGGGGCTGTGCCTGTCCTCACAGCCCACCCTGCTCTGATGATGCAGTTAATGCTCCCTGGGAGTGGCATTTCCATCTCTCAGTGGGAAATACCTCTGCTGCTTCCCAGGGCCTAGCACCCACAGAGGAAAGGAGCCCTTTGCCAGGGACTCCAACAAAGCTCTGAGCCATGGGGTTCCCAGGAGTCAGGACCAAGCAGTGGGAGCCTAAGGCACAATCTGCTAGCCAGCCTTTCTGAGACTGATCAGGACATCATGTTCTGAGGATCCAGTGATGCTGTGTGATACACCTCACTCATGTATGTGGCTCAGCACCCTGTAAATGCATCGTCTCCCTGAAGGAAGGGCCACACTGGGGGAGAGGAGGGGAGAGCCAGACACCGTGCTATGACTGGGAGAACCCACCGTGCCTGCATGCACCCAGCTCCCAGCACAGCCCCTCACCTGGCCCTGCCACTCAGCGACGTTGACCAGCACGATGCTCTCGGGGAGCTGCTCGTCCGACACCAGGATCTGGTTCAGCTGATCGTAAACAGACTTGCGAGGCACCTGCGACAGCATCACCACAAGGGTTAACCCCAGCCAGCCACCCCAGGCACTGCAGAGCTCTGCAGGGAGAAGGCTCCAAGCAGGGTGGCTCCCAAGGGCCTCACCTGGGCGCTGTGCCATGAGTCTGGAGAGCTCTCACTGTCCAGGCTGCTGGCACGGCCACCCTGGCCCTTGGAGCTCTGCCGGTCCTTCACCGAGGTGCTGCGGGGACGCCACAACTGCTTGCTCTCTGCCTTGCTGGGAGGAGAAACACGAGAGGCAACGCTGTTGAGGAAATCTCATCTCCACCAAGCCCTGCTCAGTCCGGGGAGCCAGTGTGAGTTCACTCGGCCCCGAGAGGGGGCACAGACCCGCCTTACCTGGGGGATACGGCACTGGGGAGCTCGGCTTTGGTGCCAGGGCCCAGCTGGGCCAGTCTGTCCACATTGCACTCCCTCATGGCAGCCTCTGTGGGGGCCAGCCAGGAAGACGAGTCCTCTGCAGCCAGGTCCTGAGGGCCACACAGAGTCACTTCACACACACTGCTCTCCTTGCTCCAACAGGGAGCAGCCCTGCACCCATGGGTGCCCATCATCAACAGAGGCCTGTGGCCCTCCTGGAGAGCCAAGGCTGCAGGGTCTGGGAGGGCTGGGCTGTACATCCTGCAGGCCCTTAACACTCCTTCAACTTTTGCTGCTCTCCAGCACAACCTACTTGTCTTTCCAGCCCATCTCCCAGCCCGGTGGGCACCCCTAGTATTCCAGAAAGCAGACTGGTGTTTGAGAGAGCTCCACATCCCATAGCCTGGACTCACCACTGCAGGGACCTCCGTTCCTGGCTCTTCCTGTGGTCGCTGTGCTCCTGGCTTCCGCTTGTCTGCCTCGCCCTGGGGGACAGGGAGTGGGGTCAGAGCAGGATGGAGCACCCCGTGCAGGGCAGCTGCCAGGGACCCATGCCTGGCCTCACGCAACACCAGCTCCCACAGGGGAGTCAGGCATCTCTGGGACTGACCAGAGGATGCCCCTCATCGCTACCTGTCTGCCTGTGCTGGGAAAAAGAGCAGGAAAGAAGGAAAGGAGCAGCCCCAGGCAGGAGCTGTGGTCTCAGAGTGCGGGCACTGTGGGGGTGCTGGGCTAGCTGGGGAGGGCAAGGGGCAAGAGGTGGTGGTGGTGGTGGTGGTGTAACTCACAGGGCTGCCCGACTCTTGATCCTGCCCTTTCTGGCTGTGCAGACTGCCGATCTCAGTCTGGGAACCAGAATGAGAGACTCCCTCAAAGAAACGCCTGCAGAGAAACAGACAGACGAACGGACGGACAGACAGACAGACGGGAGAGAAAAAGGCAGGAATAAGAGAGGAACAAAGTCACCAGGACCCCAGCACACCCCCACCGGCCTGTCCCAAGCACAGAGCTCTGTGGAGAGGTGCTCAGTGGGGCACAGGCCCAGGCAGCCAAGTGTCTGGGCGATGCACAGCTGAGGAGCAGAGCTGCCAGCAGTGCCCTGTGACCCCGGGGTGCTGGAGGTGCTTCCTGCCTCAGGAGGAGGTCCCCTACCCCTGCAGGGCAGGTGAGGAGCTGCCACTGTGCCCCATCTCACTGGTATGTGGTGCCTGTCAGCACCACAACTCCAGCGTGCTGCTAAACCTCTCTGCCTCCTCTGCACCATCAGACTTCTGCTGCCTTCCCTTCTGCTTCCCCTTTTCCAGGGATTGTTCCTTGCCTCTGCCTGTTGCTGCTGCACACTTCCAACTGCAGTGTTCACCTTTCCTTTCTGCCTTCCCCTTTCCCAAGGCTCTGAAGATCTCAGTACTGCACACAGAACCACACCTCAGGTAGCACTGTACTTCAATTTGCCAAGTTTTGAGTCTCTGAGCTGACATTTTTGTAGAGTTGTCTAGTGCAGCTCCAAGTCACCCTGTATCACATTGGAACTCTCTTGGGGAAGCCAGGACAGTCTCTGCCACTACAGTGTGAGCTTCCACCTTGGCTTACCCTTTTCCCACACATTGTTTATTTGTCAAGGACCCCTTTCACAGCCTGTGGGCTGCTCAAAGACCGGTCCTTAGGAAACAAGTGAGGTCTGCCACTGGATCTCACTTGCCTCTTTTCCCAGGACCCTTACAGCAACCAGAATCCACCTGCAATGTGTGACTCTGCCGCAGGAGATCAGAGCTAGATTCACTCTCAGCTTTGTGTTCCCCAGAAATGTTTCTCCTGATGTGCCTAGTGTGCAGATGGGGCTGTGAGGTTGCCATCTCAGGCATTGTCACCACTCTGTACAGTCATTACTCTACACTTGCCTTTTCCCAGACAGAAATACAATCCATACAGACTATATTAATAACCTAAGAGTCAAACCAGAAAAACATGTAGGTTTTTTAACAGATCACCCTCAATCAGCATCTCTCCCATACTCCTCTATACTGTCCCAAGTAATCCCAGCAGAATAGGACACACCCTTGGTGCCACTGGCATCACAAAGAGGTATCTTCATTCCCTCCTTTTTCTTAGACACTGGATGTGTCTAGATTGTATTGTACTCCCTCTGGCTTTCAACACTCCACCTAAATTGGGCTGTCTCCCCCTTCCCCATGAAAGCTGTGTTTGTTTGTGCCCTCTCTCACTTGCAACTCAGAAGCTTTCATTTCTTGAGGACACCACATTAAGCACGGAGCTCTTCTGCAATTTCCTGCAATTTAATTTCTGCAGTTTAAAGGCTCCCCTCCTAAAGGCATGACTGAGTCCACATCTCAGCATGCTGAGACTGAGGTAAAGTGCAGTCCTTTTGCACAGCCTCCCTTCTGTTCTGAATGAATTTAGCTCGCCTTGTCCCATCCATTTTCCCAGTCACCTCTGAAGACATTTGCTCCTTCACCTTTGACCTCCAGCCAACAGGTCTGACTTGAGGTCCTGCCCAACAGCCTCAGTTCCAGCTCCAGTTTTGCCCCAGTGCAGGAGCAAACCGATGCCGCATGGCCTCCCTGGCTGATCCAAGGGATTGGCTCCCAGCACCACTGGCCCAATCCAGGGCACCAGCCACTCCCCACCACTGAGGGCTGCACACCTTTAGTGCCCTTGCTTCACAGAGATGGTCACAGTGTCCAGCAAGGCTGTCTGTGACAAGAAATCCAATGTGAGGACCACCTCAAATTTACAGGCTGGGCTGTCTTTTACCCCCAGAGAAGGCCAAGTAGCACTTGGGAACCACCAAGTCTACACAAAACACCTTGGCAAGCAGCTTCCACATCTCCTCAGAAAAAAATACTATTTTGTGAAGTATTCCCTTGTGAATTCAAGGGACACACTCAGCACTGCTAGAAACTGAGGAACCAGAGATCAAACCGAGGCAGGGACACTCTGTGCACAGGATGAAGAACAGGCTGTCCTTCCAGAAACAGCATCCAACACCCCAGGAAGACTGTAATGGTGGGCACCAGCACCAACCAGCACTCACTCTGGAATGTTGTTCCAGTGACCAGATGTTAGCAAGCAGGCACTTGCAGAAACACGATAGAGGTCTTACATTTAAACACTTTCAACAGACTTTTCTTATAGTTTCACATGGTTTATATACATAAAACATTATCTGACCACAGAAAGACCTTTCTTTTTCTCCCACAGCACCTTTGTCTCCTTTGATAAGATACCATGTGAAGCTCCTTTTGGAGTCCAAGCAGATCACTTCAGCAGCTTGCCCATGTGCCTGCTTTCTCCTTCACAATGACTTGTGGGTTTGTGGAAAACACGACCTCTACCATGCTCCTGTTTTTTCCCAAGTGGCCCATGGGCTCCAGAACCCAGCAGATTTAATGTCAGTTTGTCTGTGGGAAACCATGCCTGCTACTCCTGCTAAATACCTTCAGCAGGGATACCAGCTACTGATCCCATGATCCTATGATTCTATATATATAAACTACAGAAACAATGCCAAGTGAGCTTGGCTTGACTACGAGAGACCCAGTGCACTATGACACAGCCAAGCAGAAAGACAATAAAAGACATCTTTTCCACAAAAAGACAGCACAAAAGCACAAGAGCCATGAGCAGAGAGGCCAGGTGAACACAGGTGACATGGGAGCAAAGCCTGGTTTTCCTGAATGATCCACTGGAGACCCCTGTGCTGAGTCAGCAGTTCTTGAGAGAGCGAGCCACCAGTGCCTGGGGAATGGGATGAGGAACAGTGCTGATGGTTGCTAGTCACGTCTCCACACAGGGTGGAAACACAGCATGCACAGCTCACAAGGACTGGTCCAAGCAGTCACAAAGTGCTCAAAAGACAGGCATGCTTCGGTGTGGAGAGCTCAGAGAACACCAGGATTGTTGGCAGAAAGATATGAGAGCTGGGAGCAGCTGGGGCTTAGATCAAATGGAACTCTACCAGCAAATCAGTGCCAGATGCTGGGCTGGCCAAATGAGAAAAATGAGACTAACTGTGAAGGAAATCAGAGTTATTGGGCAGTGTCGAGTGAGGAGCCAGTAGTGTCAATAGAATATGGCAATGGGAGCAGAGACAAGACAATGCCTGCATTAGCCCAAGCAACAGAAAGGTGTTGGAGAGCATTTCCTCAGATCCCATAGGCTGTGCTGTTGGCCAGAGACCCCTGCAAGCCTTACCTCAGGGTGGGCTTGGGTGTGCTGTGCACACTCTCATTGTCCTCCATCTCTGGGCCGCTGTCACTGTTGTTGCACTCTTCCAGGCTGTCATAGAGCAAGCCCAGGTCTTCTTCCACCTCCTGGGTCTGGTCCACAGGGTCAGAGTCCAGGACCTGTGGGACCAAGCCCAGGGAGCAGTGAAGAGACCTAGAGTTACCCACATCCCACAAGAGGGATGTACCAGCTGCCTGTCAGTCAGGAGGCACCATGGCACTGCTCCCACCTCAGGGAGGTGAATCCAGTGACCTTGTCACTGGGCCAAAGGAGGGTGCCATGAGCATGACATCCAAAGGAGTCTCAGACACCCACCACACTCACTGGCAGCTGGGACACCTGGGAGGACCTTCACTGCCTGTGCTGTCACCCAAGAGAAGCCATCCACAGGCTGATGTCAGCCTGCAGGCAGTCTGACTGGGCAGGATTGCTCCTGCAGAGCCAGCTCCTGCTGCAGAGTCAGTGTGTGAGAGCACTCTTCTTCCCTGGGCACCTCCCCACAACAGGAAGGTGCTTTTTGATCCGAGCACAAGGTTCTGAGCTGCCTTCTTGAGGCAGGAGGCTTTGGAAAAGCCATGTCCTACACCACCTTTGGTACATCCCTGAGCTCATGAGCCTTGTGCTCCCAGTGAGTGGGAGCCTGCACTCTGCCACCTACACATCTGCAGGAGACATTGCCAGATGGAGCAGCTCTCCTGTTTCTTACCTCTTCAGTCACTTTGAACCTCTTCAGCAAAGCCACAAATTTCTGCTTGAAGTTTGGTTGCTAAAACAAAAGAAGGGAAGAAAAAAAGATCAGCAAAACTATCAAACCACGTTCCGAGCTCGTTAACATAGAGGCCGTGGTTATTCTCTCTAACATGCTGTCCAGAGCTCCAAGGTCAGCTATGATTGTTTTCTCTCCCTCTTAAAATTTGCTGTAGGATTTAGACTACCTCTGTATTCCACAAGAATGCCATGCCACTATTTGGGCATGAGGGAGGATGCAAGGACCCATACTTGCCCTGCTACAGGCTGGAATAGCACTTCATGAAAACCCTGTTTCCCCCCAGACCACCTGGCTGAGCAATACTGCCTTTGAGCAAGAAAAGATGGGGAACAAACTCGGGAAGAGGCTGGCCAGGGATCTGCAGGGCTCAAGTCAACAGGGATGAGAAGTTTGGAGAGCAAGGGTCTGGCAGAGCAGCTCCTCCCTTCTGCAGACATGCAGAGGAGCTGTCAATAGTTCAGCTTTCCTTGTGCCTACCTTCCCCTTGCTCAAGCAAGGAAAGAGACCGTGTGACAGCAGCAAGTCAAAACTACCTTGCACACAGATCCCCACTGACACAAAGCCAGGCTGAACACAGTACAGAGCCTGAACTGGGACACAGCTCTGCACAACAAGCCAGCTCACTAATGGCAAGAGTTTTGCTCCTTCTCAGAGCCACTGGCTCTCTCCCCTGCTCTGCGCCAGTTGTCAGCATGCCCCGTTCCCAAGAGCCCTCACTGCCTTCAGAGAGGGCAGAAAGTGAATCCCTTCCATCCCTTGGATCATGTTGTAAATGCTGATGTTACTCTGGTTATTGATGGGGTTCGACTCATTTTCCTCCTGGCCTTCTTGGTTTTCCTCAATTCTTCCTCTTCATCAAACAGATCCTGCAAGCAAAAAAGTCACAGCACATTAGAACAACTAAGTTCATGGAGCAGCACCTCCTAAAAGTTTCCTGAGCCACATTTGCCTTTCATTTTGACAAGCTTTGATCCACTCTGCTCCAAAACTCTCATTTCTCATTTCTGTTACCTCTCTCTGTGGAGCTCCTTCTCTCTCCTCAGCACTGCTCCCCTCCAGCCCTTCTGTCCCCAGGCCCCTCCAGAGAAGAGTGTATCAGCAAGATTAGGAGGAGACACAGCCTCCTCAGGACCCCTGTGCTGCTCTCCTGCTCTCCCCTCTCCCAAGCTAGCTCAGAGAGTGCAGCACATGAACCACAAAAACCATTTTTTCCAGGGATTAGCTGTAACAATATGCCCAACTCCCAGGGACACGGGCCTCTGATGTACTGACCCAGCAGGATGGGACAGGTTAGCTGGAGGACCCTTGTGAGAGACTGAAATGATAATGGTTAATGATTGAACAAATGCTCATTGGCAAAAGCAGCAGGTGTGCTTTGTTGAGACCCAGCAGATGAAAGGGGAGGAGGAGAATTTTTGGCTGTGTGGTGGAGAAGCCTCTGATCTGCACAAGAACAGCCTAGGTGCAGAGGGGTGAGCAGCCATCACCAGATGGACCATGACAAACCAGCCTTGGGTCAGCAACAAGCTGGGGTTTGAGCCAGAGCAAGGAAGAGGCCACAAGAAGCAGACCCCGCTGGGTGGGATAATGTTTTTCACCAGGCCAACATCCTCCCTTACACAACTGGCTCAGGTGTAAAACTTCCTCCCCCATCCCTCAGGCCTGAAGGTATTCATCCCTTCTGATGGGGCATAACTGGCTCAAACACACTGAAGTGAGAGAGCTCTCCTCTCTTAGAAGGTGCCAAACTATCAAAGACCCCCCACCCCAAGCACCCCCAGACTCATTTCTGAGGCCTTTCACCAGAGGACTGCACCTACTCCACAGTGTTGCATCAGATCCACAGAGCAAACAGCCCCACTCCAGGGGAGGTACCTGGGCATTCCCCCCTAAACTTGAATGTACCTTAACCATTGAACTGTTCCATGGGCTTCCTCCATATAGACTGTGACCATCACTTTGACTAATTAACTATCAAGTCTGAATCCAGGGGTGGTGGTATCTTTCCTCTCCACTGTCTACTCTTATCCTTTCTTTACCTTTCTTTTTCTTATATATCTTCTCAAGTGATATCTTTATACTTTTACACTATTGTGTTACTACAGGTACTAATAACCAAAATGGCCACATACCTCCGTTCCATTGCAAGCGAGTTTTTCTGAAATAAACCTGCTACATAGATATATGTTTATAAACACTGGTCATGCAGTGTTGTTTCACTCTGATCTGCCCCAAGAAGTTAAACCTCAGATCATAACAACCCTGAACAGAGGTTTCTGTGGCCTTGAGTACAGGCACCACAACGAGAGCACAGCAAACAGCGGTGACACAGCTCATCACAGGGCTGGGATGGGTCTGCCACCTCTGACCATTTTCAGACCTACTTCTTGCTAAAATCCCTGTTCTCCCTCAGACAGTGGTGAGTCTGTGACCTGTTATCAGCCCACTGCCGTCAAAGTTCTTTTTGCTGTCAGGTATTACAGCTCTCAGCCCTCTGAAACAATGCCAAATGTTTACAAGGGGATGAGAAGGCTCAGGGTGATCAAGAACCTCAATGCCTGACTCTTGCCCCAGAAACAGGATCAAGACATAAGGCATCTTGCCAGGCCTCCCTTACCTGAGCCTGCACAGCATCATCACTGGCCTCCTGCTCTGAGGAGAAGCTGTCCTCCTCTTCTTCAGAGTCGTTATCAATGTCTGGGGAGCGATCTGAAAGCAGACAGTGCAAATGCCCCAGCTGAGCCTCTCATGGCTCCAGTGGCAGGCCTGGCATCGCTGGCACTGCTGGGGGACACACCCTGTGAGCTGGGTCCCAACCATGTGCCTGCAGGTCTGAGCACCAAACACACCTGAAGCTTTGATTTTAGGACCTGAGGGGATGTTGCCATCCTCATGGTCGATGGGCTGACTGGACAGAGAGTAGATGCTGATTTCAGCCACCCGAATGTTCACATCCTTCATGTTGCTGTGGAGGCTCAGGAGCTGCCCACCATCCGTCGGGTGCTGCATGACCTAGACAGACAGACAGACAAGCTCCCTGAGAGGGTGACACAATGGCAGCTGGCAGCCCATCCTCTCTCTATTATAGCCAGCCAACAAGCCAGAACAGTCACAGCAATGAGCCCTTGCCTGCCAGCCCAGTTCCCTGCCCAGTGCTGGCACAGGAGGGCCCTGTGGGGCTCCCCTCTGCCCCTGTACCTCAGCCATGTTAATGATGCCCACTGCCAGGGTCTTGTAGCCCAGGATGGTGCGGTTCTTGTATCTCTTCCTCCTCTGCAGCATGATCTGTAGCTTGTTGCCATCTCTCTTGAGGAAGTGTGGGTACTGGGGAAGGGAAGCACACAGAAGATGGCAGCATGAGGGCAAGGCTCAGCATGACACACAGGTACAAAACTCTTCCTCTGTGCTGATGTACAGCAGGATCTGACTGCTGAGCTTTGAGGTGCCCCTCAAAGGCCACCTGCACCTATCCATCACCCTCTGAATCCCAAAGCCCAGCAGCAATGCAGCAGCTGACCCCTCCACACAGGCTATGCCTTTCACACTCAGCCCTGAGGTTGTCCTTGCTGAAAAATGCCAGGTAAGGGAGCCCAAGGGAGCAGGCAAGCCCAGGTACCTGCAGTGAGAAGGTCAGCTCCAGCTCGGTCTCCATCAGGCCCCCAGGAGGCAGGACGTATTCATTCGACCTCAGGACTCGCTTTGAACCCTACAAGAACATGGGCAGACACACGCTGAGCTCGAGCACAGCCTGCACCGCATCACACACACGAGACAACGGTGTTCAGTCCACAAGGGAAGAGAGAGTGCCTCGACCCTGTTCTGTTCCACCTTGCAGAGCCACCTTTCACATGCCTAGCAACACTTGGCAAAAGCTGCCAGAGGCCCCTTCTCCTTGCCCCCCTGCCAGGGAACAGCTGCTCTTCACAAGCCTGCTGTGCTCCACTCTGCGCACTGGGTGTGCCAGTGCCATGCCACGGAGGGACGCTCCTGGAGCCAGAGGGAGCCACGCAGGGTGGACAGCAGGGTCCCAACACACTGCCTGGCCAGGAAAGGGACAGGTCCTGGAGACATCTCTCCCCAGCACAGATCCCTGTCTAAGGACAGCTGGCTGGATGGCTCTGCTGGGACCAAGCCAGGATGTCCAGGAGAACAGGGCTCCCACTGCTTGCTCTGCTCTGCTGGTGTCTCAGAAAACTCTCCTAGTCTTTCCCTCAGGCAACAGTCTTTATCTCTCTACATACAGAGATGGTTTCTACCAGGAGGGCAGTAACACTAATAAGCACTCTAATCGTGTTCCCACTCCAGCTCTTTCCTTTAACTCTGCCCTATCTCTACATCTTGGTTTCTGATAGAGACACTGAATGACTTGGGGGCAGAAAAATGTTGTGTGCATGCACCAGGCCCTCTTGGCTGCAGGGTGGCACAATCCACAGATGGTCCCAAAAGCTGTCTGCAATGCTGTTCCCAGAGACGGTGCCAGGAGCAAGACTTTCCTGCAAAAGGTCTTCCCAAAATGGAAGAGAGGAGGTGGAGCTCATCCCCTTCACCATCTGTGAGCTTTCCTGGCCAGAAACACACTGACCCTTCCTGAACTCTTTTCTGATAACAGATGATAGGCAGTCACAATGACAGTGACTATTTAGTTTAGCACATTTACCATTTGCTCTTTTTTGCAGAGATATTATCCACCAAAGATTCATTCTTTCATCAAAACACAAGTAGAAGTGCAATTACTTTTCCTGAAGAGGCTATTTCTGGGGAAGGACTTATGGCAAAGCAAAGGTGAGGATATCCTGAGCGGTGTGTCCAGAAAGTGATGGTTTAACCAAGGCACTGCTATCCTGTGCCTTGCTGAGTATCCCTATGAGTACTACAGAAAAACTTACTGTCAGACAGTTACAGTGAAAATCACGGATGACAAAGACTATCAAGGAAGGGAAAAGCAATAGTGACAGGTGGTGGTCACAAGTTTTTACTGCCTAAGAACTGGAAACACACAGGAGCTTTCACTACAATACACAGGTACATGATGCCCGGGTCTGGTTTGCAAGGTACAATCCCAAATTTCAGGTGTAAATCTGTCCTGATTGGTTTGGTTTATAAGGGGTTGAGGCTAGAACAGCATACCATACCTGGAAAATGAGAGAACTAATATAAGTACCGGCCTAGGCAGACAGCAAAACGCTAACCAGAATACAAGCTGAAGATCCATTTTGGGAGAGAACAGCCCACTGATATAATAAACACACTTAGGGTTTAGCTAGGATTACTCAGGCAGGAGTAAAAAACACTACAAGCGGTTACAAAGAGATAAGAAACAAAGCATGAGTGAGCGTGAAAACTCTGCATAGTAAGAAAGACGGAAAAACCCCAAGTTCCTTCAGGGAGCAGGGCTGGGGCAGCGGGCCTGGCAGAGGCAAACAACCTTTTTAGCCTGACCTATTTCATAGCACACACTCTTGTCTGCTGTGTAGTGACTGCCAGTATCATCTCTCTACAGAGTACCAAGGCTTGAACCTGAGCCACCAGCCATATCCTGCAGGCAGATGCAGGAAGATCTGCATGCACAGCACCTGTCACAGGAGCTGAAAGTTCTGGGACTGTTGAGGCTTGTTCCTTTCTTTCTTTGATTCTTTCCCCTGTTTATGGCTCAAGACAGGGTGTTTGTGACCCACAGTCTCCCTGCCAGGAGGGAACACTGTGTTTCCCTTCATGCCATAATCAGTTGTGATACCAAGGCAGGTATCTGCAGCTTTATGGAGCTGAGCTAGCACAACCAGATCTCTCAGTACCCTGCTGAGCAACACACAGAAGAAAATGCTCTATGTGACATCTCCAGTCTGTTAAAACAAATAATGAGGGATAAAGGTTTAAAAACCATTCAAGTGAATGAGAGCAAATCCCCTTTTTCACAGTGGTTCAGGCTTTATGTCACTCAAATTCATGGAACATCATATATGTAAGTCACCTCTGGGAAATGGGTAAGTTCTGTAGACACTTCCCCCTGGCAGTGGTATTGTCACATGAAGGAGCAGTAGCAGCACATGGCACCCTTGGAAGCTGTCTCTTAAGACCAGAAAGGGCACTGTGAGAAGGAGATCAGGAATTCTGGACAGGCTCACACCGTCCTTTGGGTCATGCACATTTTTTAAGCAGACTGTCTCCAGCACTGGAGCTATTGCCTGGGTGGCAGCCCCTTTCAGGCAGGGTCAGAGCTTTATTTCCATGCAATCTGCCCTTCAGACTCCTGACCCTAGCAGAACTACTACTGAAATGAGAGAAATATAGCTCTCCTCTCCTCTAGTCCCTAGCTGCTCCCTTGGGAACTTGCAGGTCCTTTATAAATTATATGCATCAGCTGTTTCCATCCAAAAGATGGAATGCTCACTGGAAAGCCTTCCAACAGTTTCTTACCAGTGTGACTCATCTGTTACCTAGGAGAGGAGCAGGAGGAATGGATCCATCTGAGGCCACTCTGTAGGCACGCTGTGCTGAAGCTGCCTACAGCCTCCATCTGCCTTCCAGCAGTCCCAAACGCTGCCAAGCAGGCTGGTCAGGCAGGTGGAGGCAGCCTGGGGAGGCACACAAAACCAGCCCACTCCCACAAGGAATGCTGAGCCATGGGGTAATGTGGGCTAAGGCATTCTCCTTGTTTTCTTCAGCTTTGCAGGGAGCCTAGAGCAGCATGCAGCCACAGCTCCGTGGCCATGCAGAGAGGAGGTGACCATGTTTGCAGCCTCCATTCCCTGACAGGAAAAGGAGCCCCGTGCCTTCAAACCGCTGAGGCCTATTAATTTCTTTTGCCATCAGGGTGCAAGACTGGCCTGTGGCAGGGATGGGGGTGGTCTGTTTAAAAGAGCTGGAGTCCTGTCCCACTGTGCAGCGTGTGAGGGCTGTAGCTGAGGAAATGAACACCCAGCCCAAGTGGGGCTGCACAGGAAGCCAAGATTCCCCAGTGCAGAGAAGCACATGCAGCTTGGGCTGACTGTGCAGAAGAGAAATCAGGGACCATCCCAGCCCTGCCAGTCAGGTAGGACCCACAGCCCCCAGCTGGCTGCCAGCCCCTCAGTCCTGTGTCAGCTGTGGCCCAGCCTCGATTGCTTCCACATTTCCAAGGGCAAGCCAGGCAGCTCTCTGCTGCTCAGGCTGTTTCCTTGCTCAAGCCTGCAGCAAAGGGGCACAGGTCTCAGGGCTTTCAGCTCTCCTGAACAACACCATACACACAGTGATGGAAAGGCCAGCAAAGCGGGACACTGACCCATAGTGTGTGGACCACAGCCTCCTCCCACTGTCCTCACTCCCTGCCCCAGGTCTCACACACTTTGCTTTCAGTTTCTTGTGTGTGAGTGAATCAGGTCCGCCATGAAGGCAAACTCCAGCTCCCAGAGCTCCACTAATACTGCAGCTTCCAGCATTAATCCAGGATTTAGATCCTAATATGTGCAGCACAGAGAGCTCTGCGGGAGCACAAAGCTGCTGAGCCGCCGGCCCACGGTGCTTTCAACGGGATCAGCTGCTTTCGTGCCAGCTGACAAGAACGAAGGAAGGACACCAGCACCCAGCTGGGTCAGGGAAGCTGTGGCCAAGGCAGCATACTCAAGATGCATTTTGTTTCCATGCTGTCCTTTGGCAGGTGGGAAGGATGTGCCTGCACCCCCAGGAACCCATCTCTCCACCACCAGCTGCAGAGCGGGTGGAGGGATGGCACATATCAGGATGGTGGCTAATTCCTGTCCCCTTGGTGACAAAGATCTTCTCCCCTCCCTTCTGCCTGGTTCACCAGGTCCAGCAGGGATGCACAAAGAAAGGGAAGGGATATTAGAGGCAACTGTGAGGTCAGGGTACAAATGTCATCCAAACATTATGCACAGAGATGTTGATCCCTTGCATCCTTCCCTTCCCATCCTTCACTCCCCAGGGAGTGATCTGGATGGAAGGCACTGCTGGAAACCATCCAGCACTGACCCTCAAAGAGTAGGAAACAGTGGGATGACAAACTCCAAACAGCAGTTTGAGAGGAGTGCCTTGGCAGAGGCAGGCAGGGAGGCATGACAGATTCTGTCCCAGTGTCTAACCAACTTCATTCCCAATACAAGCCAACACCAGGTATCTGGCTGCTGTCCCTGGAGCATCATTTCCACCTGCCTGAGAGCCAAAATCTCCCTGAGCATGCTGAGACAGAGGGGTTGGTTGGCACTAGGCAAGGGACATGCAGACCAGCACTTGACAGAGGGCACAAGGATGGGCTTGGCTGGCTGCCATCAGGCAGCAGCAAGGAGAAGAGCCTACCTGAATCTTGACAGCGATAAGCACAGAGCTCAGCTCTTTGTCCAGCTCTTTCAGCACCGTGAGCTTCTTGAGGCGCAGACTGCAGAGCCTGTAAGACAGAGAGAATGGGACACATTCAGGCACCACCATCCCTGGGGCCCTGCCACATGGCACCCAGTGCTCAGAAGGCAGCCTGGAGCCTTGGCCCAAGCTTGGCCTAGGAACGCCGGCATTCACGCGCCACGGAGACAGCCCACGGGGGAAAAATGGAAAGAAGGAAAATTAACAGAGCTAAAGCAGGCTTAAGGGATTAGCATGCAACAGGAAGTCCAACAGCAGGCCATGTGGTAAAGAGATCCCTTCCCAAGCAGGGCTGTTGCCAGCTCCGCTTAAATCTACCTTGGCCACAGCAGTGTTTATTTATAAACCAAAGCACTTCAATCCACCTTTATCCTGGACTTAGTTAAGGCAAATGTTCCCATGCAGACATCACAACTCAGCTCTTCTCTTGCACGGTACCACACAGAGCTGACTTGAGAAGCAGCCCCACAGGAGGCTTCATACAGCTTCAGCCACCCTGGCAAGCTCAAATACTGGGGACTCAGCATGGTAAGTGGCACTTCCAGGAAAAAGCTAGGAAGAATCCTGAGGCTAAGTGAGAGGAGCTGCTTTTGCTGCTCGAAGGAATAGTCAGTGCCAGTGAGACAGCCAGCCACTCCGATCTCCTGCCAAGGAGCCTGCAGCAGGACTCCCATGGAAACTGCCTGCAAGGAACCCTGTGTCAGGGAGCAAAGCCAGACGTGGCTTTACCGACAGTAAGAGCACAGTGAAGTTTTGCAAATTACCCTCTGGGCTCTGTGGCTGCATTGCTGCAGACCCTGGCTGCCAGGACTGCTGTGGATATCAGTGTGCTGGACCTGAGAGTCAAGTCACCCTGCCTGGAGAATAGATTTGGCTACTACCAAATGCCTTTCTGTCTGACACACAGTGCTCTCTGAAGGCTTGATTTTTATTTTTATTTTTTTTTTAAAGGAAAAAATCTGCTCTTGCTACACTGATGTACAGCAGCAGCATAGAACAATCCCAGAGATGAGACTATGGTAAAAAGGCAAGGACAGAGCCAAACTGCAGGACAGGTTAGGGCTTAGCAAGCACTCACCTCCTACCATGTCCCTGTCCTCCCTTCTAAAATAACTTCAGCTCGTGCAGAAGGTTTCCTGGGCTCTGCCCTTCATGTTCCGTCCCTCCTGGTGGAGACCAGCAGTCAGGAAGCTGGGTGTGCAGGGAAGCTCTGCACACTTGTTTGTCAGATGGCTGCATTCTTCCAGCCAGAGCACAGACCCTAAGCTCTCGTACTCTGTGCACTCCAGCACTACAATAAATGGTCCCATCTCTGCCCACCCTTCCCCTCTGAGCCTCTGTCTTTAAGAAGGGTAAAACCTTATTACGTAAGGCAGGTTTCTTCCTCCCCAGAAATGGTTAGGGGTGAGCTGTGGGCAGCACTGCCAAAGACAAAGAGGCACCTCTCAGGCAGGGAGGGGAGGACTGAGTTCTTGCCAGAAAAAGGGGAACAGCTTTTTTGTACATCTCCATCAGAGGTACAAAGGGAAAGCTTGCAAAGAGGCTAAGCTTAGCTAACAACCACCACTAACCAGTGCTAATTGTCACTGTCACTAGACAAGCCACGGCAAGAAATGAGGCTTGAACATGTAAGACAAGGACAGTACAGCTACTCAAATTTTCCTTGCAGCACTAATTTAGTCATGATAGTTATCTGCATGGAAAAGTTATCCCTTAAAGATTAGAACTTACATAAGGATATTCAGTCTTAATTGGAGAATGTGGAAAGGTTATAATTCTACCTGGCAGTCGTTCTCGCTGTAGAAACACATTCCTCATCCAAAACTAATTCACTCACTAGCTCTTCACATTCCTCTCTGAGGCAGTACCTGGTATTTTTTCCAGGGGAAGAATGAATGCCTGCTGGTCAGCTCCGCCCACCTGGGCAGCTCTTTCATCTCTGATATGGCACTCTTCTCTTTCTACCCCTCTCCAGCTCTCATGATTTATTTTACACAGTGAGAGGTGCTGTAGTCTGCCCCACATCCTTTCCATAGCATGTGCTAGAAGGTGGTTCCCCCTTCCATCTCCTGGTCTTCCTCTCTGCAGCACTCCAAGACAAAGTGCTCAAAGGTATAGTTTGCACCCTGCAGCTCCAACCCTTCCCAAAACAGCGCTTTGTAAAATACCGTGACCCTTCCCACAGGGATTACCGTGCATGTTAGAGAGTCTGAAAGCACTTGCAGCACAAGAGCACACAATTTTTAAGCAGCTTGGCTGTCCCTGATGATCCTCTCTTCATCTGTTACTTAACCAATCCCTGCATCACCCAGATCTACATCAGTGCTGAGTGTTCAGTGCCAGTACAGGGCAGCAGAGGGTCTCACACTGATCTCTGCAGATACCTACAGGACAGGATCGATCCACAGTGATCAGATGCTCTCTGCACATTTCAGCCGAATCCCACAGCAACTACCCCATGGTTTTGTCCAGAACTGAGCACAGTGTGATCCCTGAAAATCACTTTTTGGTACACAAATTATAAATCTGGATTTACTTACTCCTATAATTAAACAGAACAAGTAGCAACTGTTCTTGAGCTACAGAACTGCTGCAGGGACCTCTGCTATAGCGAGTTGTGGTAAATATGACTGTGTAACATTCTGATAGCAACAAGGAAAATGAGCTCCAACAGGGCAGTCTGACAGCCTCCTGGAACCTCAGTCCTCCTACGCTCCTCTACCGGTCATTTACTGGTGAGAGGTACTCACTGTTCCCTGGAATTACCTTAAAAAACGCTGCCTTCTTTCCCTCTCTAAATTACGAATTTGGAGCTTTTGCTCTGAAGTTTGCTTGAAACACTTGTAATGCTTTCACCAAGCTGGCCGGTAGTTATCTTGAAAAGGAAAGCTCTTTTAACATGCATTTTGTGAAATGCAGTGCCAGCAGCAAAGCACTGCCTCCAGCGGTTGTTTGCAAAAGCATCCAAACAAGAGGTCACAGAGGACACACAGTGGCATGTTTTTGTTAAGGAAGCTTTCCTGTCCGACCATCCAGGACCACAGGTAACTGCACAACAAATGGATTAGTTCTTCTCCAAGGAATAGATACAGGCTGATCTTCCCAACACAACTGAATCAAGTTGAGTGGAATATAATATGAGACTGGTTTATGGTGCAGTCACAATTTCTGCATTATCACTCCATCATCTTTACTTCATGTACATACAGATTGAAGGGATTTGTATAATCTGGGAGCCCGAGAGAAGGAGCAGGCAGCATTTTATTGCTTTAAAAGCTTTTTTCCCTCTCTGGGCCCCATGTGACGAGTTCAGTGTTTTCATTATTGGTTGCCTCTGTCAGAGGGTTAGTCGATTCCCCTAACCCAGGAAACCACAGCCGATGAAATCCCACGATTCTGAAAAATCCTCAGATCTGCTTTTCAGTAACCAAACATGGGAGCTTAACTATGGCCTCTACTCGTCCTGGGTCTATCATTCACTATCCTTTGGTCAAAATAAATCCTAAACATTTTAACTTGGATACAGCTGAAGTCTGCCCAGAGCTGCACTGTGTCCCCATTCTTTGCCAGAGTGATACACAGATGTACAGGATCTATTTTACAAGCATTCTCATTTGTTATCATGTATGTATTATCTAAGAACCAATTCACTCAATCTTATATTTTTATTGCAGTGCAGTAAGTGTCAAAATTCTCTGCAGATTCAATGGACTCAATTCTCTACCTCCTGGAGACCACAGCAAGAGGACATTAAAGCATTTTCTTATCTACTTTTTTTTTTTCTTTTCAGTAACAAAAGGTAGTTTTTTGCTTTCCTTTTCACTGAAGGGGTTAATATAAAGCATTATGCAACAGTTTCCTGCTTGGGCAGTACTCTTTTGCATTGCTTCCTCCTTGAAGAAAATGAAAGTGTCCCCCAAGTTAAAAAAAAAAACCAAACTAATATTGTTTGGAAAAGCAAAAAGGTTTTCTGCTGCTTTGACTGTGTCACTAAACTGGGTCACAGGTGAAGCCCTTCATGTATGAACAAAACTAATCAAATCTTCTTAAGAGCAACTACAACAGTCCTCCTCACTCTGGAGGAAGTCTTCAAATGTCATTTGTATGTTTACCACCCTCTTACCTATATAAATGTACATGCATAAAAATATACTTCTAGAATTTTTTCAAAAGTATATATAAACATTATTATAAGCAAGTACTAATCCAAAGAAAATCTCATCCAAATAAGCAGGGTTTCAGCTGATGTGCTGAACATCTGGACAATCTGCTCTTGGTATGGTGCCCACTGCAGCTGGAACAAGCCAGAGAAAAAGCCCTGTGTGCATCCAGAGTCACTGCCCAACCCCAGAGCCAGTCCTTATCCCCAAATTAAGGATCAAACCCGTTAAATGCTCTCTTTTTCTGCTGATATTCTGGGCAGTTCAGTGCCTGTCTTACCAATCACTCAGGAGCGGCAGCTCATTCTCTGGACAAGATCGTTTCCCTGGACATTTGCACTGATTTCTCCAAGTGGCAGCAGCCAGGGACCTTGGGTTTCCCTGCAGTTTCCACGTCACCTACAGATGTTAGAACACACCCACCTTTCCCAGTACTGGCCTTCTGTCCCTCCTTGTCAGCCCCACCACCCTTATCAGACACACAGACGTGGACAAAGCCTTCAATAGTGTCGCTTCAGCTGCTCTTCAATATCGTTCCTGACTTGGACAGCTCAGGTTTCCCCTCAAGGTGGTGTTACACTCGGAGACCGGGCTCGTGGAAAGATGCCGGTATTTCCCTGGGGCTGAGGAGGCACGGGATGCTCCCGTAGCCCTGCCAAGGGCCGGAGCAGCGCCTATTCCCAACCACGTTCCCGCTAGAGGGCAGGAGGCAGCCGGCCGGGAGCGCACACCGGGACACCGGCCGGCCTACCCACGGAGCAGCTCGGCAAAGCACATCTCACCACAGCGGGGTCCATCCACACAGCTCACCTCCGACAGCTGCCCAAGCGGGTCAAGGAGGAGCTCACACACGGTGTGCCAGCGGAGAGACACCACCCAAAACGGGCCACGGTTTCCTGAAAGCAAGAGCCTCCCCGAGCCCCAAGGGGTGTGTTTGCATGAGACACCGCTGATGCACGCAGAGAGGAGGAGAGACCTACTCCACTTTCAGAAAGCAAGTCCCTGTTGCCAGCAAACAGAGCGATGAACTGGGGCAGCAGCAGGTTCATCAGGCTCTGCAGATCGGGCATCGGGACAGGCAGGTGTGCCAGTTACAGATGGATTGGGAGAAAAGCCAACATCAGCCTGCTTTGAGAGCTTCCCCAAGGGAAAGAGGCAGAGGACTCGGGGCTTGCCTGCACTCTTGCCACTCTGCCCTCCGGCTATTGCAGCTGCTGCAGTCTGGGATGGGGAAGTAAAGCAAGCTGCACCGAAGAGATGTAACACAGTAGGATACAAAGGCCAAAAAACATGACAGCACCCTCCTGGGGTCACCAAGGAAAGAGCTCAGGCAGAGCCACCAAACACCAGCTGTGCCTCAGGTCCCTCAGCCAAGCTATCCAAGGTGGTGTGCAGCACAACAGCCCCGGTGCCAACCAGCATTCCTCTCCTTGCCATAACAGAGACACTTTGGCTCGTCTGCACGCTGGCTGACAACAGCTTGCTACATCTCTGCATGTCTGCCCTGCTGCTGCATCCAGAGCAGGGTTCTGTCACTGCAAATTGCACTAGGTTTGACTTATCCCAAGTGACATTCACAAAGAAAATCCTAAAGCATGAAGCACAGAAGACAAAACCTCCCCAGGTTATGTCCCTTCACTTCCTGTGAAGCATTTCACAGCTTACAGCTCTGCCTGCCTCAAGAAATCCAGCCTGTTTTCCCACAAGACTATTCCTCCCCTCCATCATCCCAGCTCCTTCCAAGTGCCCCTAGACAGACCAAACCCAAGGCAATGCTCAGACACCCCGGAGGACCAGATTACACCCTCCTCCTCCTCCTCTTTGTCTCTGAGGGTTTTAACAGCAAAAGAAAGGGTTTCTTGTCCTCACAGCAGCAACTTGGCTGCACTACAAGGGAGAAGGATAGGCAAAGTCATGCTGGGAAGGGCAAAGAATAACAGTAGGATATACATTACCAAGAGCAAGGTATCACCAAGCAATTCATCCCCAGTCAGGAACCAAATGGGAAGAAAACAGCGTCCTGCAAGCAGATACATCTATCTTTCCTTGTCTTCCTGGCTGGCTTCTTGCAGCTGCCTAGAGTTTTCCTCACAGCCGTGTGTCCTGGTTAGCATTTCCCCCCTGGAATGGCCATTCAAGATAGACTGCAGTCACTGAAAAGAGGCCAGTGAAGTGCATTAAATGGGACCTCAGCACCACTGTATTGAATTGGAGCACCTCATTTTTTTTCATTTTCCTATCCCCACGGAAGGGAAAATCCACACCATTAGCCCCTGCTGTTCTCATCTAACTGGGCAGACCATTCTTAACTGCACCAAACATCACCATCTCACTGTGAATGCACATTTATCAGGCATGTCCTGCTCCAGTCAGCCCTTGGAAGAGTGCCTAACTCTTTATTCCCGGGGCAGACGATCTCTGGTTTGGTCAGCACCCAGCTGCTCTGTTAAACACTCCAAAGCAGCTTTCTCACCCGCTGCAGGGACCACAAATCGCTCTGCCCAGGGGTTCTGACTGGCACCCAGGAACCTCTGAAGGCTCTCAGGATCCATCTTCTCTTCCATCACAAGCTCACGGCACTCCTCTGCGCCCAGAGATGTATTTCATGTACTGCAATACCACAGAGACAGCACACAGCCGCTCTCAACAGAGGGACAGGAACAGGGCAGGCCACGTCCCAGAGACACAACAGCCAGGACAAGGCATAGCAGGCATTCCAGGCTGGATCAGGTGCACCAGTGAGATAAGGAGGCTCAGAGAAAGCACATCAACACCATGCACGTCTCAGGCAGCAACAGCCATCAGAGCTGCTGGCTGCCAGCGTGAGAGCAGCCAGGTGTAAGGGAGCAAAGCACACACAGGGACTCACTGATTCTGTCTGGAAGAACTAAGATTCACTCAGCATTACAGAAGAGATTTGTTGGATTTATCTAACAGAATATAAAAATCTTTCTAATATCTAACAAAATGTACAAAATCATCCTCTTCCTCAGGGTTTTCAAAACTGGTATCTGATGTGCAGCCAAACCTGTTCCTGGACCAGCCATGGCTTCCTTCACAGGAAGGTTATAACAGCTTATGCTTTAGAAACATGCTTGCTAAAGGAGGTCAGCCAGCATGCATCACTGAGTGTACACCAGCCCCACACCAGGGAGTCACAGGAGGAGTGGCAGATGGACCAGCAGCAGTGCTCAGGATGCACAGCACTTCTCTTTCCAAAAAGCTGCACCTACTACAGGCTTTCAGCTGCTTTTGTGCTGCCAAAATGTTACCGTGCTAGCAAGGTACACCAAAGATCTGAACTACTCATAACACTGCATTTCCAATGAAAGAATGGCTGCTCAGGACAGGAGCTAGCATCGAGATCCCTCTGCTTGTCTGCTGCCCATGGCATAGCGAGGCTGTTCCAGTGAGGAGGGCACCAATGCAGAGGTCAGAAGATCCCAAACCAGGATACAGCAAGTCTGGCTACAACAGAAAAACTCACACAAATGTTTGGCCAAGGCCATACAGGTGTATTCCCTTTTCTCCAGTGTCCCCTCAAAGCACAGACAGCAGTGACACTCTCAATCCAGCAAAGATCTCTGGGGTTCCCTCTGGTTAGGCCTGCAGCCAACAGCTCCAAAGCACAAGTGCTCTCCTTCTCCAGCCTGCTGAACCATCCCCTGATGGTTTGGACGTGCCTCCTCACATGGACAAGTGCGTGCCAGCAGCTCTGCAAGCAACAGCTTCCTAACAGGACAAATGCTGCTTTCTCAAACCAATTCAAACACAATAGTGAAAGCCAGTCAAAGATAAACCCATATTATGAAATGCTCCCTTCCCATTCCCAGGCAGATTTCTTTAAGCATAACTGTCCCTTACAGGCTCCATAGCTACAGACAGCTCCAGAGTTTCAGTAACACAGGCAGCCTCAAAAAGAAGTGGATCACTGTGGCCTGCTACCTGTTTGTGTTGTGGATTTGTGTTTATGAAAAGCGTGGGACACTGTAGGCAGCAGACAGAGATGGCCAGCGTCAATATATAACCTAAATTCCACCTCCTGACTTGAGGACTGCTTCCTCCTGATCCTCCCTGCTGCAGACTGAGCTCCCAAGAGTTTTGCCAGCCTGGAGAGCAGATCACACACAAGACATACAGCCCTCCTACCCTGATCTCAGGGGACATTCCTGCTAACGTGGTTAGTCCCATTGTAGGAGGAAAGAGCAGCTGCCACTGATGTCAAACCTACCCAGAACCTCAAACTCCCAAACAGGATGAGCACAGCCTGTCAGCATTGGCAGGGCTATTCCAGCCTCCCCTTCTGAGTGAGTCTCCTCTCTCCAGACAGAATTCAGGATAGAGCTCTGCCCAACAGAGTTGTTTCCCAATAGGTTTCTAAACCTCTGCTGCACGGGTCTCTTAAGCCACCGATCTAGACCAGTGAGGCCACTGTGCAGACCACACACAACAAACCCTTGTGTGAAAAGCAGAGAAGCAATCAAAGGGTAGTTGTTAAAATCATGGTAGAGCAATCAGACTGTGCATTCAGTGATGAAAACAAGGTCAGAGGATGGAGAGAAAAACCTGAGATCTGTCTAGAAAGACACTTGGCTACTCCAACCTGTCACCTAACACAGACATGCCAGAGCTATCCCACACTCCACGGCAAGGAGCTGCAGCTTTCCTTTTAGCACAGAGGAACCTGCAAACACTCCAGTGTGCACTGCTTCTCTTCACCAGCCAGCTTCAAAAATAGCCCTTCCTGGCACAGACATCCATCTGGAAACCCTACTGCCATACAAAGCTTCTGGGCTGTTTCTACCCAACTAGGCATGCCTTTCTGAGGCAGGGATGCCACACAACCCATGCAGCTGGAGCAGAAGTGACAAGGCAGCACACACTGCTATGGCTCACACTAAACTCCCCAGCTCAGGAACACCATGGCATTTACCAGAAAACCCCAGCAATAGGATACTGCTTTTTGTCCAGGTCCACTGACCCTGTAACATCAGGTTCTCTGGTAGCAGGCATCAAAAAGCAAGAACCAGCTATGCTGCAAAAATAACTGTGTCCAGGGAGCAGCCCTTGCTCCAGTGGACCACAGCAGAGGAAATTTCCCCTCAGGGCTCTCTCCAGGCAAAGCATACAGGCAGCGGCTGTCCACAGTCACTCCTGCTGCCTGGCACCACAAGATTTCCCAGCAGGCTGCCAGGCTGTCCAGCAGACTGTCCCCACTCTCCAAGGTGCTGCAGCCTGCCTCAGCAGTGTCACGGTCACTCACAGGGTGGCAGGGCCCTTGGGAGCCCCACACAGACTGCACAGGCAACACTGCAGGCACCTGCAGCTGCTCACTTCCAGACGCTGTCCCGGTGGAACAGGACATTCTTTCCAAGGATCACTGTGCCCATTCACCTTCTCAGCAAGCTGCAAGCAGAGCCAGGAACTATCACAGCACACATTTCACCTAGCAAAAGGGTCCATAAATAATCTGCTGTGCCTCCTTGCCACATCCTGTATTACAGCCACACTGGGCACAGGCAGCCAGCCAAAGACGCTCTGACTAAGAAAATTGAAATTTGTAACATACTTCAAAAGATCAACACCCTACCACCCGCTTTGTCTCTTTAAAGCACAGTTTTGTAGTGCTCACTGAAGCACCAGAATGCCTACTGAAGGACTCAGGAAATAGAGGGACAGGTGATTTATCATACAATCCCTCCCACCAACCCACAGGGATCTGTGGCTGAAGTGAAGGATGTCCTGCACAATAGGTGCACACAAAACCACTTGGTGCAACAGAGGCGCCCCTTTATGCCCATTAGCTGGGCATATGCTGTCCTGTATAGATGTTCAGATGCAGAACCCTTGTTTTCTCTCTAAGTACTCTGTATTTTATACAGGAGGTCATTAAGCATTTCTGAAATGAGCTGCCCTCAGCTCTTCTACACAGGCTTCCAGAAAAACATTTGTCAGTGCACATACTACCTTGAGACTGGCCCACAGGAAGCTCTGCACCAGCCAACTGAAGCAGAAGAGACAAAAACGTGGCTTTTTTGCTTCACTGATCAAACTGTAAAACAAGCCTACAAAAGGAATGAAAGCTAGTTCCAGCCTAGAATAATACTGAAAAGTTTTTAAAACAGCCATGAGGGGACAGCTTTCATTCTATCTAACAGTGGTTAGTAAGGGCAGGAAACAAGACTGCAAGTGACTATGAAATGGCAGCCAGTTACAGTCTGTAAGAGGACAAAAGTCAAGGGAAAGCAACATCAGAAAAAGAAACATAATTAAAGGCTCAGGATCTGAACATATGAAAAAGGTACCGCTCAAAGCAAAAACTTAGTTCAGAAATATCTGGCAGTTCTTAACAGAAATGCTGCTTGCAGCTCTAAACAGGCTGCCAGTTCAAAGGAGAGGTGAATGCACTCCTCAGGATAATCACACATGGAGAAGAGGCAGAGGAAGCTGTTGTTCCCCAGAGAAGGCAGGTAGCAAAGCACAAGGTCTTTTGTTAGCACAATTCCTTGGATGCAATCGCCCTGCTCCTCCCCCACATGAAAGATCAATCAGAGATTGTCAAGGGCGTTCAAAAGAACCTATTAAGCTTGCACTGGGTACCCACAAAGAAGAGACCTGTGCATCCAGGGAATCCTTTTATAGTGCTCCCTGCCGTGTTCAGCTGGGAGAAACAAGCAGGGAGAAGCAAAACAATGCACAGAGCAATGAGGAACACTAGGCAAGTGCCTTGCTATCCCAAATTCATGGAGCTGGGAGCTTTCGAGAAGGAACACAGCATTGGTTTGTTACTGCAGAAAGAGCAGACAAGGCACAGACACAGCAAGATGCAGCTCAGTGGGAGCTTCCAGGAACAATGTATTTCAAAGGTGGGGTGGGAGATACAACTTCATTGTTCCAAGTCAGGATTTAGGTTTACCTGGTGGGATAGAAACAGCCCGCTCTCAAAGCAATGCAAAACTGCATCAAAAGCTGACCTCCAGCTATATCCACAGTGCAAACAGTACTCTGAGGAATAAGAGACAGGACAACAATTGCCATTCCTCAGTCCAACAGTGAGCAAACAAATCAACACACAAATAACTACTCCAGGAGAGGACAACACCTATGGAAGACAGTGACTGCATGGAAGCCAGCGGCTGGCCCCAGCACCGTAAGGCAGCCTGTCCATCCCAGCAGACACACTGGTCCCACACTTCCCACTCACAATCTGCCACCAAGCTAGTGAGCACACAAGTGCTGGCCCTGAGAGCTGGCCTTTACTGTCCCTTGCACTCTGTCCCAGCCCCAGCTCGGTTTTTTAGGGCAGAGCCACCAGCAGCATTTCAGGATGTGTCAGGCAGAAAGGGAGAACAGACTGCTGACACAAGTCACCCACATGCAGGATATTTGTTCATACAAGCCAATTGCAGGAAGAGCTGAGAAATTTATTACCATTATTTCTACATTTGCCTGCTTAATCTTGTTGTCCTAGTTACCACAGCTCTGGTGACTAAGACAACCAGTCTTGGCAAGTAAGATGCAGAATGCAATGAGATGTAATACAAATATTTAAGATGACTCTCAAAGAGCAAAAGCAGAAACAAGTAAAAGCACTTCTGTGTCCCCAGCATCATTCCCAGTCTCCATCAGCTCCACAGGAGTCTGAGAACAGACACTCAGCTGTGTTTGTGGCGCACCCAGGAGATCCACGGTGGGCTGCAAACCCATTCAGAGGTGCCAGAGCTCCCCTACACACTCCCTCTTCACAGTGGGGTAACGTGTACACTTCTGTGCCCAGACTGAAGATCAGAACTTGTGCTACCATTCAATAAACAGCTCTTCTCTACGCCTGTATGGTCTCTGCAGCATGCAGGTTCATAATGCCATGGAGCATTTCACACAGGCATTTCAAGGCACCTCCATCTAGGAACTGAATAACTTGACACTCCTGTGGTTTCTGAGATCACTATCAGCTCTGCAACAACCCCAGCCCTGAGCATGTATTTGCTTCCCTGTTATTATTATCAGACACATACAATACCCAGCACATCTCAGGCTCAAGGCTGTGTAAAGTGAAGTCAAAAGTTACTGTAAATGAGCCACATGACTTGGACAAGATAAAGGCATTTCTGCTGTCCACACTCCAGAACCTCCAACTCTAAACTCTTATGATGATGACCCAAATGCATATCAAGCCCAAAATATAAGCAACTCTTGCTGTCATAGAACTCCAAGTAGCATTTCACTAAGCTTATCTTTTTCTCCCCACTTTATACTAAACTTCCCATAAATGGGACAAAACTACAAGCTTTATATTTTAATCAAGATATCAGTTACGCAGAACCTGTAAGAGTGAAAATAAAAGCTGGAACAGCTCTTGAGAGACACTGCATCTTTAGCTTGCCCTGAACACTAAGTACACAGTAGTGCTGGGCACCTCACAAGAAACAGGAAAACATGCTGGGATGGGTGATCAGATCCTGAGGGGAAGATGAGAAAATTTCAATCAAGATACGCATATAACAACGCATGATGCGTCACAATAAAAAGGATATGTTTAAAATATTATTTCAAAGGAAAAAAAAAAAAAGATAGTTTTATCCCTGTTCAACCCTTAATTAGCCTATATTAGAATTGTGCATAGCATTTAATTTATTAGGCTGCTTACCTGTTAAAAGCTAGCCACATAAAATAGGAAGTTTAATTTTTTTCCCTTTCACATTTTCACACCTGAAGAGACAATCACCCAAGATCTTGTAGGCATCCTCTCGAGAAGGTGTGGACCTTCAAGAAGAAAATTTGCAAGCATGTGGAGCTAACAGTGAGTCAAAGGGACGGTTCTGCACAGGCTGCACGTTCCAGGGCGTGGGATGGACTTCCAGCTAGGAAGCATCAGGGGTATGCTTACTGAGTTACCCCAGAAGCTTGGAAAATTCTGCCTTCCAAGGGCTTTGCTCAAGGCCTTGTTTTAGTTAAGTTTCACTCAAATCAACTTCAGAGCAATGACCTCCCTTGAAGCAAGCATGGTTTTAAAGCCATGTTTCTGCTTAAGTTATCCATATTTTTTCACTTAAAATTAAAACAGCATAGGGTTTTCAAATCTGTCTGACCTAACGCAATGGGGCCAGGACACAACAACTTTAACTACTTTTGAACTACAACTATGGCAGGAATAAGCAAGCAGAGGCAACAGGGAGGCTTCAGACGCAGAGGCTCTCGTTCCTGTACCCAGCTGGAGGGAAGGAAGGCAGGCAGGCACCATGCTGCAGCATCAGCTCTATGCCCCCGCCTCTTCAGAGGCTGCTTTGCTTGCTCAGCAGGCAAACTGCCCCAAGGCCCAGCCCCCAGGCTCCTTTCTCCAAAGTGGGATGAATAACAAAGCTAATTTGGAAACCAGAAACCAGGCAGGGGCTTGAGCAAACCTATGCAGGTTGCCACAGCAACTCCACAAATCCATGTCACCGGAGACCACCACACTCAGAAAACTCTGACAGCAAAGCCCTTTCAGCACCTGGATGGCTGCCAGCTACCCTGTTTCTGGCAACAGGACTGCAAGCCTCAGTGAGAGCAGCCCAGCTCAACCTTAGGAATGGAAGATCTCCAAGGGACACCACAACAGCTGGCACGTTTGGTGCAGGCTCAGCATCCAGCAAAGCCAAGCTGGGAAGGTTCTGTAAGGCAGATCACTCAACTGCCATCATGAGTGATTCTCCAAGCTTTTCCATTTATTGGAGATCTACACTTGTGAGCAGCAGAGCAGCACACGTGGTGAGCAGCACGGATTGTTCTCTGCTAAAAAGTAGCCTGAGTTGCTTCAGCACCTCAGGCAACAAAAACATAAAACTAGACCTACCTGAATGAGTAACCCTCAGAACTACTTATAAAGGCTGTCAATAATTTGGAGCACAGCAGCCTTCCAGCATTTTCCAAAAGCAAAGAAATAAAACTAGGCATTTTCCCTTTCTTCTTGTTTACATCCTCTCTCAAAACCTGAACTCAAGTACCTGGTATTAAACAAGTGGCTTAAGCCTCAGTCAGACAATAATGCAGTCCCTCTGGCTCACAGCATTAGCAAGGGTTAGTAGGCTTAAGGCAATTGCTCTTGTCAGCCTCTCTGACTGCTTGTAACCACCACAAAGAAAGATCAAATTATTCCAACAATCGTAGAGATAATCCGAAACAGGAGATTAATCTATCACTCACATTTCTGCAGAGTGGCTTTTGCTTCCCTCTGAAATATCCTGATTTGACAAGCAAGTCCAGCCTCACTTTTGGTGATGCTGCAGGATGCCAAAACTCTGCACCTAATACAGGTGAAACATCATAAACCCCAAACGTGCACAACATCATTGACAGAGAAAACCCGAGATCTGTGGTTTAACCCTTCCTGTGAGAAAAGAGATTTAACCCAGCAATGTGAACAGCTATGAAATATGAAGGAAAAACTCAGAAGATACAGGTGACAACCAAGCTCTCAGGACAGAGATTTGGGCACATGAGTATGAGAAGCTCCTTCACTTCTGCTTCCAGGTTTGGTGGCTACATGAAGGATACCTGTCTGTCCCTGGGTGTCCACGAGCAGGCTCTGTGTGCACACCTGTGCAGGAAGCAGCCCTTCAGCTCCCCAGATTAGTGCTGCTTCCTCCTCAGAAGGCAGGCTGAGCCAGTCTCCCACACACTTGTATTATCTGCTCACAGACACTGAAGCACTGGGTTTCAGACTCAAGGTCAGCCACCCCCCTGTGAAAAGAAAGGCTTAGAGGGAAGACTTCAATCACAGAACAAAGGCTGTGCAGGTATTTGTTAGCTGTTTCTGGCACTTGTTTCTTCAGTTTGCACCACTTTTGATAAAGCTGGTATCTGAGCACTACTGATAATCTCTCCAGCACACACCCCTGACCGAGAGCTGCACTCCTGATGGAATTGTCTCCAGCACAAGATTTCAAAGCCCTGTGAATATCCCTGCCACTCACCTGCTGAATGATGTTTACTTGGAGCCCCAGATACACTAGGGCAATTTGGGCTTAGAACACCTCTGTGCACAAAAAATTCTGTAGCAGCTTCAAACACAATGAGAAAGGATAATTTCTTACACATGCACACACTGAAGCAGTGTCCTTGGGAATTCTTATACTTCAGTGCAACTTCACTGTGCTTTGGTGCTTTTGGAAGATCTTTTTTTTTTTTTCAGTTTTAGAGACGTATTTCCATCTCTGCAGAGAATTTTCTTCAAGGAATCACCTGGAAAATGTGCCAAGGAAGAGAATACCTGATAACACCCCCATTAGAGCCAGCACTCAGCGAGAAATACCTTACTCTACTCAGTTACCCATGTAAATCACTGTTAATTGAAACCAGCAGAAAACAAAATGTAGAGAGACACATTATCAAAGGAAACACGTTAATCAAAGGGAAAAAAAATTGTGAAGAAATAAAGAGGAGGGTTTAATCTGTTTACAGTAGCACTAAGTCAGAACAACCTTTTCTCCCAGAGACAAAGCAGCATGGCTCCATTTTATGGACCTTATGCTGCAGGCTGTGCCCATCAGAGAGCACACAAAGGGCAGCATCAAGCAGACATCTCTGGGGTGACCTCACTGCCCAGAAGCGGGTTCACCCAGGAGTCTCAGAGGAGCCTGGACAGCTCCCTGCCAGGCTCATTTTCAGGCCCATGTCAGGGATGCTCACAGAAATCAAGCAACATTCCACTTCTTTGGAAACACTGACAACCCCTCTCGGAGGGTGCAGGCAGAGAAGCTGGACACCCAACCCCACTGCCAGAACCCAATGCTGTATCCTTCACTCCCTGTGATTCCAGAGCATCACCTGACACATTGACTCAGCCTGTTCATCCAGCAAAGAACGAGCCTCAAAAACAATGAGCTGCTTCCTTCCAGGCCAGCACTGAGCTAGCTGGTCACATCATCAGGCACGTGCTGGAACTAGTGCCAGTCCAGAGCAGGTGTCCCTGCTGAGCACAAGCACAGAGGATCTGGAAGTGGGCCTGAGAAGGGAATAAAGCCCTCCCACCTTCTTTTGAAAGAATCCAATGAACGCATGAATCACCCACAGGAAGCACTTGTGATTCCAACCATACACATCACCCTGCACCCCAGCAGAAAGGCACGCAACTCAGGGAGGCTTCCAGTTAAGATAAGACAACAGCAATCGGCCACTTTCGGGTGCCTGTCACCTTTCCCTCCCTCAGCACACCACAGTTCCTGAGCCAGCTTCCTGAAGACAGTGTTGTTGGCTTTATTTGAGTACTTTTATCCCACCTGTTTTGTCCTGTGTTGAATCTTGCACCCCGCTGCACAGATTTCTACTGTCAGCACTGGTTGTGCTGTGCTGAGAGTTCACACAACAGCGGTGGGCCATGCATCCCAGCTACCTGCACTGCAGCCCCTGAAAGGTGCCATACAAACCATGCTCTTTGAGAGAAAAACCCAACAAGTTGATTATTTGGAAAGATACTCATGAGAAAACCATCCAGTGTCAGCATGTAACGTGTAAGCCTCTAAACCTCAGCACGTAAGACTTCCCATTGGGGTTTTTTCTGTATTTTATTTTAAGATGAGGAGGGCCCCAAGTCTTTAAGGTCTATCTGGCCTGACCTCCTGTAGAGCACAGACAACATATTTGCTCAGGCAAGGAAGAAATGGCAACACACCAAAAACCTGCTGAGAAATGGTTCATCTTTTATCAGTGAACAACAAAACCTGGGCTGGTGTCAAGCCTGAAATTTATCGCCCGCAGGAGTAATTCCTCCAGCAACACAGTATCCACTATTGATTCATGGAAACTGAATTCAACACTGAAGTTCAACAACTTCAGAGTCATTGTTGCACTAAACAGCACCAAAACTTTTACACTTAAAAACAGCTGTAACTTTTGGGGAGCACTGATTCCCATCCCAAACTGACACAGCCAGGGAGTGACATCAAGATGTTTTTCCGAAGTGGGGACAGTTATCACAGAATCACAGACTGGTTTGGGTTGGAAGAGACCTTAAAGATCATCCCATCTCACCTCCCGTGCCAGGAGCAGGCACACTTTCCACTAGAGCAGGCTGCTCAAAGCCACATCCAGCCTGGCCTTGAGGACTTCCAGGGATGGGATCCACACCTTCTCTGGGCAACTCTAGAGAGTCCCAAAAAGGCAGTGCTCTTCTACAAAGGGCAGCTTCTCAGCATCCATGCCACATTACACCATTCTCCTTTGGACTGGTGAGAAAACTAACTCAAAAGAGAGAAAACAACTACTACCAACTTATCCCCCACTAGGGACATCAGCTGCTGGGAGTTAGTGGTGGATTTGCAGTCAAATTCATACTAACCAGTAATCCCAAATGCCATTTCCAAGCAGACTTTCCATCTGAACTCCCAGGGCACAGCAGAGTATTGCACACAAGGCAGCCACACCACCTCATGCTTGCTGTAATTCTCATGTGTTACTAAACTACTCACACTGCAGATGATTGAGCAAGGCAGCAAGAGGCTGGAAGTCTGCCAACAGCCATTGAGAAACAGCTTGAAACGCATCTGAAAGGACAGGGGGGAAACTCAACCATGCACCTCACAGTTCAGCTCTCTCAGTTCTGTTATGCTCTGGACCTGTGGCCTCAGAATTGTCTGGAGTCAGGAGCAGGACTTTACATCCAGTTTTATCACTGGATATAGCCCAGTAATTCACAGCATGCAGACAGATCTAAGGCATACGCTTTAGGAGCACCTCATCCATTTCATCTGGTAGCTGCAGCCACAAAGAAACACACAGCCTGTCCTGACAGAAAACTCCCTATTTTATTAGAGCTCTTCCTTCAGTGCAAAATCTGCATACCTCTCCAAAATTAGATCTTTTTTCTTAAGGAGAAGAAAGCTGCTAGCCTTGCTATTCAGATGACAATCCTCCAAAGCACAACCTCTGCAGGCAAAAAAGAAAACACAGCCTGCCTTTAATAATCATAGAGCTTTACAAGAAACCTCCTCCTATCACTGCAACAGAAAGCACGTGCCAAATTCTGCAAGGGCAGGGAAGACTGACAGGCAAGGAAGAAATACTGCTGTGGGTCTAGGGAACTCTAAACACCTTTGTTCTCAGGGATGTCCACATGGAGGAGTAGGATGTTTCCTAGTTCCTGATATCTCTTACATTAGACAGGGGAAAAAAATCCATATTTAGGGCCTATTTGTTGTACACCTGCAGACATACACAAAGTCAGCTTATCAGGTTCACTTCCCAAGGCAAAGCTGGTGTAAATCAGAGGAAAGGAAGCATCCAGCTAAGGTGAATTTGCTCTCAGTTTCTCTTTCATTGGGGCAATTTCATGACAGCGAAATAGTGTGGTGAAACTCAGCACAGACAATAAATCAATGTGTTTCAGTCTGTAAATCTGAAGACAACATGTCCAAACCAAACTCAGCGAATCTGAGACTGGCAATGGCTGCACTTTGGCAGCATCAACTGCAACACAGTACAAGACTGAAAAGCTCTTTTGAATCAGTTGTAGGAAACCTCTTACAAATTCCCAAGCTGAAAAGATCTCTGCTATCTTGCTTCACTGGCCTGATCATTTTACTACCAGGCAGTTGCCACCCCAAACCACCTGGGATCAGCAGATCTAGACCATGAGCAGCTTGTTCAGGAGCTGCTTCTCCTCCCAAACATTGCAGGCTGTCCGTGCACAAAACCAACGTCACCAAGCACAGAACAGACTCCTCCCCTCAACAAATCTTTTACCTCATCCTAAACATTAAGGCTTAATCCTTACAGGTATTGCCATCGTAGCTGAAAAATGGGAAATCTCAAGGTAATACAAAACCTGAAAATACGAAGGGAAGAAAATCAGCACGTGCAAAACATGGCTGGCTTTGACTCAGCCTCTCTGTCCTTTACACAATCTATGGTGTAGGATATAGTAAAAAACTTCAGAACTGCGAGAACCAGGGAAATAATAAGCAAATGGCACAGGCTTGAGTTCCTACTGTGTTGACGATTGTCACACAATTATATAGTTCATGACACAGTGGCAAAATGTCCTCCAGTTCAATAGGATAGGAGAACGTTTTTGTCCCCTCTTCCTGGACCTGCACCAGAGACATGGACAACACCAGCCTGCAACTTGTTTGCTTTAAATGGATTTATTGCTCTTCTAAAAGGTTGAGCACTTCTGTCCCAGGAGAAAGGGGGATGATGAGCAAGAGGCAGAGCCCAGGTATAATGTCCAGGGCAAGCATGGTGGTGGAGCCAGGTATTCTGCACAGACACGTGCTTTTCAAACACTATCACCTCCCCTTAACCAGGTCCCACTCAGAAGCAGCAACTGTCACTTGTAACCCACCCCATGAGCATCCTACAGGTTGCACAGAGAGCTGGCACTCCAAAAAGAGCCCACAGGTACAGGGAGAAGCAGGAAGGATGAACAGTCACACCACCACAGCTCAGATTCGTAGGCCTTTTGCAGTGTGTGCATTTCCAAAGTGTCCCTGGTGGTAACTTGTCACTGAGGTCCAGTTTTTGTCTTTCAGGGTGTGCACGTGCCCATGTGTTTCAGTCACATGCCCAGGGAGCAGGAGATGCTCTACAGAACATATATCACTTACTTTGTGGGGATATTTCCTACTGCAAAATAAGGGAAGAAGTGGTTCAAAAAGTCTTCTTTGAGGCAGCCTGAGATTATCTCTCTCAGCCCCAGAAAGAACCAAGTTATTTCCCCTTCAATGGCTTCACTTCCCATAGCCAACAAGTAAGAACCAGGAGACTCAAAAGATACATCTAGAAATCTTCGCACTGTCACCAAACAACCTCTTTTCTTTTTTATTCACTTTTCTTTTTTCCATCTTCCTTCCTTCTTTCTAGGAGACTCCTTTTTTTACCATTTGTTGTCCTACCTGCTGAGGACGTGCCCCCATGTTGCTGTCTGCCCTTAGACAGCAAAACCATCCCACACATGAATTCACCACTGCACTGCCAACAACTCAGGGATCCTTCTACAGAGGTATCAGCAGCAAATGTTTGTTCTGGATAACAGGAACTGAACTCTGAAATGTCACGTGCTTTACTTAGACAATAAAGTGTATAATTAGTGCTGGCCAAACCCCACGTACCTCTACACCTCCTTTTCATAATCTCCTTTGGAGCACTGTGATGTCACAAGGAAGATGTTCCATAACCTGGATAGCTGAGGCTGTAACCACCCTGGGACAGATCTACACTGAACACTTCTAACCTCAATGGAAAGTTTGTGTGGCTTGAAAACACACCTACTTAAAGGCAGAGACCACAGAGCTTATTTTAAACCTTGATCTATTTAATTTTGCCTTCTTCCCAAAGAGACTTCCAATATCGTGCACATTTCAGTCAGGTCTCCTTGAAAAGTCATTTACTCTCATAGTATTAGAAAAAAAATAGGCTGTAATTAAGCAGAGTTATTAATCTTTTGTCACTTGGGACCTGAAACCTATTCATATTCATGTCAACAGGAGTGTTTGCTGCTACAATCAGGACTGCACACAAGATAAGTGCCTCGTCATTTCTCAGAAAAGAACCTTCTGGGGGCCAATACCTATTCTGCCCTCTGTTCACAGCTGTGTTTAGCTGGGATGTTGACCACTTCTGCCAGCCCATCACCAACCATTCTGCATGTCTGCATCTCACCCAAAGAACACCATTCCCTGTCACAGGCACAAGCTGCCACAGTCTACAGCTTGGTTTCTTCCCTAATCTCACAGCTCTGCTAGCTATCCAGAGGAGATAACCATGGCTATAGTAATAACCAAGGCTCCACTGCCAGAAGGGGTCTTTGGAAAATGCTTTTCAAACTTCCTCTAGTCAAGAGCACAGAACTATCAGGATCTGCTAAAAGCTTCAAACTTCCTCCAAAAGACACTTAGATCCACCAAGGAAGTCGTTCCTTACCTAGACAGATAGACAGGACTCAAATTTTGGGGCCAACTGCTCTCATGCTTCCCGGACAATGCTTCCAAGTGCTCAGTGTGGAGCCTCATCACAGTTTCTTCAGGCCAAGGCAAGGGGAGGTTGGATGATTTTCTTTACAGACACCACATCCCTGTCTGCAAGGGCATGAAACCAAGAGTCCTCTGTTCTAAGTGGGATCCAACAGTGTGAGGATTAAAGTATTGCTGTAACTGGATTGCTTCCTGTAGTCACAAACAATAATCAGGTTAAGAGATTTCCTTTCCCTCCTCTTGGCCAGGCTGGGAGTAGGCAGAAGTTACAAGGCAAGTGGGTGGCTCTTAAACCATTCCTATTCCAATTGTTTGAGAGGGGTGTTTAGGGTTGTTAATTTGCCTCCTACTCATCGGTTTAAAGGCACATTTACCTCTGCAGGAGCAAGTGCACCTTGCTGCACAAACCATGAATGAAACAGACTCCTCGAAACCGATCTCTCAACTCTGCATCCTTTCACACCACAAACCCACACAGATGCATCACTGGAGAGAACACAGCTGAAACAGCTGAGCCTGAAAATGCACTGTTCTCTCCCACCCCCTCTCCTGCACTTAAATCAGCTTTTTCCAGGCTGCCTTCTCTCCTCCTTTCCCCTCCTGATTCTCAGTATCACCTCACTAAAATAAAAACAGCAAACCCTGAGGATGGTTGAGTTACCTCCACAGCACACCCAGCCAGCAAATACGGGACTGGAAGACAGCCAAATTCACCACCACAGGACCTAACAAGACCTCCAAGCTCCCTTTAACCACAGATTTCTATGAAATGTCAGATTTAATCTGTCACTGCCACTTTTTAACTGTTGGATGAATCCCTTCTCCTCTGCTTCCCCCTCACCCATGTTTATCCAAACCATGGAGTAAAACCCCCACAAAACAAGCAACATTTCACTGCAGCACATCATGTAGCATCTACCACAACAGCATGTGAGACTGTGCCATAGCCTCCTGGCATGTCCTGTCACACAAGCTGAATTCCAGATAATAAGGACACTGTCGAGAAGCATCTCCTGAGGATGCATTAGGATCTGCCCAAACAGCCTGAGCCCTGCCCCAGCATGCACAGCATCCCACCCAGCCATGCAGCCCCTCTCTGTTCCACTGCAAGCTATGCAGATACTCACTGCCTCCACCAGGAGCAAGGTCTTTGCTCAGCACTAAGAGCCCTTAAAACCTCAGCAGAAAGTCCAAATAATTTCCACACACTGCTCCCCAAACCTTAGCCTAGACTCCACCAGTTCCCAGGGGATTCCCATCTGGCAGACTGGACAGCAAGGCAAACTCTGCCAGTGCTCTCACTCTCAGGTGGTTTCTCTGCACAATCACCCTACCATGAGCAAGAGAAAGACAACACTGCTGCATGGAAACAGCTGAGAACAAAGCAGGGAGAACAGGAACATGAGTCACAGTTGTGGCTTCAGGGAGGGAAAGGGCCACTTCAACTACCACAGCAAGCAACTTCAGGATCTGAATCTAAGCCTCACTTCAGTGTCCAAACCACAAGGTCATCTTTCTGCTTTATTTTCAAACAATGTTCTCAAACTTTTACCTTTTCAGCAAAGAGCACATGATCAAATCCATTGCTGAGGCATAACAGCCGCTCTAGAAACCTTAGAAAGAGCTTACTAAGCAATCCACAGGGCAGTAGTAACATGCTGCAGTGAACTTTTAAATTTTTTCTAGGCAATAGAAGGGGTACACTACATGGGAGACATCTTTACTTGGTCACTGCTTTACTTAAAATCCCTGTGTTAAATCATCCTGTCGTTCACCAGGGGTCTACCCAAAAGCTATCCCAGGACAGACAGCAAACAGTGGAAGTCTCAGCAGCACACTGATCTTCTCTCATTTTAGCCATGCTGAAATCAGGCAGCAGCAATAGCGTGGCCAATGTCATGGAGCTTGCTCCGCAAATGTAACAGATTTTGAAGTTTTCTGTCTCCATATGCAGCAGAACTGCTGCACCAGCTGTGCCCAAAGCCAAGGCTGCTCTAACAAAAGATGCTGCAGTGCCAGTTTGGCAGAGAGCAGCAGTCAATGGCACGGCAAGGTGCAAATGCATCACAGCTGGAGCAGCCTGTCAGGTACCACCTGTGGCTAAACAGCTCACTGTCTCCAGGCTAAAATAAAATGTGTTAATGAAGCAACCACCACAAAGCCCTGATTTACAAAAACAAAAACACCACCTGCAGCCTTTTCTGCAGAAGGGAAAGCAGGAGTGCTTCAGACATGGTGACAGGTACCTTTGAACCAAGTGAGAAAATGCTAATGGGGATGCAGAACAGACCACATTCTCACACTCATCACCTGGCAGAGGTACCGGGATACACCTCCAAGCCTGCTGTGCCAACACAGCTAAGCTGGGAAAAGTGGTGAAATGAGGTCAGGGTCAGGTCACTGATACAAACCAACTCCTTCCATTATCCCGAGTGTCCTGGTAAGGATCTACACACGCACTGGCAAAAAGCAATCATGTGGCACACAGCAGCCTCCCTACAGCATGGTTAACAATTCTCCTGCTAATGCTTAACGCAGAGTTCCCATTTCAGGACAGCTTGCTACTCCTGAAGCAGCACGGACACCAGACTGTCATCCCATCCACTTCCTCTGCTTTTATCTGGAGCTGGCAAGCACCTCAGATCTGAATCCCTGCAGGCTCAGGAACACTACACCGTGGGTTCAGTTACACCTGAGACAACAGGACAGGGGAGGGACTGAAGTGATACAAGCCCATGAAAGAGAGCGCCAAACTGGCATGAGCTTCCATTTTTGAAGCTTCTTCCTAAAATTAAGAACAAAAAATTACATTAAAAAAAAAGTTTAATTCCAAACAGTTGCACAGTTAAAATTCTTCACTCAAAAGAATGATTCTTTGTGGTTGTCCAGAGGGCCACAACACTCAGAGTACTTCAGAAGGCTTTAAGCATCAGCACCTCATTATCTAGAAGTCTCTCATACCTTTTCTCTGTTGCAATCCCTGGGCTGCTCCACACAACTCTGGCTCTTCCTCTCCTTCTTTCTTCCTTCTGCAGTTCTGGCTCAATCCTTCCTGTCCCCAGCACGGCCACCCAACCCTGGGTGTCCCTCTCACACCCTCCTGTCCCTCCCTCCTCACAGCACGGCCAGCAGACCCCAACTGGCTCCCTCCCAGCTCACTCACTCTTTATCACACCCAGCTGGGAGGGCACTCTTGGATAATTAACACGGCTGCAGTAAATCAGGGGCAGGATTATCTTCAGCACCATCTCTGTCTCCCCACAATCTGCCTCCCCACATTCTCACCAAAGCTGGCAAATTTGTTCTTAGGCTTTTCCACAACACAAGCTGTTAATAACCAGTGTCTGTACAATGCACTTTTCTGTTCAGATCCTGGTGGGTGGAGCAGGAGCCTGAAACAAGGCTGACTTGTCCATACTGCCACAAAACAGTACAGCAACAGATAAAATCCCCCCCAAATAATAAATACTAACATTTCAGCAAGATACAGATGAGATGAACACAGTGTAAATGCAGAGCAATGGGAATGTTGTCCTTTTGTCTGACTGGAGGTTAAGGAACACAAGAGGCAGAGGGAAAAAAGCTTGAAATGTCAAGGGACTTGACAAACATCAAGGAAAAATTTAATAAATTATTCATACACACAGCAGGTGAAATCCAAATGGGACATCCAGAGTCTGCTTCTGACAAAGGAGCACACAGGAAAGGAAGGAATACCTGGAACAAGCAGCCTTGAGCATAAGGTGTGAGAGAACTGAAAGAAACGTCGACTTATGGGACTGTATTTCAGGGGTGCACATAGAAGAAAGTTCAGAAAGTCTAGAAGAAGAAAAAAGCCGATATTCATTAACAGTGAAAAAAATGCAAAATCCATTAAAAAACAACCCAAGCAGAGCAAGAACATAGTCCAGCTGAAAAACACAAGCCATACAAGAACAAGATGTGGTTGTTACAGCTTCACAAGTTATAGTCTTTACATTACGAGGAAAAAAATCAAACTACTTTGAGAAGGGAAAAATTAGGACTCTGATTGAAATTTTGCTCAATTACAGGTATGCAAGTCAAGACAGAAGCAAGGAAAAAAATCATGATAAATGTCAAAAGTATCAGCAGGCATGTGCAGGGTTTTGAGGGAAAGGAGCAATGAGAAAAGTGAACGTATTGACAAGGCAGAAAATAGTCTACAAGAAGACAGCTGAAGGAACATGGAGGGAAATGCTAAATACACAGGAGCTCTTCTAAAAGTACATAAATAATGTAAATCTAAATGACACTTATCTAAATAATACGGATTCAGAGACACTACTTGAATTGTTACTGAAAATGAAACAGCAGAGGAATCAATGAGAGGCTTAGCATGAACAGGATCTTTTCTCCTGGTAGAGAAAGCTATTAAAGGACAGGGAAAGAGTAGCAGAATCCCTCACCAGGGAGTTACTCTTATTCTAACCCTGCTACCATTGCAACAGCCCAACACCTGTTAGCAGTTTTCAGTTTTGGAAAATGGAATTGAAGATGTGAGTTCTGCTGTCATCCTGAACTGTCCATACTGGTAAGAATTTATCTATCACATATGCAGAAAAATGGTTCAAAATACATAGCTGGGCATGGAATCTGGACATTTTTTTGTCCAGGAAATGGTCCCACATGCACTGGGTTTGGATCTCATGCTATCTAAAATACGTTCGCACTGAAGAATAAGAAACACAATAAGAAATGGAAGTTTAAAAATCAGCATGAGTAGGTAAATAAGGAGAATATGGAACAAAGGACAACAGGAGTTCTAATTTACTAAACAGAACCCCTCACTGAGTTAGAGCACGATACAGAGAAACAGGGCATGAGAGATGGCAGTGGGCAGCATCATAAAGGAGAGGGCATTGCAGCAGGGCAGCAGGAAACGCCAGCGTAATTTTGGGCTGTGTGCACTGAGGCTGAATCACACTGCAGAGCAGGGAGTGGTCTCTGTAACCACAGTTGCAATGTGTTCAGGCACCTGAATTATTGCATCTCTCCTCCCAGCACACTGCAACGAGTAGACTGAAGTATCCAAACAAAGCCTCATTTATCTAAGAGACTTCTAGCCACTGGAGCAGTATCACTCGAGCTGTCTGCTTCCCCAGAGGCAGAGACAAGTTCCTGCTGCCACATCCCACACAGAGGAGTAAGACACTCTCACTTCTTGTTTCCCAAAACAGTATTCACCAGCTCTGATGTAGTTAAAAAAAAAACCAAAACAAACCAAAATAGAAGCACAGCTTTTCCCATCTGGGATGCTGAGAGCTTGGACCAGATAATAACACAAGGTATTTGGAAAATAGCTCTGTCCATATGCTCACCTGGCATGCTACAAAATGCAGTATGTTTTTTACCTCTGGCTCTTTTTTGCAAACAACTTTTAAGGTTGAAAGGAGACACAGCTTTCAATCTAGAAATTTCTTTCTAGCTTTCAATCTTTCATTCCACATTCAAACAATTACACAAAAGCATCAGCACAGACATAACCACAGAATGGATCACTGGGGGAGCCCCGTAAGCTGCTGGTGCTCAGCAATTTATTCTTTTGACAGAATAAAGGTCTAGAGATTGTGATCCCAGAGAAGGGGGCACCGCACACAAACGACAGGGGTGCTAATGATCAGCCACGAGTGACTGGAATATGCATTTGTGGTGTCCTAGCACAGAAGGAACAATGCAACATTTTTGATAAGCCATCAGACAACTGTTGCAACACAGCCTGGCTAATGAATGAAGCACTGGAAAGCAAGGCTAGGAGGCAGCATGACAGGTCCTTCAAATAAAATTAAACCCTCAGGGAAGTCACCACTAACATTTTGCAAGGAGCACACCCCTCATCAATCATATTAGCAAGGCACACTTGTCCCAAGTTCTGCACCATTATTGTATGCTCAGAAGGAAAACAAAACACTGCCAGAGAAGAAATCCCAAACGTGCTCCACTGCCACAGAAGAGCTACAGATAGTGGACAACATATGAGACATATTACGCCGCAGGCCTGTAGCCAAGCCCACCATATTAAGAATAATAAGAAATCTGATGGCTGTTTAGAACATTTTGTTTTCTATATAGGACTGAAAGGAAATCATAATTCAAACACAGCATATCACCAGCTTTAAGAGACTGTTTGCCTACAAGAAACTGTGGCCTCTCCCAAGCACTCTGGGTCTGAAGCTACACGGGTTTGTCAGGGCACCACAGTATCTTCTGAAGGAACAATCTGGAATCATTTAACATTCCCAGAGGTGCAATTCTGTAGCTTATCCAAACAGAACAGATTTCGCTGAGGTTGGAAGTTTACCATTAAAATGTCTGTTTTACCCAGGAAACCACTCAAGAACATCTCAGGCAGATAAATACGTATTATTTCAGCTGGAATAGGCATTTCTTTAAGGAACACCCAGTTCAGAGACTCTCCACTGCCACGAAACTCTTAGGGGTTGTAGAGAAGACAGGCAGCGCTCTGTGCTGAGAGTGAACAGACCCCTGAGCCCACAGCAGCCCCTTCACGCAGCTGTGCCAGAGGAGAGCACGTTCCTCCACACCATAGGCAGGAACTTTCACTGAAAGGATTCCTGGACCTCAGGCAATGGAAAGCACGCAGCCACACCTGCACAAATAAAGTGCTAACCTGCTCTCCACACCTGTCAGGTAATGGACACTGGCTGCCCAAACAGGAAAACTGGGTTGCAGAGACAAGAGCATTCACCTCATGGAACTTCAAAGGATCACCCTAGCTGGCACTTTGGGGATATTTCCAGTTGTAATTGCAACAACTGCTCTCATTCCAAGAAGACATTCATTGGGCTGTAACTTTCCAAAACAAAAGTTTGCAAGTTATAATGAGAGAGAATTCAGAGCATCTCCTGGAATGTAATATCCTGAAGGTACACATACACAGTCTCACAAAGTGAGCCCAAAACACATGCATTTCCCTCAATCGATGCTTTTCTAACTACCATAAGCAGGAGACACTGTGTTCGAGGACACTGTGTGGGTGGCAGCAAGACTTGGAACGCTTCCCCGTGCATTGTACTGAGACACAAGGTATTGTGGATGAAATGCAGTATATTTGAATCCTTGCAGAGCCATTCACAGCATCAACTGCACAGGTAGAATCTGCCTTTGCAGCCTGACCTCAGCAATACTGATGCAGCAACCAAAACACAACCTGTATCTCTCACCTCTAACTAGAAATATGATTACTTATCACTGAAACAACATCCACATAACACTGAACGCAGCAGCTGTGTCATGGAAAAAGTGAACACAATCACACAATCTTATCTTGTTTCCTAATTAAGAACTCACATTTATGGACGCTCAGATGTTAGAAGAAAAAAATAAAAAGAGCAGTCCTATTAAAAGGGGTGGAAAATACCACTATGTGGAAATAACAAGACCTCAAGCATGTTTGCACAAAGTCCTTTGACACATTTTTTCCCAACATACTGCCTGACCAACACACAAAACAATGAAAACACGGTGAGACGTTACCTTGATGCAGTTGGACATTTTACCTTGGCAAAGCTCTAGATCACTTCTGGCAGTCTCTACACAGTGAAAATCTGCTACTACCCCTAAGGGGACCTATTGGCAAGGCATCTCAATAAAGAACCTCAGAACACTGCTAATGTAACTGTGAGTAGAAGTTAAGGCTGATTGATGGACTATTTTAGCCAAAGTATGCTTCACATCCTGCATCGTGAATTAATCAGGTTTGCTTTCCTTCTAAGGCACTGTGATGGGAAGCCAATCATTCTGAGCCAATGGGTAGCCCCACTGAAGCATTTTGTGTGGTTTCCAGTTGTTTACTTCCTTCTGCCTCTTTGCATAATAGCCCATAAAATTCAGCAGCACAGGGACAGACAGACTCTAGAAATTGTAATAGAGACTCTAAAAAAAAATCATCCTCCATAGCATTAAAACGAGTGCAAAGTTCTTCTTTCTCCAGATATGCATAAGTGTGGAAAAATGCAGACTTACACACGCATTAGAGATAGAGGAGCCCAAGGGCGTTTGGATGGAAATTATTTTGCCAGCACTACCACCTCCAAAGCACAATGAGACCAGAGACCACCTGTGCTGGGCACTGGCATAGTACAGCAGAGCTCCTGCCTTCAAGAACACATCAAGACTATGCCATACACGAGCAGATCAGTAGAGAAAGAACATGGGCAAGCAGTAGGGAGGCACAGTGCACAGATACACCACTGACAGCTCAGGTCAGGGAACGGAGCTCCCTTCAGCTTCAGTGAACCAAAACACTTTCCTGACAGGTGCCCACCTGTGACCTGCTCACTCAGAAAAGCCTGGGCTAGATGAAGACTGGAAAACACAGAAGCACCAGTCCCATACTGGTCACTGTGGTCTGTGGCCACTGGCAGGACTTCTCCAGACCTGCTGACTCCACAGACATGACAGCACTTTGTGTTAGAGCCATGGCCTCTGAAGGAAGAATCAGCTTCCATTAGCTTCTTCCCATCTTAGCAGATGCAGTGTTTGAAGATATTCCAGACACAGTATTTCAGATGAATTTCACAGAAGTTTGCTGCAAGCAGCTGTGTCAGATGGCTGCCCCCCCGGGGCAATCAGCACACAAAGAAGCTCCTGCATTAGAACAAGCATCTACCCAGTGCTAATGGAAACTGTCCTTGTGAGAAGACACAGGGCTCACCGGGCCAAAAACCAGTCGTACAAACAACTTTCAGACTGATTACACATCACTTCTCACCCGCTGGCATCCTGCCATCCATGTAACCCACTTCCACGCTCTTCTACGCTCCTCTACACTCACTCTCACTATTCTCAGTCATTCTGGCCGTGGTTTGCCCAAAGCAGCTCTCCTCTCCCTAGCTCCCGGAGTACTTCCATTTGTGAAGCCGATGTACACGCACATCCTTCACCATCACTAAGACCTCTGCTCTGCATACGCAAATTTTTTTCTGCAGGAAGTCACCCTCGTAATTCTGTCCTGGCTCTCCGAATTCCAGCTTGGGAGTAACCTGCCCACACATGAACAACACCTCAAGTCACTTTAAAACTATGAAATGATCATTTGCTTCCTGCTCCACACAACAGCCTCTGCATGTGTCATCAAAAGGTGCACAGGCTTTTAGCAGACACATGTTGCAAACTCCTTCACACCTGCGGCCTGCCGAGCCCAGCACTCCCTTGGGCGCCACAATCACAGAGGCTTTCTCTAGTAGCTTGGAGTACTTCGGAATGTTTCTACCTCAGCCCATCTGGCCACTCAGTTGCTGAGTTTCTCCCTACAAACTCATCCATCTAGCAAAGCCCTTTCACAAAGGCTGGTATCCTGCTGCCCTACAGGAACATTCCCCCACCACCACCGCCCCCCTCCCTGCATTTTACGCCTCTACTTTTTGTGAAACACTTGAACGCATCATTGCAGACAACACACCACAGCCCAGGGACGCAAGGAACCAGGGTGACTTCCTGAATCTGCTCTGTAGCTCTCATGAGAAGACCTGATCAGAGCCTGGTAAGATGAGTGGGCCAAAGGACACCCACCCACCTCGTTAACACATCAGGCACCTCCTGGCTCCAAGACAGGTGTTCATAGGCACATCTAGCCTGGACCGTACCTTTAACACACAGGCAGTGATGAGATGACATCCACACCACCCAGCCTGTCTCCCAGCTCTGCCAGAGATACAGCTCTGAGTCCAGCTGGCAGCACAGCGAATCCTTCCTGTTGTACCCTAAGGTCTGGAGCGTAGATGACACAGCCCCACGGATGCCTGGCGGCCACCGCCTGGCTGTAGGGCCATCACCGCTCACTTCGGGGGCAAAGAGGCAGCTGTCCAAAGCACAGCCACGACGCTACACCCCCTTCTGAGCTCCATCGCGGCACAGGCTCGCCACAGGCTGCAACATGGAGGCACGGCAGCCGCGCTCTGGTGCCGTGCCCCCCTGCCCCGCCGCTCCCTGCGGCCGCTCCCGGGGACCCGGCGGCCGGGCTCGCTGCGCATCAGCCCCTGCCCGGGGCCGGGCCTGCCCGCCACCGAGGAGCGCGGCCCGGCGGGGCAGGGATGCTGCGGGGGCCGCCTCCTCCCCGGCCCCGCTCGTGTCCGGGCTCCGCACGG
>VZSR01001018.1:160562-172667 GCA_013398615.1 Brachypodius melanocephalos | reverse complement strand
TCCGGCGGGGCCGCGCTGAGCCGGGGCCCGGGGGAGCCCCAGCCCCCGCGGAGGCCGGGCCGGGCCGAGGGGTGCCGGGCGGGCGAGCCCCCGGCCGTGTGAGCCCCCGGCCGTGCGGCGTGCTCCGGCTGTGCCACAGCCACGGGCTGCCCCCTGCCCACCGGCCTGGGCTCCCTCCCCCTGAGAGGCACCTGTGTCTGACAGGTCCGGGCTCCGCTGCCTCCCGCAACGTGCCAGGATGCTGCTGGGCCCAGGGATGCACGACCGCGCCGGACGCCTGCTCCCTCGGCCAAAAAGCAGGAGTTCAGGTAGCTTGTGCCCAGGGCCCTGTGCCATCAGTTTCAGCACCAGGAGCATCCCTGTGCAGGGGTGACCATTAACCGTGTGGCCTCCATCCTGCTGCCAAGCGTTTGCTCCGTGGTCAGGTGTCACCTGCACGCTGCCCCTGGGTGAGCAGGATGGTGTCCAGGGGCCCCTGCACAGCCCAGGCGTGGCAGAGGCGGGCTCGGCGTGGGCAGCCCTCGTGCAGCGCTGTGCCACACAGTCATCAGCCCAGCTCCATCCTCCATTTCATCCGGGGGGCTGGCTCCCCTCCAGAGCAGCTGCCAAGTTGTGCCTGGTGAAGCCCCGGCTCTGTCCTCCCTCCCTGCCTCTGAAGGCAGCTGCCTGCAGCTGTGCTCGCTCAGGGGGAGGGAGTCTGACAGCCCTGGTGCTGAACAAGGCAGGCAGGGCGCTTTTGGGGACAGTGCCTTGCTCCACCCCAGCCCGGGAAATCTGAGCATCCCGCAGAAATTCAGGGTCTGCTGCAGAGCTCCTTGTGTCCTGGAGCTGTGGGCTCATGCTGCTTTTCCTTGCTTTCAGTTTGTGGTGTTGGGGCAGGGTGGGCATTGCCAAATAGCTCTAGGCAAGTTGGGGGTTGTAAACCTGAAGGAAACTGATTATTGGGCCAACTTTTTCCCTCCCACTCCACAAGCCAGCCAGGCTGAAAAAGCCAGGCTTCATCTTGGGCTGTGCATGAAAATAAAGAGACTAAAAAGAGCAGTCCTGGGTCATAGCCTTTAAGGGCCTGCTTGGGTTAAACACCTAAGTCTGCTCTTAACTTGCCTTGGTGGGGGGAAATACAAGCATTATACATACAATACAATACAATACAATACTGGCTGGGAAATCCCATGGAAAATAAGGCATGTACCCTCCATGGTGGCAGGGGCTAGCCAGGGTGATGAGCTACCAGAAGAAGCAGTGGGATCCCAAGTGCTTGCAGTGTCCCAAGCGTCCAGCCTGCCCCACCATGTGCTTCCTTAGGAGCTGGGTTTCAGCCAGCACATGCCACAAGGATGGCCTGGTCGGTGTCAGGAGCTCTTCGTCTGGAAATCTGCAGCTTTGGAACAAGCCAGGCACGTAGGATGTGAGAAATCTATGAATGGCTCCCTCCCTTCTCTCAGCCATCCACAGCTGTTGATGAGAGGGTGGCAGAAGGGGGCCCGAGGGTGGGGATAGGAAATCTCAGCAACTCCCTGATGACCCTGCCTGTTCCTCTGTGCAGGATGGTTCCCCCACCACCTGTCAGCAAGCCCCACGTGTGCCTCTCCACCGTGCTCATCATGACCAGCCTCGTCCTCATGGATGCCTACCTGGTGGAGCAGAGCCAGGGCTCCAGGAAGCTGGGCATCTGTGTCATGGTGGCAGTGGGTGACATTTGCTTCCTGCTGGTCCTCCGCTACGTGGCCATCTGGGTTGGGGCAGAGGTAAAGACAGCTAAGCGAGGATATGCCATGATCCTCTGGTTCCTGTACGTCTTCGTTCTGGAGATCAAAGTCTACTTTGTGTACCAGAATTACAAGGCTGACCGGAAGAGCTTGGATCTCATAGCCCGCAAGGCGTTGACCCTGCTGCTCTCCATCTGCATCCCGGCTCTCTACGTGCTGCTGGTGGCCACAGAGCACATGGAGTACGTCAGAACGTTCAAGAAGAAGGAAGATCTCCGCAACCGCCTCTTCTGGGTCATTGTGGACATGCTGGACGTGCTGGACATCCAGGCCAACCTGTGGGAGCCTCAGAAGAAAGGGCTGCCGCTCTGGGCCGAGGGCATCATGTTCTTCTACTGCTACATCCTGCTGCTGGTGCTGCCGTGCGTGTCGCTGTGCGAGATCAGCATGCAGGGCATCGGCATCGTGCCGCACCGCATGATGCTGTACCCCATGCTGAGCATGCTCACCGTCAACATCACCACCCTCTTCATCCGCGGCAGCAACATGCTCTTCTTCAGGGACGCGCGGGTCTCCAGCATCTTCATGGGCAAGAACGTGCTGGCCATCGGCATGAAGGTCTGCATGTTCGTGCAGTACCGGCGGCACCAGCGGCACAGCCCCGCGGGGCCGGACCCGCAGCACAGCGCCCCGGCCCAGCCGCCCGCGGGGCTGCGCAAGGCCCGGGAGCAGCCCGCCTGCCCCGAGGGGCTGGCCCAGGACAACACGTGAGGAGGCAGCGGCAGCCACGGCCCGGGCATCCCCGTGCCCGGCCGTACCTACAGAGCCGGGGCAGGCTGCCGAGCTCCCTGCCCGGACAGAGGGCAACGACCCTGCTCCCTCCTTCCCTGGGTGAAACTGCTCAGGGCCCCGAGGGGCGCATGGCGAGGCCCCGCAGCAGCCTCTGAAAGGCTGCAGAGCAGTTTGGAACCTCAGCATCCACCTGGTACAACAGCAGAGCAGGGGAGGAGGCCGGGGCTGCCTGCCCTGGGCTGTGTCTGGGTGAGGCCAGGCAGCCTCACCGTGTGCCAGGCTCCCTGTGCAGCACTGACTGCTCTCTGGCCAGCCAGGGTGCCACACGGGGACACAGCGGGTCACCCACCCTTCTGTCGTGGCTGACCCTGGCTCCAGTGTGGTCCTTGGCAGCAGCCTGCTCCCCACTGCGTGAGCCGAGGTCCCCATGCAGGGGGAGCAGGGCCTGGCCTCCCCCTGCTGTCACCCCTCTCAGCCAGCTGCAGGCCTGCGGGGACTCAAAAAGGGGTGACTGTCCTTTTTTTGTATGTCCCTCTTTGCAATAAAAGCCCTGAGCCCTGCAGCCTTTTCATGTCTGTGTCCCTGCCAGCAGGCAGATCCCCTGCACTCTTGGGTGACTGGGTGTCTGTTGAGCAGAGCGTGTGGAGAGGTCACTCAGTGACCACCCAGGGCTGGGGACAGCAGCCCAGGCACAGGGTCTGGAGCCATTCCTCCTGGCCCACAGGTGCCCTGAGCCTCTGGCGGGCTCTGAGGGTCTCGCTGACAAGGGGGTGCGTGGCAGTGTTGTCACCACCACCGCCTGTGCCACCACTGCAGTCACATCAACTGGGACCAGCCATGCCAAGGGACACCCACAACAAGTCCCCACGCTCCACCTGCAGGGACAGCAGTGCAGGTCTGCCCAAACTGCCCAAGGAAAACAAGCCAACTGCTTGAGGCTGGGAGGCTGCTGGAAGGAGCAGCTCCTCAGCAGTAGGAAGCTCTCTGGAGATACTGGGAGCATCTGCTTCCCTTGGAGCTGGTGCTGCCGTGCTGCCTCCTGCCCCGTAGCCAGTGGCACCTCAGCCCTGCCTGAGCTGGGCAATGCCCCAGGGCTGCCCCTGCTGAGGCTGCTGGGCCCAGGAGCTGGCAGGCACACGGGCCACAGGGTCACTGGCACAGGCTCCCTGCTCTCCACCATCCTGCTGAGCAGCAGCAGGTGACATCCCAGCGAGGGCGTCCTCCTTGCAGGCAGGCACAGGCCTCAGCAGGAAGAAGAGCTTTAGCTCCAGATGGGCAGGAGGGGAAAGCACTTTGGGGGTGCACCTGCTGCACCAGACCTACAAGCAGCAGGGGACAGGGACACAGGGACTCAGGAATGCCGAGGAGTGCCCTGGCAGCAGGTCTTTAGCCAAGCTGGCACACCCCATATCTACTGCTTTCCCCCAGTTCCACTAAGCCCTCTCACCAGAGCAGAATTTGCATCACCCACAGGAACTACAGTGGAGGCAAGTGGTTCAGCAACACCCTCAGGCCAGCTGACCTGTTCCTTGTTCCATGTTTTGCTCACAGAAAGGCCTGTCCCCAGTTCCCAAACACCTGCAGCCACCCACAGAGCACAGCTGTGCCCAGGCACTGTCCCAGCACACCCTGGCACATCACACTGGGGTCATCTGAGCCACCCCCTTGTCAGCACAGCCATGGCAGACAGGGGCAAGTGGAACAAGGAGAAGCAAGAGGGCTGGTAGGATATTGGAGAGAGGCACTGACTCCCCTAAGGTCAAACACTTCTGACTGTAACAGCACTGACAGTGGGAATACAGGAAAACAGGTGCTTTTTTCATACAGGATCAGTTTCCTAGAAGCACTAACAACCCTGTGGAGATGACCCAGAGACACCAAGCTGCTCTGAAGGAGAGATCCCAAGCAGCAATACCTGAGCAGTCCCTGTGTATGAGGAAGGCCAGCCACAGGTAGATCTGCACCACCAGGAGCAGCCCACATGGAGTGATCCTCTCACCTTTACTCGTCTCTCGTGAGACTCCACGCAGATACTGATCCATGCTGGGCCACCAAGAAACAGCTGCTGGTTGTCTGGGCTGACTCCAGTTGAGTATGTGAAAGCTGTCAGAGGATGGAGCACCGCTAGGAAAGGCTGGGTAAACAGGATTCCTTCACCCCAAGGAAGAAAAGTCTTTGGGGAGACCTTACAGCACCCCTTTCCCACCCACCCCTCAGACTGTGACAAAGCTGCTGAGAAGACAGAGCCAGGCACTTCACTGAGAACAAGACAAACATTATGGACTAACAGCAGGCAGCCTTCCTGGATGAGGGAACAAAAAGTTCCATCTTGAGAACCTGAAGCGGTAGAGCAGAGGCCAAGAGGGGTGAAGGCATCTGTCCTTGGACATTACCAGATACCACCAAAGCAGCCCCGAGCAACCTGATCTGAAGTCAGGGTTGCTGCTCTGAGCAGGCATTGTCCCATGTCCTTTTCTGCCTCAGTGGAAGCCTGAAAGAACCTGGAGCAGAGCCAGCAGTGCAGGGCAGGACTCTTTCCTTGCTAGAGTTAGAAATGAGCAGGTGCAAGGGCAGAGCTGTCATCACCATGAGCATCTGCACGACACACTTGTCACCACTCAGGCATGATGTAAACCAAAGAAGATACTTCATCTACAAGAAACTCAATTGCTTCCTTCAGTTCAGGCCCTGCTCTGCTGCCTTGCAGCATCACTGGACAGTGGAAGGCAGATCCTGGGAAGAGGGATCACCATCCTCCAGGCCTGGCCAAGGCAGAATGAGCCAGTGCATGAGTGTCCAACAGTCACAGGTTCTTCTGCGAGGGCAGATGGCGCTTGTCTTTGATGGCATTCCTCTTCCTCTTCTTGTTCAGGAAGCTCTCCAGCTTTCCACTCCTCTTCAGCTCTGCATACTTCTCAGCTAGCTCCAATTTCCGCTTCTCAGCTGTAGAGGAGAGGGAAGGCAAGTTCTAAACTGAAGCCCGAAACATCTCTACAGAGCAGCTCCATCTCACCTCTCCCTCCCTGGCCCAGGCCTAGCTTGTCCCTTGAGTACCAGCACCAGAACAATCCCCCCACAGCTCTGTGGAATAGCATGGATACTTTGCTTCCAGTGCTTGAATTCCTGCCAGCAGTGCTCACACAGAGTACTCACATTTCTTTAGGAAGAAGGGTTTCTTCCCCTGCTTGGCCAATTCCCTCTGTTGTCTTTTCAAAGACAGCTCCCTCTCTCTCAGCTTCTGCTGTTTTTTCTGTGCCTGTTCCTGCTGTTTCTGTACAAGAAGGATGGCCTGTGTCAGCACTGAGGCAGCCCTCAGGTCACACTCCTCCCTGCCAGTGCCCCACAGAGAGGAGAAGCTGCCCTGAGCTCACCATACGGTTCAGGAGCCGCTGGAGCTTCTCCTTCTGCTCCGTGTTCCGGCATTTCTTCAGCTGCTTCTGAACCATCTGAGGAAGAGAGCAGAAAGCTGCATGGCTGCCTGCCAGTGGCCTTTCCACTGTGGAAAGCCTTCCAAGAAGCAGCCCCTGCCCAGGAAGGTTCTTCCAGGCAAGGACAGGCACAGAGCATCACCTCCTTCTCCTGCTGCTTGATGCTGTCCAGGAAGCTGTATGTCTTCATAAATATTTCAGGCTTATACTCTCCAGACAGGTCATCAAATCGAGGGTCTCTCTGCACCTGCCAGCAGGGAAGGCAAAGAAAAGGGCTGTAGCCAATGTTACCCTGTTAACAGCCTGCTTACCCTCCCTGCATGGGTCAGCCAATTTTTTTCCTCAGCAATGTTATGCTCCCACCAGTTAAATATCTGCAGTTGGCAAAGACTGAGTACAATGGTGAAGGTGGCACCCCCAAAGTTGTGCCTGCATCCAGTTTACCATGCAACAGACATCTCCATAAGCGAGGCTGCCACCCAGGAATACCCAGGAATAGCAGCAAGAGTGCTGCTGTCAAACACCTGCAACTCCCAGACCACGAGCTGGCTGGATTTGGGTACTCGAACCTATCTAGATTTTCACAGATTAACTGGGTCAGGTCATGCAAAAAGGGAGGGACAAAAAGAGGTCTCCAACTGTGGAAATTACCATATTCCAATGATCTAGCAGTGATGAGTCAAAAGATACGCTCAGATTGGAAAGGGGACGGACATCTGAACTCCTGGGATTAGTACTGAACAGTGACCATGGTTTGCAGTGGAGCTGTCATTGGTGGCAGCCATTTCCCCTTCTAGAAACATCTGGGCCACAAACTCTCCAGTTAACCTGCAGCTGCTCCAACCCACCCCTTGTTCTCCCCAGGGAAACACTGCCACTGTCTGCAGTCCCCAGTGCTCCAGCCCTTTCCTGTGCCATCTGCAGCAGCCCCAGTCCCAAGGGTGTGCCCTGGCTGCAGCACTAAAGGAAGCCACGAACTGGGGAGGGGCAGCACCCACCTTCTTCCTAACTGGGACAACTTGTCTCAGGAAAGGCACAGGCCTCTTGGCAGACATCTCCAACGGCCTGAAAACACGAAAAATGTATTTAAAGAGGAGCAGACATCAGAATGAGGCCCAAGCTAATATGCTGGGAGGTCAGTTGAACAGTACTGGGCCCAGTACTGAGCCCCAGGGACACCACCAGTGACAGGCCTCCAAGTGGACCTGTGCCACTGATGGTGACCCTCTGAGCTCTGCCATCCAGCCAGTTCTCAACCACCTCACTGTCCATTCAGCTAATCCACACTTCCTGAGCTTGCCTAAGAGGATGTTAAGGGAGTCAGTGTCAGAAGCCTTGCTGAAGTCAGGGTATTGAGCAGAGATTCAGAAATAAGTTAGGGAGTGCCAGTGTAACAGAGGAAACCCATTCAGATCATTTGGGTGCCACTCTGAGGACTGAAAACCAGCTAAATCCTGCAAATCAAGGGTAAGGGTATTGCTGTTACCAGTGGGGACCTGTGGAGAACTGTAAAAAGGTACAATAGCTTTTGTTGTATTGAATACAGGGAAAAGTCTGTGATGGAGAGTACTGCAGGGAGGGTAAAAAGGCAAATGGACAAGCCACAGAAGAGACAGCAGCAGAAGGATGAATGAGATTCCAGAACAATTGTCTGTGAGTGTAAGTGCAGCCAGTGAGAGCCAGGCAGAAGACACTGATAAGCTGGAAGGGGTTTAGGAACCAGCAGGGAACTATTTCAGGTCACAGTGCTAGAGCTTGAGAGGCACACTGTGCCAGGGGTTACAAGTGCCTTAACACAGAGGCTATAAAGGCATTAAGTGCCAATTTAATTGTCAAGTGACAGGTGGCTGCTGGGAATGTGAAGAGGACAGGATATTAAGAGCTCTGAAAACAGCACCAGGCCATTCCCAAATGAAACACTACAGAGACAGGCATTATTGTCCAGCACATTAAAGGAGATCTATGCCAGCTCCACTGCTGGGAGGAGCTCAGAGTGTAATTTCTGGAATGCAGAGAGCACACACAGACATTTTTCTGATCTCAAAAGAGCCTCTTTACCCCTTTTTGCCTTGCTGCTGCTTCAGTGTAGCCTTGGTAGGCTTTGCAGTTTTCTTCCCACCAGGCACCTTCTTGCTCACTCTGGTCCTTGCATCACTCTGCACCCGCAGGAGCTCCTCGAAAGACATGTCAGATTGGTCTGGAAGAGAGCACAGGGCACACCTGAACTGAACAGCTTCTCCAGGCACTTCTCCCCCCAGACTCCACCAAGAGGGATGGCTCAGAGCTTGAGACAGTGACACAAGCACGGTGGTGCCATCCCAAATCTCTCAGCCTTCGATTCCTCTCCCACTGAGCCCTTCAGTCTTTACCACCGGAACAGAACAGCCTCCCTTCCTCCCCAGGGTGTCTTTGCTTCTCTCTCCACTCAACAGCACCCATAAGACCAGTACAAAGTTTTTACCTGCTACAAAGAGCAGTACAAGCTCTACGCTGGGCACTGTGAATTCTGAGGGGTCACCTCTTAGTCCTGACTTTCCCACTTTTTCTTTAATATCCCTTGATGTCAGTAACCTTTAATGCTTCTTATAATCAGAATGCAAAAACATTATAATCTCTATTATCATATTATTCTTTATTCCAGATTTATACCTCCAGGTGTTCAGAAGCAACAACTGAAAGCATTTCCTCAGGCAGCACTTGGATGTGCTCATTCCAGAATGGTGTAAGGGCAGGAAGGGGTTTGCACTGTGTCCCTTCTGGAAGGGAGAGCCTTGGCAAACTGACTGAGGTGGAGCAGTGACAGCCACATGGTCTTTCTGAGCCTTTGCAATACAGAACAGCCCAACTGTGGCCCAGCAGGGACAATCACAGCCTGTCTGTGATACCTGGGCTGGATGCCAGGTGCCCCCCAAGCTGCTCTCGTAGCCCCCTCACTCCCAAACCCTTCCCACACAAACGCTGCCCCATGAGCAAGGTCTGTGTGTGCTCTGCCAAATTCAGGAAGCACATGAGGTCACTCACATTGGCTCAGAGCATGGACTCATCCCAAGCACTCTCATCCTGGCAGGAATCAAGACTTTCAGAAACTACTCTCATCATCCAGAAAATATAATGGGCACAGCCAAGAGCTGCCTCAATAAATGTTTTCATTTAACGTGTTCTAAATGCTCAGGAATTCTGCTCTGATGATGCTCATTAGTGCTCTGAGGTGGGATGCAGGAACAGTGACTATCCGGTCTGCTGCACAAGGGACAAAGGAAACGTGAATGCAGCATGATTTCATTGCACTGCTTCCCCTGAACACCCCCCTTAGCTGAACCCTGAACAAGGACAGCCAAAAGGACAAAGAAAGCATTAAAAGAAAGGAAAAATGATGTGGAAGGTACTCTCAGCACTTGATAAGACAAGACACCATGTCTTGCACTCCAGTATTCCATTTGACTGCAATTCCAAAACAATACTGTTTACATAGCAAAGACTTCAACGAAAATGAGATAAAGACACCATATAAAATGATGCCAAAAGGAGATTTGGTATAAATCAGACAGAGCAAAGGCATGCACAGTTTCCACTGATAAAGTATCTCAATACTGGTACAGGAGACCAAGCCTGACTACCTGAAACCTAATGGGGAAAATGATTTCTACACAGTAGTATCAGTCCATGAAATACATCCTACTGCCTATTTGCAGGAGATTGAATTAAGCACTCAGGGTGATAAAAACATCACTGGATGTCTCTATAAAAACAGAAGCCTGTTCTTGGGCAGAAGTGAATGGTTCCAGCAGGCATTCACTGCTTGGCAGCAGATTTGGCAACTGTGTGTGTGAAAAGGTTCTGGTTAAAAAGGCAGGATTAGCTTACTGTCCTTGTTCCTTGCATTTTTTTTCATTCCTTTTCTCCCCTTAGAATAAAACTTACCTGTTCTCTGCTGTCTCTGTAGATCATTTAATTCTCCCTCCTGCCATTTTTCCCTTCATCCATTATTTTGTGGGTTGTTTCCTTCTTTTTGCACCTCTTGATAAGCTACTGTTACCTGCTGATAACAGGGGCATTTCCTGCTCTCAAGCACAGCCTCCTCATGTTTCCTCTCCTCCCACAGACTCCTGTGACACATGGACACCTTATGCCTTCCTCAGCTGAACCTGCAGGGAGCTACACAACCTGCAGAGCACATCAGAGTGTCCAGGATGCCAGAACAGATGGCCTAAAGAAACACCTGATACCTGCCTGCTGGGACAAAATCAGTGCTGGACTCTAATATAACTCCTTCTGCTCCAGAAACAAGATCACATAGCGTGCCCTGACAGATGGCAAAAGCAAAACTGCTGTTCCCATTCCCATCCAGCTGTGGGAAGGAAAGAGTGCCTGTTGGTGATCCTCTCTCTGAGCTTTGCTCACCACTTCCTCACCAGAGGAACACAAAATGCCTACAACAGATGGGAGGCACCGTGCCCACCTCTGAGTCTCACTGCCAAAAGCTCACCTCTGGAGATGTGCCTCCCCCAGGGCCCCACGCAGACACACCCTGGAGACCTTGTCACAAGGCAGCCAGGGGCTCCTCACACGTGTGACATGCTGTGTTGTGCCCTGCAGTGGACACCCATGTCCACTCCCTCACAATTCCCTTCAAGGGCTTTTGCTGTATTTTTCATAAGGTTTTCATGGTCACTAGGATCATTCTGAGATGAGGAAACCAAACTGTGTTCGCTGCTGTGGATGAGAAGCCCTGACCCTCAGGCCAGGCTGTGCCCACAGCCACCATCTATCCCCTGCCTCTTCCACTCTCCTGTTCCGTGAGTGCCTCTCGAGCTCCTGCACACCTGAACTGGCACAGAGCAAGTGTCCCCGAGATGACATCCTCAGGGTGTGTTCCTGCCCACGGCAGGGCGGTGCAACCGGGTGATCGCTAAGGTCCCTTCCAACCGAACCACGTTATGATTCCGTGATTCCACACGCTGGGAAGGAGACGGGGGAGAAGAGGCCCCTACACGCGTTTGTTCCAGGGCCCTCTCACCCAGCTCCAGCCAAACCCTGCTGGGGATGCCGAGCTGCTCCGCTGGGCAGGCCAGGGAGGGATGCAGGAGCCGGGACACGAGAGGGCACCGAGCCATCTGGCAGCTGGTTTGCACCAAAGATGCGCCCGTGACGCCCCGACCGCGCCGGGAGATGCGTCCCGAGCTGCGGCCGCCGCCTTTCCCGGAGCCGCTCCCGCCGGGCCCCCTCACCTCTCCCGCCGGGCCCCGCCACGCTCCCGCCGTCCTCGCTGTAATCGCTGTCGCCAGAGCCCTCCTCCTCCACCTCCAGCCTCCCCAGCGGCTGCTCCGCGGCCGCCTCTTCCTCGCTGTCCGTGGCGGCGGCGGCTCGTCCCCGTCCTCGCCCCCATCCCCGGCCCCGTTCCGGCCCCATCGCCCCCGGCCCGGCCCGCGCGGCACCGCCGGAACCGGAAGAGGCGGGCACGCGAGGGAGCGGCGTTTATTGGAGGCTGTTTTTTTTATTTTATTTTTTTTTTTAACAAAAATCGTTCCTCTCTGAGGAATGGGTCACGTACACAAAGGCCCTGGCGGCATCCAGCTAAGTATTAAGTGTTTTAAGTGCAAGATCTGGATCTCTCTGCGCTGCTGGAATGAGTAATCCCGATGCCGGATTTATCGCAGCCTGGACAGTTTCTGGCACCAAGTGTACGAAAGGAATGTTTGCCACAGCCTCCAGCTGGGTCAGCTGCAGCCGAGAGGGGTGACCGGCAGGCGGAAGGGAGATGTGGTCACCCACAGGGGCCTGCGTTGGGAAAAGGCACAGCCCGCACAGCAAGGCACGTCAGCAGCTCTGCAGACTCGACACGTGCGAGAACACACTGGGAATGTCGCATCCCATCCTCTCTTCAAAAGGAAACCGGAGGAACTGGGCAGGGTGCAGCAGCGAGTTCCCAAGGCAGGCAGAGACATCGTCCTCGGCTCCCTGGGGCCGGGGCCAGCGGCGGGGCGCGGCGGCGGGCGGCGAGAGGCTGTCGGCCAGGGCGCGGAGCTGCTCGGCCAGCCGGCCCAGCGCCCGGCCCGCGGGCGGCGCGGCGGTGCGGGGCTGCCGGGAGCGCAGGTGGGCCGCCTCCTCCTCCCTGCGGCGGACACGGCGTAAGGGACAGCCCTGCCTGAGCGGCAGGTGCAGGTGATGCAGCCCCC